>CM035233.1:76525990-76993406 GCA_020226215.1 Sindora glabra | reverse complement strand
GAGTAAAACTACAAGAATAGCTTTAGATTGAGGCATGATACAAACCCTTCTATATCTGTCTCTATATCTGTCTCGATATCGACGGTCATGACCTCTATCTCGTCTCCTCCTTTCACCTTCTTCTCTAGCTCTTTGAGCTTCCTGCACAAACAAGGCTTAGATATTTGAAAAGGCTTTCTTTTTCTTTGCGAGGGGAAAGCTCAAGATAGATTATTGAGCTTTGAATGGTTCTAATTATCAGGGAATGTCTCCATGTATGGATGTACCTCCTCCTCTTGTGCTTTCCTAACTTTCTCTGCTTCCTCAAAAGCTTCCTTTTCAACCTGAAACACCAATTGAAACAAGATGAGTCTTAAACTGAGTTAAATTTACTGCAGGTTAAGAAAAAATCTGACCTCTCTATTGGCAAACACTTCATCAACAACTTGTTTTGCGTAATCAGGATCATCACAAATCAATATGTTGTCAAAAACTGAACCCCCTTTCACCTGAATCAAATATTTGGTGTCATTTCATTAATTGCACTGTCCATTGCAGCAAAATGGTTTTGGGAAGAGAATTAAAAAAAGAAAGTAATAATAGATCCAAAACATGAGTCCTACCTGCCAAACTTCAATGCCGACGTATTTGATAGGCTTAAGCACATAAAGATCTGGGTCATCTTCGAATTCTGATGCATAAAGAGGGAAGATTTAAGTATTCCCTTGCGTGCAAAGTTTATATTATATATACTCCAGTATATCCAAATGAACCTAGACATATTCTATCTTACCTGGATTATCTATCCAAGGAGTCTTCCACTTTCCTTTGTAGTTAGGATTTTTTATTCTCTGTCATGATAGAGGATAAAACTCAGAGACAATGCTAGTTGAATGAGAGAGAGAGAGAGAGAGAATAAAATCAATAAATGCTTCCAGCTAATTGCCAGCTTCTGAAACTTAATTAGCATACTTTTTGTTTCCATGGTCCTTTGTATGCTGGATTTGGTATCTTGGGTGGTTTCCATATGCCATCTTCCTCCTCATCCCAGTTATCAGGCTAATCAAGCGGAAGAAACTGTATGAGGTTTTTTTTTTTTTTAAATATATTATTCCATTTATAGGTGATATCTAATAAAAATACTAAGATATTCCATAAAACCTGAAAGAGAAAAAAAAATGAGGTGGTGGGTTTGGGTAGCGGACTAAGTGGAAATGGGGAAAAGATAAGATAACAAAGTAGCTAAATCAAGACTCCGCTAACATCCCAGAGGGAGTGCCCAGTAAATTTGAAAAACAAAGAAATCTGTACAAGGCGTTTTAGCATTGATTCTGCATGTGTAATGAACCAACCTCTTTAGCGCTTGGGTCAGGAATTTCTGCTGGTATTGAATCATATCCCTGCAATACCAATACACAAACGAATGAGTTGTGGCCCTCATCGATTAGAAATACAAACCCCATATTCACTTACTGGTAGGGAAAACAAATTTATATGGTACCTCAGGTTTGACATCATTAGGATCATCAATGTATTCTCTTTCATCCCAGTCTGCAGGCTGTTGGTTGGAAGAAGTATGAATTTCATAATAAAGGATTAAAATAAATTAAATTTCTTGGACAAAAATCTTTCTCAAAACTCCAGATTCTAAAGACGGTAAGGATAACATATATATTATGAAAGCCATGTCATGTTAACGAGGGCAAGAGGTGAAGTTCAGTGATACTCAAAAGACCAAAACTAATTATATTATGCCAAACGAGTGTCAGAAATAAATCAGTGGGTAGAAAAGTTCACAGGGATACCTTTTTTGCATGAACATCTCTAATTTTTGGTGGAGGAAGAATATCCCAATCTTTATACATGCTTCCAGAATCCCTTTCTCTATTATCAACCAGGACACTGTAAGAGGCATCAGGCCTAAGGATGAATGTGTAGAAATGAGTTAACTTGTCAGTTTCACACTCCAGATCCTTCTTTATGGGGTAATTCTGACCCTGATAGGAGAGTATAACATGGAGCTTCTTTGTCTGTGTGCCACATATATCTGGTCCAAACATTAAACTACACAGAATTTGTCAGCATAATATTCTTTTGTGAGTTCATGACTTCAAGTGAGAGAACTAAGCTTGTGATTTGAGATTATTAACACATCAGAAACTCCAAAGGAAAAGAGATGAAAATTGTTCATGTTTCATTTTAAGGTCAATAAGGTAACAAGCCTATTTAGCATTATGTTAAATTTTGTTTGTGTAATGAGCAAGACATCACACCTTTATCATCCATGTTCCAGCTTGGGATGGGGTTTTGATTATACTATGTTGATTTGGGGCCCACACACACATATATTAGCCTATTTTTTTCCCTTCTCTGTAATTATCATTCAAACTAGTTTGATTAGGCTTTTAATCGCCATTGATCATTGTTCAAGTATTTATTGCGAGATCTAGCTTAAGAAAGTGATAACAAAGTGAAGCATACAGAATAAGGAGACAAACCTATAAGGAGTATCCCCTCCATACTTCTTTTGATTAACAAATCCAGAGAGGAGCTTTATGTAACCTCCACCACACTCGATATCTTGCTCAAACTTTATAGAATACTGGAGAACCAATGTTCTGTTCTTGTTGCTGAACTCAGGTATCTTGGCAGATATGGCAAAGTGTTTGGCATCATTAGATGTCTGAATACCTACAAAATTCCACATAGGAACAAAATACTGGAATTATACTTGCATCATGGTTTCCCCGTAGGGGCTAACAATTACAACTCACTCAATATGTAAACCCAGATACATATTTACTTTTCTTCATACAAGGTAAACCATCAGCATTATTGTCATTATCATTATCATACAGATCATAGGTTTGACTTGAGAAGAATGCATCAATGACAATATGATTCACAACAAGCAAGCATTAAGGTTTCCCTCCAGAATTAGTTCCATCATTCTTTTTTTCTTAAGACATCTAGGTAGGTCAAATGTGAAGCAAAACTCCTGCAAGGTCACACTAAAATACCTAATAAAACGTATCATAATGAAACTACCTTACACACGTACAAAATAAGCAACCCTCCTAAGTTGGACCGGTGATTGCGGGAAACATATTTGATATTAACTAAGTAGTTAATATCCTCTTACCGATATTTGTAGCTTAGTGGAAGAAAGAAACACTGTTTCTGTTGCATCACTCCCGCTCCTAGAATATATTAATTTTTGGAAATTGAACAATGACCAGAACTTAGGTACTAAAACATCAGATTATAAAATAAATAATATCTCTAATGGTAATAATCAGATTATGGACACATTTGATTGGAGAGAAATCAGTAATAGAAAAAGTAAGAAAAGCAAATATGTTAAATGATTGTAGGCAGGTTCCCTACCCTTTGCAAATACAAACCCGAAAGGTTCACTCATACCATTCACAATATAAGTAATAAACCAAGGGAGCCCATACCTTTATCATCGGGATCTCCAGCCCATTTTCCAGCTGTGTGCTTGAATGAACCTGCTTTGCCTTCGATCCTTTTCCAATCGGATTTCACCCAGCGACTTTGCCAGCCGTCTTGTACAAACCAACGATACAAAAGGCACATAAACATCCAAATTTTGATCGATAAACTATAAAATAAACCTCACATCACATGTTTCTTTAATATACAGGAGCCGCCCCATGGCGGCTAAGCAGCGAATATAGTTGAGACTGGGTCTAAAAATAGTTTCGAACAATATGCCCAATAATGATGATAATCATGCGCTGCAGATGAGAGAATACCCGCATGTTTACCAGCGGTTAGATTTCAGTAAAAATAGCTGCTAAGAACTGAACACATTTTCTCAACTATAAAATATCATGCTTGCCCAGAAAGAAAGCGCAAAGAAAAACTCAAGTTAATAAAAGAGCTGAACGGACTGATCTTATCGGAAATTAGAAAAATTAGCGGGAAAGATAGATGAACTGTAAACTGCACTAGGTAGAAACGCGAGTAGAAGTTCCAAAACTTTGTCATGAGTTTCTTGCTGTTTCTCAGCAACCAAAAACATCACGATTGTTACAGAATGACTTAGAATCAAGTAGTAAGATAGAACGCAAAGGAAAAAAATAAAATACCATCGAATCGTTCTTCAAAAATGATTTCAGAGACAGAAACTTGGATTAGAAGTTGCACAACAAGCAGCGATAACAAAATAACCTTGGTATTGTCACTCCCCAATTTGAAAACAGCAGAAGTCAATGCGCTGTCCGCCATTTGCCAATAAAGCAGAATTGGCAGTGAAGTTCAAGCGAAGAGAATGAAGCCACTTATAGAAAGCTCGGTGATTCTTTGCCCGGATGTGTCTTCCTAATTACGTCTATGCCAGCCATGGCGTGAGCTATACGATGGTAGTGGATGTTTCGTGGGCAAATAATGTTTTCCACGTAGAAAAGGCAAAATAGAGTTTCAGATGTCTGCTCCTTAATTTGTTCGAATTTCATCATTTATAAGATATCTGTCCAATGGAGCGGGATTCTGACGTAGCAATGGCCAATGGTGCTTCCTTGTTAACTCTCTTTGGGTCCACTCCCTCATTAGCGATCTCATTATTCCCATCCTCTCAAACTCATTAAACCAAAATCAGAGAGACTTCCATACTCCTTCCCCCATGACTAGAGCGACGACTTTGAATGGTCATTGACAGTGAAATCATGCAGCAAGTCTCAGAGTCATGCGACTTGTGTTTTGGGCCTTGACTAATTGAATTGAAGTTACCGCATAAAGTCGTTAATTCACAGCTTGGAAGCCTGTCGTGAACGACAAACGAGGTGTAGACGAGTTATTAATATTTTTTTTTTATTTTCCAACCAATGGGAGGGGAATGGGATGCATGGATCCAACCCATGCCATTTGTGCCAATTGGGCCGATTTTTTTGTTTTGGTCTATTACAACTAGGGATAGGAATTGTGGCATGGAAAATCTTTTAGTCCGGTAACATTTAAATTTTAATATTACTCTTCATTATATTTTGATAAATTCATAATTTTGACATTATGATTGAATGAACTTTAAAATCTAGACAATAGTTTTTTTATTTGTTAAAAAATAATAAGAAATAGTTTTGCTCAGTAATATAATAGAACTAGTTTTTAGGTTTTTATTTATTTTTTCTAAGATAAGAATATTAAATATATAAAAAAAGGTTATAAAAATATTAAATTTAATTTATTATATTTTTTAATTATTATATATTTAAATCTCAAATTAAAAATTTTTTAAATGTGATATAAGAGTTAAATTATATGATATATAATAAAATAATTCAATAAAATTAGATCTTTAACTATTTAAAAAATTTATAATAAAAGATTTTATGTTATATTGATACATTTAGTGATATTAGTGTTTAATTTACAAACATATAAATGTAATTTGAAGAGATTTTTAAGAAGTTTTTTAGAAGATTGGAATAATTTAGTATTTATGAATTATGGTGATAGATAAAAAGTAATTTAAATTCAAATTTTTATTAGAAATTGATTTAATATTAGAAGAGAAATAAAAAATAACAAATTAACACGTAATGAATTATGAAAATGACATTTTTCATAAAAAATAAAAAATATTACGACTAATATATAATATATAAATTATAAAAAAAAATTGGAAGAAAAGGAAAAGGGAATGGAGGTCGATGGAACGTATCTCCCTCCCTTTCCTTTCAATATCAGCTACAAGGAAAGCAGTTGTAGTTGCCACTGAACCAAATCCTGAGGTGATGTAGAGTTGTTACCTGAAGAATCGAGTTTTCTAGCTCTTATCCAAACGGGAAATGCTATTTGTATAATGACTTGATAGTAGGTTAATAGGTAAATTGGATTAATGGTAGCCCAAAATGTAATAGTATAATATATGTTAGGCCAAAATAGTTGGAAAGTCCAAAAATTATCAAACGATGTAAAATATATAACTATTATAATATAACAGCAAAGCGTCAACTCTATATAAGGAAAGCAATTGTAGTTGTCACTGAACCAAATCTTGAGGCGATGCAGAGTTATTACCTAAAGAATTGAATTTTCTAACTCCTATCCAAGTGGGAAATACTATGTGTAAAATGATTCAAGAGTAAGTTACTAGGTAGACTGGATTAATGGTAGCCCAAAATGTAATAGTATAAAATATGTTGTGCCAAAATAGATAGAAAGCCCACAAATTATCAAATGATATAAAATATATAACTATTGTAATATAACAGCAAAGCATCGACTCTATATAAAATCATCACTAGTTTCTAAATTTTTTTCATATTAAGATAATAATTATATATATTTTGTGCAATCATCATTATACTTTTTTTAAGACTTTTAAAATTTTTATATTTTACAATAATTTTATCATAAAAAGTTAAAAAAATTTTAGGTTGTAATTTTAATCAAAAAAGTTGTATATTTTCACATTTGTAATATATGATTTTTAATATAAAATACAAGATTTGTTGAAAAATTACAAAAGTATAAGAGTTCTAGTAATAAGAGTGAGTTCAAATCAAATCCAAGGAATAAAGATATATGTAGGCTAGGTCATCAAATTTTAAACTAAGCTTGTCATACATAATTATATAAAATACAATAGTCCAAACTTAACATATTTAATTTTTAAGCAATTTAACTTAACCTGACTCAATTAAAATTATATATAGTCCAACACTCAATTAAAAGTATTTTTGCAATAAAATTAATTAAATATATTTTTTATAATATATAATTATATTAATAAAAATAATTTTATATAATTGGATTAAGCCAACCAAGTTTATATGATTATGGCTTAAACTGACTTAAATATTAATCAAATCATGAAAAAATAAAAATTTCATTAATAATCAAGCCTTAGAAAAAAAAGTTCAAACCTTATAAAAATATGTCTACCAAGGGATTAGATGATCAATTAATGGTAGCAAAATAAAAATAGGTGTTTTATATAAAACACTAAATTAGAATAGAATTGAATTATTAATAACAAAAAAAAGGAAGAAAACTACAATAAGGAAAGATATCAAATATTTAAAAGTGTTCTAACTCTTAATTTATCAATTTACCCCAAACATTGATAAAATTACTCTAATTCAACCACTTAACCAAAGATTATCCCAGCAACACTTTTTATGTTCTTTAATATTAATCAACCTAAGTTGAGCACCTAAGTTAACCCCTTATTGTTAAAGTCCAACACCCAAACTATAGCATTAAACTTTAGAAAACAATTAAAATTGAATTAACAACTAAACTCAACATTGAATTATCAATTCAATCCCTATTTCTCTTAAGCAACTAATGATTCATCTATGTATCAAATTACTAAAGCTCAATTGCTATTTATTTATTAATTAATCACAACCTAGTATCATAACTAATTATTTAGCAATATATCACAACAAATAATCACTAACGACCTCTAATTAGAAAATCATTTACTACAATTGTAAACATGAAAGAGTAGAGCAACAGAAGATAATTAAATTAAAAGTAGATTAATAAAAAAAAAGTTTCAAAATCAAATTGAATTAAAGCAAAATCCTCTTAACCTAATTATAGAAAATTAACTAATCATGGTGGTTTACAAGAGAAAAGTTAGAAAAGGGACAATGTTGTCTATTAAGTGTTTTGCCATTGGAGGCTCAAAAACTTAATCTTTATAGGAGAAAAACCTATTAAACTTAATTAGGTTGACTCTTTAGATTAAAATAATTCAAGTCTTGCTTAATTTGAATGTTCATAATTTAATTTACAAATCAAAACACTAAAATAATTTATTATAGTGAAATCCTATAATTCAACTTTGAGCCATTATTTGACCATCAAAACAAAATACCAATCTCCAAATATAAAAGTTGTTTAGCTAGACCTAGGCTAACATTTGGCTTTAATTTGGCACCATTTTGATTCTTAGAGCTTCAATTATACATAAAAAAATCATGATTAAGTCAAATTAGATAACAACATTGCATTATCTTCCCAATCAAATTTGAAGTCCTAATTATCCAAATTGACCATCAACTAGAATACGACATTTATAAGGCTTCTTATTATCTTTCCAAATATATAAGGATCATCCTAATCGAACTTGTTCTATTTTTATTTAGTAGCCCTTTTTATTTTTAGGCCAAGGTCTTATTGTTCTATTAAAAAATAATATCCTTTATTACCTTTTTGAAATTAGTATTTTTTAATCTTTGCTAGGATTTATTTATAAGTGATCCAAAATCCTTATTTTTTACAACTTCTTTAAAAAAGGCCGATATTGGATGAAAAAGCACTAAAAAAAATCATACAAAGGAATGTTTTCTTTGAGACAAGAAGAAAAGCAACAGTTTATGATGATTCATGACTGTAGAATGATGTTGATAACATTAAGCACACAGGGGCATCATATAAGGAAACATTAGTTAGAATGATAGTTTTGTGGAGTGAATTAGTTCAATAATTATTTTGGAAGAGAATAATATGGAGGAAAAGGAGGATTTTAGTGGCTTTTTGGTGGATGAGGTATTAAATAGAAAGTGCCCATGCCTAAATATTGTTATTTTTCAAAAGGAAAAGGAAAGAATGGATAAATCATGGCAATAAACACTAATTATAAAACTTGGGCAAAAAAATTAATTTTACAATAATAGAAAATAAGTTTTACCAATTGTGAAAAATTGGTAAAGGACTATTATCTTGTAAAGCTTAGTGCTTTAGAAGATTATGAACTAGATCTCATTAAAGGTCTTGGTTACTTTTTTTATCACTATCTGATGGTTCATTCTTGAGATCTTAAATTTGACCTATTTGAAGATATGATTAAGAAAATTGCGATGTGAATTCGAATCCCTAATCTCCCCATTAGATTTTTTGATAGAAAGTTTCTCACTTTTCTAGATAATAAAGTTGGTAAGAGCTTGAAAGTGGATACTACCAACATAGACCAAGCACGTGGAAAATATGCTCGGCTCTATGTGGAAGTAAATTTAATAAAAAAACTACTTTCAAAATTTTCTATCCAAGATAAGCAAATATTGTATTTAATATGAAAGTTTTCACACAACCTATTTTAATTGCGATAAATATGGCCATCCCATAAAACACTTTCCAAATTTGATCAAGGAAGATATTAGGGGTGTTAAAGGTGCTATCTCGGTAAAAGATAATACAAATATCCCCAAGTCGAATCAAAGGCCGAAGTTTAAGTACAAAAGCTAGATGATTGCATAATGTAATAAACATCCTTGGAAAAAATTAAAGGCTCATATTGCAAGAGTAAGTAAGAAAAATAAGACTGTAGAGGATAGTAATAAAGGATCATGTTTTGCAATGTTAAATAATGAGATCTTCAAAGGGAACCATAATGATGAACAACCAAAAGATCATGTTGAGGTGCTTGAAAATAATAATGTTAGGTTTATAGGTCCACATAGGTATGACAGGAAATTTGTATAGAAGTAAAAGGTCTTCAATGAGACCTAAACAAGGAGAATAAACATGATAAAATAGAGAAATGATACCCACTACAAGATTTGACCAATCAATCTTATGGTTTAATACCACTTAATGCCATCGAACAATGCTTAACTATTTACATTGGTAGGGACGTGAATAATAAAAGGCAGCGTGGTGTGTCTAGGAAAATGGTGCCATGCAACTATCTTATGTTGAAGAAATGCGAAAAAGCATTAATACTGATGCAATCTCAATTAAAGGTTTAAAAATAAAGATTGTTAAGAAGTGAAGGTTCAACTTTCAACTGATGTGAGAATGGATGAAAATTCACTGAATGGTGGACCTCAAGTGTACAAGGATTCGAGAATGTATAATGCCTAAAGTTCTTGCAAGCAAGTTAATGTTGATAATAAATACGTGAAGGCCATGGACCTTGCCTAGTTCTCTCTCAAGTGCTTCTTTATGATAAAGAAATTCTAGTATGAAATTGTACAAATGTAAGGAAGAAGGGGTTAGAGAGTAAAATGAATGCTTTAATGGAGTTTGGTCATCTAAAGTCTTGGTTAGAGCCAAATTTATGCATATCAAGGCAGAAAAAGTTTTTAAGAATTTAAGTTTTAACACCTAGGAACTAGCGAAAGGTAATGGTTTCTTAGAAGGTATCTAAGTAGCCTAGAAAAGTAATAAAGTTTCTTTGGAGTTAGTAACAAAAAAAAATCAATTCATTCTTTTCAAAGTTTTGCAATGTTTATCTATTTCAATCCGAATCTAGATATAAAAACACTCTTACAAGGGATCTTATTCACTTCAATACCTCTATTATAGATGCTTAGCTGGTGGTTAGAGATATAAATGGTGTTAGGGATCCAAATGAGAAGAAAATATACTCCTTTTATCGGTATAAAGCTAATTTATTCAATAATAGAATCAATAGTTGTAATATGATAGAGGTGGAGTTTCAAGGTAGCATGTTCATGCGGAAAAGACCTAAACTCCCTCATTATCCTTAACTTTTCAAAAAAACTAAACCATACTCTATGTAATGTGAATTAATGTTTGAAATTTAATGAGGCATTTATGAAAACCTTGCCTAAAGTTCACTCGGATCATCATCTCATTCTAGTCAATCTTTAAGGTAACTTTATTAACAGTGAAAATCAACCTTTTAGATTTAAAGTAACTATCATAATAACTTCCAACAATTCCTTTCTGATAATTGGCAAAGAAGCTTTAATATTGTCAATGATTTGTAGAATTTGACTATAGAGCTTATGAATTAGTATAAAAACATGATTAGTCATATTAGAAAAAGGAAAAGAAGCATTCTTGTTAAAATACCAAGTGTACAACACACCTTAGAATAGCATTTTAAACCATATTTGCGAAAATTAGAATCTCAACTTCAAGATGAATCAAATAAGGTCCTTAACTAGGAGGAAATGTTATGGCACTAAAAATCCAAACCAATTTGAATAACCTAAAAAAGTAGGAATATGAGAAACTATCATACTAAAATAATAAGGAGGATTTATAATAGAATAAAATGTTATGAAATCAAGATGGTGTTTAGGTGGATGACAAACAAAGCTTGGAAAAGCTTATTTGTACTTTCTACATGAATCTTTTCCATGATGATTTGGAATTATGGCTTTCATTTATTATGATAATCTCTTACCCGTAGCTCTTTAGTGATCAAAATACGAAAGTTAGTAGATATATCACTCAAGAAGAAGTCAAGAAAGTGATGCTTGGCATTAATGGAACTAAAGCCCTAGAAAATGATAGTTTTTTTATTATTTTTTATCAAAAGAATTGATATATTATTACGGAAAGTGATTTTAATTTTGTCAAAGATATATTTCATAGAATAAATCTTAAGAATGTGAACAAAACTCTCATTTATCTCATCCGTAACTTAAAAAAGCCAGAATTCATTGATCAATTTCATGCCATTTCACTATGTAATGTTGTTTGCAAATGTGTTATGAAAATTATTGTTAATCAACTAAAAGACTTCCTTCTTAATTTTATCTTTCCACTCCAAGTCAACTTTGTCCTTAAAAAGTGTATAAAAAATAACATTATTATTAACCAAGAAATATTTCATTTTATGCAAAAAATGAAAGGATAGATGGGTTTCTTTGCCATCAAAGTAGATTCCAAAAAGGCATATAACATAATGAATTGGGTTTTTATCAAAAACATTCTTAAACAAATTAAACTAAATGGTAATATAATTACTCTCATTATGAAATATATTACTTCAACTTCTTTCAGTGCTTTGTAGCATGGCAATAAGAAAGAAGCTTTTTTTTTCCCAACTCAAAGGCTTAGATAGGTAGATCCTTTATTGCTTTGCTTGTTTGTTCTATGTATGAACACGCTTTCACATATTATATGTAAATAGTAGATAACATTTTGCTCACTTGATTATGATCTAAATAATTAAAATTATATTTAATAAAAGTAGAATGAATTATATTTTATTCACTTGAAATTTTATTATTTTTATTTAATTCACTTGTAATTTTAAATGTTAAAATTCACTCCTTCTATATTTTTTATTATTAAGATCTTATTTGTTTAAACGTTTTTCATTCAAAATTAAACAACAATTATGTGCAAAGCACTTGTCTCCTTTATCCCCAATTGCAGAAACACTTAACCTAATTTGAAACGCAAATTGGAATATAATTTACCCAAAAAAACCGTAATTCCTTTTATTAAAACAATTTTGTATTCTTGTGCTTGAATTTTAGAGATAAAATAATCCAGATGGACTGAAAGATAACAATTAAAAGATCCCTCTTTTGATGGGCTTATAACATAGTCGCTTTCTCTCCATTCTAACCCCCCCCCCCCCACACTATAAATAAACAAATAACAATAAGTCAATATCTTGCCGGTCCAGCAGCCACTCCTTTGTTTGCAAAATTTGCTAGTCTTACCATAGTATTAAAATTTTAGTGCTACTTCTTACTATATTTTGGCAAATCAGTATTTATGATTTTATGATTGACTGGTTCCTAAAATTGAGGAAACAATTTGTTGATTTATTAAAAAACAATAGGATGTAATACCGTGAATCTCAATACCATATAGAATTTGAAAGTTTTCCCCTTTGTTTGGTTTTGGATATATCAGGGTTCGACTCTCGTTAATCCTATTCACTGGTTTTCCAGCGCTTATGCACTCTTTACAACCCCCCCCCCCCCAAAAAAAAAAAAGGAAGAAATATCCCACTGGAGACATAACAAACAGTTCCTTGCTTTTTTATAATGATGGTTATCACGTATCAGATCAAGGGGCCAAGGAACCACCGAGGCAATCTATTCCATCAATGGAGGAGATTGAACAGAACAGCAAAATATTCCAGGGAGCAAAATATCATTTCCATAACATACTAACAGAATACAAAGCAAAGAAGAATGTCACGATGCATGAGATACGAAGTTTATCTAACATACATTACTTTTATTCATACGAATAGAGGCGAACATTAAAAAGCCAGTTTGGAATACTACCCAAAGGAAAACAGAATTCAAGTCGGCACATTACCAAATGACACTCCACCAGTTTCAACGAGGTAGGAAAACCATGTTGCCTTTCATAAACAAACGAGGGACAATAATGTCTAAAAAATTTGAATCTACATTAGATCCTCATGAGAAACAACAGACAAATTAGAGATCAAGGCTTCACATTTTCACCTTTACTTTGCCTGGGGATGAGAAGCAATGAAGTCAACAGCAACATTGATGGAATTGATTTTGTCTGCTTCATCATCAGGAATCTCAAACCCAAACTCTTCTTCAAATGCCATCACGATCTCTACTGCATCTAAACTATCCAATCCAAGATCTTTCTGGAAATGAGCATTTGGGGTAACCTGAGAAATGCAAAAGTAATGGAATTAAGAATAAGAAAAAAATTTTCAAAATATGACGGTATGGAAAATATCATTTACAGCAATAAATCAAGGTAAAAGTTGCAGTTCAAAATGTGTGCAAGCCACAACCATTCATAAATATTAGGAACAAAAAAATTTGAAAGACAATTGCAAGAATAAAAATTAAAGGAGCCTTGCCAACATTTGGAGATTAATTAAGAAACTCTCTAAATAATTTCACGTTCATGAATCCTATCAATGATAAACCAACTGAAACGGCTGCAGAAGCATGCAGCATATCACTGGCCACTCCTCTCTCACTCTCCTTTCCATATTAGGAGAAGAAAAAGGCCTTTTGGACCAATAAAAGAATAGATTAAATTAGCTTACTTTTCCTTATATGGAAAAGAGAATGAGAGGAGTGGGTGTTGGAGAGTCAAAGTACCAAGTAGCATTACTCAGTAAAAAATTTCAGCTACAGCTACTTACAAATATCACAAAGAGAACAAAGCGCGGAGCAGAAAAAGGTAACTCACTTGACATATAATTATTCCAAATTCATTAGTATCAATAATATCAACATGAAGATCAAAATAAAAAATAAAAAATAATATCAAAACAGCCACCTTCAAAAATAGAATACAGAAACTTTAAACTCCTTAAAAGGCTATAAATGCAAATCTAATAGATTCATCTTTCTCCCTCCACCAACCAGCATCCTCTTTAAATTCGGTGACCTCGAAAGATGCACTATAGATGACATTATGGATTTGATTTCAATCGATGGTAGCTCCACCTGATTTTGGGAAGATCTATATTAACCAAGAGGATACATTTTTCAAAAAGTGCGCCAAAATCTTAAACAATTTCTCAGGGTAATTAGGAATTTATAAGCAAATATGCCTGCAAATCTATTATAAATACCAATGACAAGATGTACGTCTCCAACAATTAACACTACACTTTGTTGCATTTTAAAAGTTAAAAAAGCAACACTAATTCAAGGTCTATTTATTGAAGGAAAACATCATGCCTAGAAAAAAATATCAAAGTAACCAGAAAAAAAATGTTTTATTTCTTTATTTATTCAATGTTAAATGTGGGGAATATGCTAGAAAATAAAATCCTAAAGTGACATGACACTCCTTTGGTTATATATAAATAAAGGAGATACTTCTATGAAAAATACAGACGGAGACTTTTTACTAAGAAGTTTCGACCATTAATAGCATAAGTTTGTTTAGTCAAAATTAGCTGCGTTCTGAATAATTCTCTACAGGAACATCTCCTTGATCACAGCTACTGAAGTGAAACAAAAGCATAGATTCAAAATTTCTATTCCAGTGATAAAATATAATTTACGAGATCTGCAATCAGATGAACATTGAATTAAATTGTAATCCAGATATTACGAAATCCTTTTCCTTCCCATCATTCTTCAGTAATCAGAGATTTTATATCTAAATTTATAGAATGGCGTCTCTAAATCCCCGTAAACCGAAAAAGCATTTTGTCTCCCCGTTTAACAGAAGGCTAGCCAAACAACAGGAATAAGTTTCATTTACCGTAGACGGTTCGACTTTCTGAAAGTTTTTGACAACAGAGATGACGCGATCGGTGACCTCGGACTTGTCGAGGAAGGAACCCCTAACCTCCTCAGAGAAGCGGCGTAGTAAGACACTGGATGAAAGCGTGAAAGCATTGAGTCTGGCATTTTGAGGGAGGGCTTGAACCTGCGCTCTCAAGTGCTTAAACAAAGCACTCCTCGCCGTCGCCGCCATCGAAAAATCCTTTTCCCGAGTGAAGTAAACGAGGGCCCGTAACACAAAATCTTGATGATTCAAAACAGTATATCGTCTTTATTTTTCGGTTTTCACGGTTGTTTTGTATGGGCCTTGGAGTCAGACCCTCTGGAGACCAAAAGGAAACAATGAAAGGCTATTGAAAAAGCAGGGAATCAGCAGTAGAGGTGTTTCTGGGCTTTAAGGCCCTCCAAGTCTTACTAAACTAAATTTAATAGGCATTGGCATAATTCACTACTTATGAGTTTGATTCCAAGATTAGCTTGAATTAAGTCCTTGTCTAAATTCAAATTGCATTTATAAAATTTTCTAAAAATTTTTCATTGGAGGAAATTGATTTAATATTTAAAAATTATTCTAAATAATTTTTTATAATACATATAAAGAAGTATTTATAAAATATAAATTTTATGTTCCTCACTTCTCCTTATTCAATAGTTATTTTTTATTTTGGAATACTAAAATATTATGATTTTAGAATTTAAATATTTATAATTATTAACTATCAATTCATAAATTATGATGAATCATATATAAAGTTTTTTATTTTTATTTTACTTATTTCAAAAATCTACAAGAGCTTCCCACATTTATCAAATTTAGAACAATACAGTCATAAAGTACAAGCTACAAGAACAAAAACTTCAATATGTATTTTATTTTAAAAAATATTGTATTTAATTTATGAGAGATTTTTTTTTGTCTACAAATCATCAAGAGCATGAATACCAATATTAACTAATAAATGCAAGTTATTTATCATCTACTTATTTCTCTTATTTCTAAAAGAGCTTGCAATTCTAAATTAGTCTTAAAAGGCTTACAAAAAGAGTACAACTAATTCTTAATTGTCTAAAAGCTAAATTGTTTATAAAAAAACATGTCTTCTTATATAACTCTTTAAAATTCTAATTGAAAATAGGTTCAAATTACACAAATAATTCTAAAATTAACACATTAGCCTAAACCTAATAAACAAGCCTCTAAATGACTTTAAGTAATATGGTAAATAACTCAAGGTAAAATAGTAAATATTTTAAAGTAAAAATGAACCTAAACACATTCATCTTAAACTAAAAGCTAAAAATACTCTAAAATGGCCCAATATATAAAATAACATAAATTAAAGTCTAAAATAGCTAAATGGCCAAATAAGCCTCAAGTAATATTTATAAGCTCCAAGTTTGGTCCTTGAAGTACAATCTTGATCCTTTTATTTCTACTTTTTAATATTACCCTTCTTAGGATTACATCATTTATTATCTTCTAAATCCTATATAATATGATTTCTCTAAAAAAAATAATGTAGTGAATGCGTGGGGTCAAACATGATTCAATAAATTAACAAAAATCAAATAAAATGACCAAATTTGCACTAATTAATTATTTACAGAGATCAAAATATATATTTTAAATTAAAAATTAGAATTATACAATTTATATTTTAAAAGGATGAAAATTACATTTAAGCATATTTTAGCTTAAATGTCATAATTTAAAGACAATAAAAATGCCAATGAAAAAGCCACTAAGAGCACTTACAAGCAATAGATTTCTCCAAGTGCAAAGTTCAAACACTAAATTCTAATATGTTTGGTAAAAGATGATAAAGGGAAAGAATAAGAAATTGAAAGTTATTGAATAACCTTTCCCATGTTTGTAATTTCTATGATCAACCTTCCAAAACCTCCTAATATTCAACACTAAAATCTATTGTGCTTCTCCAAATTTTGGAGTTTTTGGATGATTTTAAAGAAAGAGGAAGTCAACTTTCTATTTGTTTTTAAGAAAATATTTTTATATAAAAATTTTATTTCCTTGTATATAAATGGAAAAATATCACGCGCCTCTATAACTTGAAATTAAAAAAATAATATCTAAAATTATAGTAATGGAGAAAAATAATTTCCTCTTTAAAAAGAGGAAGTTATCTTTTATCAAATTTTTTATATTTAATATTGAAGATATAAATCATTTTCTATCATTGTAACATTTTATAACTATATTTCTATGAAAGATATTTTCTCCCAAAATAAAGGAAGCCTTAATTATTCATTCTCCTCACTTTTCTTACCTTCTGTTATCTTTTTTTTATTTTGTTTATTTTCTTCCTAATTACCAAACATATCATAAGTTAGAATATACAAGAGTTTAGTAGTTTGCATATAATTTTTGCTTTAAAAAAAAGCATTCCACCACTGCTTATCATGAAATTTATGCTTCCTTTCTTTAAAAAAAACACAAAGAAATAATTAATGTGAATATTATAAGCTAAATCTCCACTTTTTCTTTCCATTTTCTAAGTTATTTAGGATAATTTTTTTTAATTTTGTTAAGAGAAAAATATGTGAATTTACTAGGAAGTTTGCAAAAAATTTTCAATTCGTGAAAAAGAAAGTTTTCACCATTTCTAATGTGGCTTATCAAAAGGCTTCCATTGATTAGGCATGTCATTAAATACACATTGTGATAAATTTAGAAATTTTAGAGATAAGAAGGCTCAAAATTCAAATTACAGGATGTAAAAAAATTATATTATGAAATTATTACATATAATCTTGTATGATAACTATATGTATCAATAAATTATAACTCCATTAACTAATGTCGCAAAAATGTAAAATCCCTTATAATCAAATACTTTTATTATGTTTAGATTATGATGTATTTTGGTTTAAGTTGCATAAATTATTTGCTTCTTTAAGTTATCTTATTAGTTTACCTTTTTAAATAACTCTCGTAGGAAATCATATTAAACATGATACCATAATGTTATAATTAATATATCACTATTTTATTTTATTATGGTTACTAAATAGTTTTAACAAGTAAAATTGTACACAATTGCCTTAGATCTTATGCCCCACATTATTTTGAAAATTAAGACAAAAAGATTAAGTTGCTCTTTGCAATCTATGACAGGAAAAGTATATAAAATGGCTATATTTTTAAATTCTTTATGTTCTTACTTGTAAATGAAGTTTTATAGGCTATACTTTGATACTTTACAGCTAGCTCTTGATAATTGTCATTAAAATCAAATAGCTATATTGCTAAAAAAACGAGTATAACCTGGAAAGAGTAAATAAAAGTTGTCAAACTTGCTATTTGCACTTAATAGCATAAAGATAGCCAATGGATAGCTCAATGATGCCTGGATTATTGATGTAGCATTTGCTCTTTGCTTTCCTAAACTATTATAAAATTTACTAAATAAATAAGATAAGTCTTCCTATTAAGAAGACACATCAAGGAAAATAAGAAAATAAAGCTACAAAGTCAAGAGAGCTTTTCTTCATTTCTTATTATGTTATTCTTGAGAGACAAAAATCTTCACTTAAATATCTATTCTTATAAGAGTTTTGAGAAAATCTTCTGTTAAACATAAATCTCTTTTGATCTTTGATTGTATTTATAATTCATTAGCTTAGGATTAAGTGAGGATATACTTGTATAATCTTTAAGAGCTAAAGAATTATTGCCTTGGTGTGGTAAGACTCCACAAGGTTTCTAAGTAATCAATCTTCTAGTTTTTATGATGATTTAATTATATTGGTTTTATGCCACAAAGATTAAGCCTAATGTTATCATGTTGGCTAATTGCTCTTTACTCTTTATGGTAAATTTTCTTCTCTCGTACAATTGTGTTTAACTTGAAAACTTTCACTAAAATAGCATTATTTGTGGTTGATAATGATGTACAATGTTTAAAAATTTTAGAAAAGCAAAAATGTTACAAATTGCTTTTCCCTTTTAAACACAAGTTTTGCATATTTATGTAGTTTGATATTTTTTTTATACAAGTTATTGTTTCCTTATGTTGAATAAGCCATTCTTATCCAACCAATATCATGCTAGGTTGGCAAGGCATCTTTTATTGAGGAAAAATTCAAATAAGCAATCTAATCAAACTCTCTCTCTATACATTGAAAGTTACTTGTCTATAGAAATTCAAATTTCACTTGAAAAAGTAACTTAGTTTATGTGTGTTGTTTACACCAAAATTAATAATTATTCTTGCTAGAACTTGTTATATCAACAAGTTTAAGTCAAACCTAAAGGATTAAAGGTCAACTCTGGAAGTATAATTAAATACATTAATTTTTTTAATAGAATTAACTAAAAAGTATATTGCAAGTAATAAAAGGATACTATAATGATATAAAGGTTCTAGTTCAAGGTGATTTCATGCTTCAATTATTTGATTAATACATAATAACTAATGAAATATCCTAAACTCAATCACTTAGCCAAAAAATTATCTTAAGTCACTATAATAATTTTAAATTTTTTCTAATATGTATTAATTAATTCAAACAATTATCTAAATTAATTCTTTATTATTAGTTTCAATTTAAGAATTATCTAAAATTCTTGCAATAACCCTTAAATTCAAAGAGCAATAGCATTAAGCATCAATATTTAGCTAAAACTAAATCAATAATTTACAATCATAAATTATCAATTTATGCTTTATTTTCGTCAAGCAACTAATAATTTGATTTAGCATCAAATTATCAAAATTTAATTGCTACTCATGCAATAATCAATCACAATAACAATCATAATTAATTATCTAGCATCCAAATATGATAAATTAATTAACTAATAAGCCCTTATTAATTATATAAGTAAATATAAACATTAAGAATAGAGAAACAAAGATAATCAAATCTAGAATATATTAATAAAATTTAAATCTCATAATCCACATGAATTAAGGTACAAAAACCTTAATTTAGAAAGAAAAGAGTTAGCCACTCATGGCTTCTACGAATAAAAGAAAAAGAAGATAAAGTGTTGAATAGATATTACTACCTTTGGAGGCTCTAATGACTTAATATCTAAATGCTAAGGGTTTTCTCACATCTAATCTAATTAGGGTTCAATCTCAAGGTTATAATGGCATATTTAGCAAATGAAAATCAAACAAGAAGAAATAGACTTTGAAAATGAAAATGAGGAAATGACATATTTAGTAAAAAAATTCTTCAATATTATAAAATTGGAGTTAAATTAAAGAAAATTGAGAAAAAAAGGCAAGTGAAAAAAAGAAACAAACAATCAAGTGCTAATATTATATAGATGAAAAATATTAGATCACATAAAGGCAAAATGTCCAAATCTCAAAAGAAATAGATACCTTAAGATGTTTAGTTAGTGAAAGTTAGAATGTTAATGGAAAGTTATTTCAATATTAACGGGATTAAAACATTATTTCACAATTGTTGCTTGTAAAGTATATATGGGTTTTTCAAACCTTTTTAAGGGTTTAAAAACTAGGCATCACAAAACTTTTAAATAACCCTATGCTATCCACATTCCTATGTCTTTTATGTTTATGTAATTTTAGTTCTCGTTACTTACTTTTCTTGTTCTATTTTTAAAATTGTATCTAATTAATATCTCATAGATACACACTTCGATAAAAATAAGAAATTGTGATACTGATAGCACAAATTTTAAGCCATTGATTTTAAAAGTGTGTAAATATAATGGTTATGGATGATTACTAAAAACTAGCGTAACATGTAAACATCTTTTTTTTAGCTTCACATTTTTATAGAATTACTAATATTCCTTGCCTTTTCAACCATCTCCTTCCTAGATTTGCATTTTCTTTCTTTCTTTTCAAATTTGGAAATTTTAACCTTATTTTTGCAAATTTAAGGTAAGGAAGTGGTTTATAAGTTCTGAAGTACCAATGGACTTATCTTTGTAACAGAAAGCAACCAAGGCAAATGGAATGGATTACAAGATAAAGAGCATTTAGTCTAAGTCACCTTTCTCCCCATTCTATTACTAGTGCTCTTTCAAATCCATAACAATTAGAAAAAAAACAACTATTATCACAATTCATTGCTTAATAAATGACATTTTCAACTTCTTCTTATGCTTCTCCTCCTCATTTGCGTTGAAGATGTAGATAGGATTAGTGACGATAATGTTATTTTCTAATGAAGAATAATTCTTGAGTTGGTTGGAATTGTAAGCAAAGTTAATGGACGAGTTTTATAGGTAAATTTTTGTTATTAATATATTTAATTTATGACACATTTAGTTTGTGACTTTTGTTCAATAAATCTCAAAATTGCTCATTTTAAAGAAAAAAATTTAATTGATGTGTGCCTTCTGTGTTGAAAAATAAACCTTTTTTTCATTTTTTTTATCTAATAATTTTTTTTTATCTAATAATTTTCTTTTATTTTTTATGTTCTACTAGAAAATCAAAGTCTTTAATCAATTTTGGTGTTTAGTTTATTCAATGAATTTTAGGAAAAGTAAAATTTAGGTAAAGTTTTTTAGATATTTATTGCAAAGCAAGTTATAATATGCACATTAATTATTCTATTAAATATTAATAACTTCGATTTCATAATAGCAATAATTACTAATATTGTAATTATAATAAAATAATTCATACACATGTCATTCTTTGATCAAAGAACTTTATAATAGACACTTTACTAAATTTTACCTTTCAAGAAGTAATGTTGGAGAATTTGTATAAGTGCAACATTTTGGATAGCTTCTAGATTTAGGTGTATAGTGACCTGTGTATAGGTGTTCTTTAAATATTTAAAAAATCTAAATTGCCAAAGGCTAGACATAAGATGAGTAGATGATACTGTGAATATGAACCAACTGCCAACGTCGCCACCAACCAAATTGGCAAACAATGGCATTGCACTTCAAATCGGAGTTTAAGAATGAATTATTTAGATTTTACAAATAGAAGAGGATGGATACAATAGAACGGTAGTTGGTGCATAATTTACAAAATTTGATCATCCGCCCTGGTTCTTTGAATTTAATGAATAAATACTTCATAAGATACATAAAAATTCATTTGGATCACTTTTGCTTTACTCTTTGATGAATAATACTTCCCAAGGTCCACTTTGGTTCTTTGGATGTGTTTTTGCGATAAACAAAATTTGTGAAGTATTTTTGTAAACATAAAAAAAAAAACAATAAGTTATTCGAAGTTCGTGATTACATTTGACCTTTGACTCGCATTAAAATGCCTCCTAGATTTACAAACATATGTGTCGAACCCACGTCAAAGAGAAAGGAAATACTCCAACTTACCACTGATTCCAATAGTTAATTTGGCCTAGTCGGTAAACATATTCATCTTTAAGAAAATAATTAGAAATTATCTAATAAATATAAATATATTTTCTAATTAACATTAAATTTCTTCTAAATTTAACAATATATAAATGAATGGGTGAAATATTCAAATAGCATGACAAAATAATAATAATAATAATAATATATAATAAAAATTTTATATTTTTAATACAAAATATTATTTCTCTCACACAGATAATAAATACATAATCCAATTTAACCACTTAAATTAATCGGTTAAACAGAACCGACTTTAACTTACAAACTTTTTCAAGTCTCAAATTTTAAAATATTGCTTAAATGTATAAGATTACATTTAAAAAGTAAAATAATAAATCACATCCTCTAATATGAAGAATTTAAAATTTAATAAATAATAATTAAATTTTAATTTTTAAATTTACAACTATTTACTCCCTTAATTTTCTCATCAAAAATTATAATGTCCACTTTATAAAATATATCTTGCATTTTAAAAGATCTCAAAACAATAAAACAACAATCTTCAATGGAAACACTAAGATTGGAGGCTGAGATGTTGAATAGATAGAAAGAAAAGTAAATACTATAATTAGCCTTGAGTGCTGACTATTTTGTCTCCCAAATTCTCTAATGAGCACTAATAGTCTACCGGAAAGATTTTGTGAACATCACATCAATACTGAATGATTACTTTACATCAATTTGAAAGATTTCACACTAAATTATCACTAAAAATAATTTTTGCATTAATTTAATATTGATAGGTCTAAAGAACATCAACTAAATACCAAAGTCTTTGAAATTAATATTAGATTGATATAAAAAAGTTTCAATACTAATGTATATCCACCAACTCTTTCCAATAATAATTTCATGATTTTCTTTTCCTTTTTATAATTATTCACTTGAAATTGTTGGAATGAATGGCTTGAGAAAATTATCTCAACCTTGGTTCTTTATATAGCAAAATTACAATCAATACATTTTAATATTAGAGAATAAAATTCCTAGAATTATGCCTAAACATTTCCTCATTTATTCTGATTACTAAGTAATTACAATATAGTCAACTAATACATATCAATCACATTTATTACTATTTACTATTTAACACTCCCCTTCAAGCTGGAGCATATATATCATATGCACCAAGCTTGTCACATATGTAACTTATTCTTGAGCCTCGTAGGAACTTTGTGAGCATATCGGCCAATTGGTCATTGGAGTTCACAAAAAACTGTGATAATTTTCTTTGCAATAACTTTCTCTCTTACGAAATGACAGTCAATTTCAATATGTTTGATTCTTTCATGAAAAATAGGATTAGAAGCAATATGCAATGTTACTTGATTGTCACCTATAAGCTCCATAGGACCAGGTGTATAAAGTTTTAACTCCTGTAACAATTGTTTTAACCATATGAGTTCACAAGTAACCAACGTCATAACTCGATACTCTGCTTCTACACTTGATCTTGCTACTACACTTTGCTTCTTGCTTTTCCAAGAAATTAAATTTCCTCCAAAAAGAACACAATAGCTTGAAGCAGAGCGACAATCATCTGAAGAACCTGCCCAATCAGCATCTGAGTAACCAACAATTCGTGTGTGCCTTTTATTCTCATACAACAAACCTTTGCTTGGATTTCCTTTTACGTAGCGAAGAATTCGAACAACTGCATCCCAATGAATATCACATGGTTAGTTGAGAAATTGACTCACCACAGTCACTGCAAATGAAATATCTGGTCGAGTGATTGTGAGATAGTTTAATTTTTCAACAAGCCTGCGATATCTTCTTAGATCTGAGAGCGGTTTACCTTGATTGGATAATAGTCTAATATTTGGATCCATAGGAGTATCTATAGGTTTAGAGTTTATCAATCCTGTCTCATCTAAAACATCAAGAGCATATTTGCATTGAGAGATAGAAATGCCACAACGGGATTGAGCCACTTCAATGCCAAGAAAATACTGAAATTCTCCCAAATCTTTTGTCTGAAAATGATGGAAAATATGTTGCTTGAGTTGATCTATACCAACCTGATCACTTCATGTAATAACTATATCATCAACATAAACTATGAGATATATAGATTGAGAGGTAGATGAATGGTGATAAAAAAACAGAATGATCTACTTCACTTTGACATATGCCAAAATCTCAAATAACTTTAGTAAACCTCCCAAACCAAGCTCGAGGGGATTGCTTAAGACCATATAGAGATTTCTTCAATCGACAAACAAGACCAGGCTCTCCCTGAGCAACAAACCCCGGAGGTTGCTCCATATAAACTTCTTCTTCGAGGTCCCCATGTAAAAATGCATTTTTGATATCCAGTTGATGTAGAGACCAATGATTAATGGCTGCAAAAGATAAAAACAAGCGAACAGAAGTAATTTTGACAACAGGAGAAAAGGTATCACCATAGTCTAAGCCAAAAATTTCAGTATATCCTTTAGCAACTAATCTACCTTTATTCGTCTATTTTTCCATCTGGACCAACCTTGACAGTATACACCCAACGACATCCAACAGTAGATTTGTTAGACGGTAAAGAAATCAGATCCCATGTACCACTAACTTCTAATATTGTCATCTCATCAAGCATCGCTTGGCGCCATCCTGGGTGAGAGAGAACTTCTTATATAGTTTTAGGAATAGAAACCGAGGAAGACAGAAACAAAGGCAAAATGGGAGGAAGATAAACGATGATAACTTAAAAAATTATAAATAAAATAAAGGTTACGAATGGAACGAGTACCTTTACGAAGGGCAATAGGAAGATCGACAGAAGGATCTAAGGTAGGAGATTCCACGGGACCGGATGGTAAGTCAACAGGTGGATTATCATCATCAATTACTTGAGGTGCATTTGGATAAGGGCGTCGTTGATAAGTGATAAGAGACCGATCTTATGGTGAATTTGAAGGGATTGAATTAAAGACTGGTAGGGGTAAAACCTCAAATATGGAAATAGATTCTCCAAAAGAAGAAAAGAAATAAGTAATTTCAAAAAAGGTAACATCAGCAGATATAAAATATTTCTTTAAATTTGAAGAATAACACATGTACCCTTTTTGTAGTCTTAAGTAACCCACAAAGACACATTTTATCAAACGAGTTGATAATTTATCTTTGCCTGGAGTAAGATCATGAACAAAACAAGTGAACCCAAAAAACACGAGGAGAAAGCTTATACAAAGATTCATTAGGGTACACTAAAGAATAAGGAATTATATTTTCTAAAACAGATGAAGGCATGCGATTAATTAAATAACAAGCTGTTAAGATAGCATCACCCCAAAAATGAAATGGAACATTAGCATGTAATAATAGAGTTCGTGCAGTTTCAACTAAATGACAATTTTTCTTTCAGCAACTCCATTTTGTTGTGGGGTGTGAGGACATGTTGATTGATGAATAATGCCTTGTGATAATATGAAAGAAGTAAAAGATGCAAAAAAATATTCACGAGCATTATCACTACAAAGTATTTGTATAAGTATTCCAAATTGGGTACGAATCTCAAAAACAAAGGATTTAAAAATTGAAAATAATTCAAAACAATCTTTCATTAAATATAACCAAATACATCGAGAATAATTATCAATAAAAGTTACAAAATACCGAAAACCTAAAGTAGTACTGACACGACTAGGACCCCATACATCAGAATGAATCAAAGAAAACAAAGACTTAGCTCGACTAGTAGTTTTAATAGAGAAAGAACTACAGACGTGTTTACCGAGTTGGCATGACTCACAATTTAAAGACTTCAATTTTGAAAGATTTGGAACCATTCTCTGTAATTTTGAAAGACTCGGATGACCCAACTCTGCAGCAATACAAGTAATTGATGATGTTGGTTGAATATAATATAGGCCTCTTGACTCACATCCGGTACCAATCGTCTTCCCCGTACCCCGATCCTGTATCAAAAAAGAATCAGAAAAGAATGTTACAAAACAATTAAGAGTTCGGATAAGTTGATTGATAAAAATTAAGTTGAAGGGAGAATTGGGCATGTAAAGAACAGATTGTAAATTTAGTGAAAACAGAGGTTTACCTTGACCAATACCATGAGCGAATGTTTTAGAACCATTAGCTAATGTAATTGAAAAAAGCGATTTAGTAGTGCAATTAAGATAGGTAAAAAGAAATTGATTACCGGATATGTGATCAGAAGCTCTTGAGTCAAGAATCCAACGATCATGAGATGCAGAATGAGATAAGCAAGCAATAGAATTACCCGTGTCTACAAGGAATGCAGAATGCGTTTGTTCTTGTTTGAACGCCTTGTATTGAAGAAATTGTTCTTTCAAAAATTCTTGATATTCTAGATCAGAAAAAAGGAAAAATTGATCAGTTGATTCAGAACCAAATTGAACTACATTAGTAGAACCAAATTGAACCACATTAGCTGATCGAGGAGGTCGGCCATGTAAAGCAAAACATCTATCTTGGGTATGTCCTGACTTATGACAATAAGTGCATTAGGTCGATTGCCTCGACCACCACCATTACGTCCTCCTGTATTGTTGCGTCCACCACCTCATCCCTTTCCATGATCACTAGCATGTGTCACCAAGGTAGAATTTTCAATATTATTAGGAATGGTAGAAATGGGTAATCATAACAGACGGTTGATTAACACTTCCGTTGTAGGAACCTCGGCATTGCCCAATGTCTGTTAACAGAAGGTGTCAAGGTCAGAGTTTAAACCAGCAAGAATAAAAACCATAAAAAAACTTATCTTGTTGTTTCTCTTGCTCTTTAATATCAGTAGTGACAGACAAAAATTTCTTGTATTGAGCTATTGTTGCTTTGGCAATAGTAACATAAGAGAATAAATTTAACCCTTATTTTAAATCCTTCAATCTGGTCACAACTTCATACAGTTGTTGAATATCATTGGAGTAGAGATTCTTGGCTTGCTCCCAAAAAGTGTAACAAGTGTCATATGATTGAAAAATAGGCAGCAAACTAGGATTAATAGATTGTCATAATGTCGCACATAATTGTGCATCAATCATGCTCCACTAGCGCTATTTATCAGTTGGAACATCTTCAATTTTTGTAGTCAAGTATTCAGAATATCCTTGCCCTTTAAACCATAATAAAACAGAAGCACTCCATGAGAAATAGTTGGAACCATTCAATTTTGCAGAAGCAATTGTTGGAGTACTAGAGAATGCAAAGGAAAAGATACTGCCATAATTATTTAATTTAGAGGTAGACATGATAGAAGGTAAAAGAAAAGGAAGCCACTGATTAAGAAGGATAGAAAGAAAGGTAAGGAAAGGGTACTGTTTGGTTTGGTGCTGTTTGATTTGTTGTTTGGTTCTGTCCTAATCCTTCATGTTTTTTTTTAACGGCTAGTACTTGACAAAGAAAAGGGAATATGGTGATTGAGGTTGGCAAAAGAAGAACACGAATGGAGTCAGGAAGAGGCGGCGATCAGCTTACGGGGGCGCGTGTATTACACGCGCGTTTGGGACAGTGACGTGTGGTAGTTTTGAAAAAATTGAAGTGTTGCTCCGTGAATCAAAACAATCAGATCTGGGTGCTGTGCTGATTTGTTCAGACCAGAAAATGTTTCTGTGCAGGGAAAATTTTGGTGGTCTGGAGGATGGGTCTATGTTAAAAAGGAGGGAAAAATATTTTGTGGTTTGAAAGTGCTTGAAATATATTTGTGATCAGTGACTCAGTATAGGAGAAAAGAATTAGAATGCAGAAGCAGAGTCCCTCGATGTGAGGGCTCTGATACCAACTTGAAATTGTTGGAATGAATGGCTTGAAAAAATTATCTCAACCTTAGTTCTTTATATAGCAAAATTACAATCAATACATTTTAATGTTAGAGAATAAAATCACTAGAATTATACCTAAACATTTCTTTATTTATTCTAATTACTAAGTAATTACAGCATAGTCAACTAATACATATCAATCACATTTATTACTATTTACTATTTAACATATTCATTTCTTCTTTCATTGAAAATGCCAACATATAATTAGCATTGCCATGTTTAAGTTTAGCAACCCACTTCACCGATTCTTATTGACTTTAACATTTTAAGTAAGATGAATGATGAATAATTATAAAATAAACAAAAATCAAATATTACTAAGGTTGATTATAAATTTTATGAAACAGAACAGCCAGCACCCTATGAATAAGGACTAAAATGAAACCATAAGACTTATATCTTTTCATCTCAATTTTTATACAAAATTATCTGATAAGGTTTTGAGATAAATCCAAACATGCAAATGGCTCAGAGTATATAACTCGGACGCGAACATATTTTTTTTCCCGGTCTCTCAAGAAACATATACAAAGGAAGAAGACATACCATAATCTTACTTACAACATCCTGTAACTGATATCCTGTAACAACTAACACAAACAAAATAAGGAGACAAGACAAACAAAATATATAGAAAAAACTACTAATAGTACCTATTGATCTTGTTAGTTCCCAAAGCAGCTTCGATTCGCAAAAGGAAGAATGAACCTTACCACTATGATGAAAGATGAAAGATGAAATCAGAAAAGGCAAGATTGAAACCAAGTTGAACGAGTACAAATTTGGAAAATAAGACAAATTAGAAAATTAACTCAATTTTATCATTTCATTCCACCATGTCAAAATCTCATTACTAAGTAATTTCCCTGGATGGTTGTCTAGTTGGCCTGGCATACATACACGCAGATATTTATACATAACTCGGGGAGTGCATGTATCAGAATCTAATTGACCCCACTTGTGCGCATTGATGTATCGTACTTGAGTTTGAGATAAGATTTGATGAAGGATTCCAACTCGCCATCCATAACAGAGGTGATATCCGTGGTTTCACAACCTGTTCTTACATCCTTTACTAGTTTGTATGGATGGAATACATAATTTCGTATTTGTTGTCCCCATTCAGCCTTGACTACATCTCCCCGAATCTGCTTAATTTCAGATGCACGTTGTTCCTGGGCTATCACTAACAGCTTGGCTTTCAACCTACTTAAAGCCTTGATCTTATTAGCTAGCTGGGATCTCTCTTCTACACAAGAAATCAAGAAAAAATTAATATGCAAGAAATTAGAAGTGCCCTAAAGCCGGATACATCCAGACAATTAACAATCAAGACAACCAGTGGATCCTATAGTCTCATAACTTCACAATAATCCAAGCTTAAAATCAAGAGAGATCTACCGTTACCAATCGCCAAATATATAAATAACACCAAGATTGACAAGAAACATACACACTGCATTTTATAGAGACAAATTCTGATCAGCTGCATGTGAACTATACTCAAAAAAATGTCAAACTCAAATTTCAGTTCATAATGAAGACTTCATTCAAGGGACAAACTAGTTTCAGGATGAAAAAAATTACTTTCTATGACTAAATATGTATCAAAGGAGGTATAAAAAACCTGTGCAGCGAGCTGTGACACCAGTAGGGATGTGTGTAATCCGAACAGCAGTTTCAACCTTGTTCACATTCTGACCTCCTTTTCCACCTGCTCTTGAAAAACTGAATTCCAGATCCTCCTCAGGAATTTCAACTTCCACAGATTCTTCAGGAAGAAGGGGCATGACTTCAACACCAGAAAAGCTTGTCTGCTTGTGCATTACAAATTGGAGTGTCATAGACATCTTCATGTATTAGATAATAATGGGAGAGGTAACGGTATCATTTCATTCAAAATATTAACCAGTAGTCTGTAGGAAAATGATAAAACTAATATTTTAAATTTCTTTAAATACACAAGAAAGCACAGTTATGGGCATGAAAAAACCTGTATTCTTGGCAATGCCATGAACGTCACTGATTGGTTTCTCAACAGTTAAAAGATGGTCACCCAGAAAAAAATAAAACAAAATAAAAGAGAGAGGTACCTACTGATCATTAAATCTGACTTTTGGTAACCACATAGAATTTGCTGTTACCTGACGAAGTCCTTTAGCATTAAAAGGAGACTGTCGAACAACCCGGTGTGTTCCTTTTTCACCGGACAAATACCCATAAGCATAACGTCCTTCAACTTCAATGGTGGCAGATTTAATCCCAGCTTCTTCTCCAAGTGACTTCTCAACCACTCTAGTCTTGTATCTCTGTTTCTCTCCCCATCTCAAGTACATCCTAAGAAGCATGTCAGCCCAGTCCTACACTGGAAATGTTAATAATTTTCATACAATAGCAGAAAGTGAACTCTTGAGATCACCATCAAGTAGTCAAATTTCAAACATGGGGGAGAAAAATGAGATTGGAATCATGGGGTCAAGGGAATGACTTCTGTGTTTCCAGACTGGGCAACACAGACATCATTTTTACAACCTAGCAAATCAAAATCTGCAATGAAAGCCCATACACGACAACTTCTTTGAATAGCAGAACCTTAAAATGTTTTATTAGACCCAATTTTTAACCTACTGAACATTTTTCCAGGCTTGGGTTCATACGATAAGATCATTTGTCTAAATTTATTAATAGATGAAAAGAATGTTCTTTCAAACACAGGAGAAGTTAAAATATCTTGGGACACAAATGAGGAGGTATTGAATAGAGAAGTGCAGAGAAGTAGAAAAGGTGCATTTATAGTCATGCTGGGACAGAAAGGAAGGAATAGATACATTGTCCTTTTTTTTTTGGGGGTCATACGAGTTCCAGTATTCAGCTGGCATTAAAAATTAGACAATTCCACCAATGAAAGAGAACCACACCTCCATTACAATAACATCTTTACATAATATATTTATAGCTATATACCTGTGCATCAGTACCTCCAGCACCAGCTGTAATAGAGATAACAGCACCTTCTTTGTCATAAGGACTAGAAAGAAGTTGAGTAAGCTCAAATCGATCTAAAGCTTTATGCAATTCTTTTATAAGAATGGAAGCCTCCTCAAGAAGTCCTCTATCAATGGAGTTCATCTCCTCAGTCAGCTTAACTATAGTTTCTGCATCCTCAACCTACATTCATCGTGATATGAAGTTTGATTTACCAAACGAAGTTTAAACTGGTCAATAATTGAAGTAGAGAAACCTACAAATGTGGGACATGATGACTACCGAGTGAAAAAAAAAAAATGTACAAAGAGAAAGTTGATAGAACATAGAATATGAGAAAAAATCATTATATTTGATTAAAAAATACTATTTCTAACCTGATTTTTGAACTTTGTGAGCAAATTTATCTTTTCTTTGACATCAGTCAAGGTCAAGAGAATCTCTTGAGCTTTGGCTCGATTGTCCCAAAAAGCACTATCAGCTGTTTCCAACTCCAAGTCTGCAACTTCTTGTTCTAATAGCTGTAGACCAGCAGATTGTCTAATGTCTTCAACACGCTGTGAAGTAATTTCCACGTCCCTTCTCAGGGTATAAAAATCTGCAAATAATGCCAAAATAAGCGTTGCAATGCCATGACTGATCCAAAGTATTTTTACAACTTTTTGTCAGATTAGGAGGAAGGGGAAAACAGGGAAGTGACCAGTGACCCAAATTTTAGACAAGCCCATAGATTATGCTATAGCCACGAAAATCTACTAGATCAACTCCAAAGCAAAAGTTATTTAAATTTCATATCATAATAAATTGGAAAAGAAACCTGTGAAAAAATTAACGAATAACAATAAATAAGATGTATACTAATAAGATATTGCCCAGTAACCTACTTGTCTTCTTATGAGTTGGGATCTCTGCAACAATTAGAAAAAGTTGAGACACCTGATTAGTAAATGACACAAAAGATGGGGCATCCCTCTTGTTTAATGGCCATTAGCTGAAAAAGCATACTTCGTCTCCACTGATATAAGGTATATAAAAATCATCTCTACATTTCTAGTTGAAGTAGACTTAGTATCTGAGTGAATGTGGCTCCTCTAATGTGTAAGATACAGAGGATAAAGTGCATAAATAACAAGAATTTGAAAAGGTAATTATTCTGAGCCGCTTTCATTCAATACATCAAGGAAAACTGGAAATAACTGACCTTGCAGTGCCCATTCTTTTATATTGGTGTCCACCTGAACGGTCGACTGGTCCTCTGGAGTCGCTAACAACACTGATGCAAATCATTCAAAACGATTCAATCAGCTCATCTAACTATATAAACTGATAGACAAATTAAACGGCATATTAAAATTAAAAAAAAAAAAAATTTGGGCCAGCGATTGAACACACCTAATGACCTCATAACACAGGAAATCGCATAATACTAAATCAAGCTCATTACATTGACCACTTACCCGATGGAGGAAAACGGGAAGGATTTGAGAAATCTGTACAGAAAGCTACCGACGGAAAATGTATTGGCGGAGATAAATGAGGCCTTTTTGAAACGCCAAACGCTTTTCGACAGTTGACACTTTTGACGTTGATAATGGCGGCGGTCGTGCTGTACAGAAGTTGCAAAACCACCTCCATGGCTTTTCCAGCTTGGTCTTTGCTTCGGTCTCCCTGTTCGTCTACTGAACTGCACGCCAATTTTCACCTCCCCGCTCACCGACCTATCGAAACTATCCCCGCACTTGGAACATTTGCCTCATATTAAGGCAGCAGCCGATTATTGATCATAAGATTAAATTTATTTTTTCAAAAGGTTGGATACTGTATACTTAATTAATATTTATGATGTACCTATACATTAACATTAATAAGTTAAATAATAACTAACAATTTAGTTAGTAATTTAAGTTAACTAGTTGAAATGTTTCACAAAATTATTTGTTGAATTAATTGAAATTATAAAATGACATAAAAAGTTATATTAATAGAAATAAATATATAATTAAAATAATTTATATTTATTTAAAAAATAAATTATATTAATGTAAATAAAAAATTTAAAATAAAAATATAATATTTAATTAATTATATGTCATAAATTTATATATTTATTTAATTGAATAATATTTATTTTATTATTTATTATAAAAATATAATTAATTATATTTTATGATATTATTTATTTATATATATTTTTATATATTTATAATTTAAAATTAGGATATAATTATATTGTATATAAAATATTTAAATTTATATTACAAAGGGTATCATTATAAATTAATAAAAAAATAAGAATAAATTTGAAAAAAAATTTAAAGAAATAGTAATTTATAAGTTATAAGTTATTCTAAATAATTCATTAAATTAGAATTTATTTTTTTTAATTAACTAATGTGAGAAATAATATAAATAAGTTAACTTATAACTTATTGATCAAATTAATAAATTATAAATTAACTTATTTATTGTACAAAATAGAACTTATGTATTATAAAATTTCCTTCATATTAAATAGTGCAAAGAGTAATGTGACATAATACTCCTTACTCTTTTATTTATTAATTAATTTCAAAGGTATTAAAAAATAATTTAATTTATTTATTTTTAATAAATTTTTGAAATTATTATTTGTGAATAAAATTCAAGATAATTGAATATAATAAATATAATATAATAAATATAAATGTGCTAAAAATATAGAATAATAAATTTTTTATTAATAAAAATAAAATTAAAAAATATATTTTATTAAAATTTTGAAATGATAAATAAAAAATAAAATTATTTTTAAAATACTATAAATAAAAAAGAACAAAAGAAATATAATAGGAAAAAATTAGGCCGATATCATTTGTTATAATTTATTATAACAAAATATTTTAAGCGCATTTTTTTTATATAAGTGCATCTACAAATAGTAATTTACCACAATATTCATAAGACAAAATTACATACTTAAAACGTGTTTAAGGAAGAAAAAAAGTACTAAAATAGAAACATCACTTCTTATATATTAAAATTAAAGAATTTTTAATTTTATAAAAATAAAAAAATAAAAGACTAAAAACTTATAAAAATTAAAATTAGAGAATTTTTAACTTTATAAAAATTAAATTGATATAAAATTTTATTTATAAATAAAATTAATAAAAATTTAATTTTTAAAGATTAAAATAAATTTTTAATTAAGATATAAATAAAAATTTAGAGATAGAAAACCTTTCATAAAATCATAAAATAGTCTCTTTTTATGCGTCTGTTTTTAAAAAACATAATTATCTTAGATGAATTATTATTACATTAAAAATTCAAACAATAACAAAGTTATCTTTTTAAGAAAAAAAGAAAATGTAAATAAATATAAAAAATAATAGTAAAAAAATGAATTCATTTATCTATTTATTTTAAATTTTTTTATGACTATTTGAAGGCTAAATAGTAACATGCTCTTCTTTAACAGTTTAGTTGTTTATGAAACTTAATTTATCTATTTATTTTAAGTTTTTTATTAATATTACTGTTTAGAGATCAAATAGTAACATATTATTGTCTGGAGATGAAATAGTAACATGCTCTTCTTTAAAAGTTTAGTTATTAATAAGACTTGATATTTTCTATTATTTGAAATTTTTTGTCAATGTTACTATCTGAAACTCAAATAGTAACATACATTGCTTGCGCAATTTAATTATTAATAAGATCTAATTTATCCATTTATTTTAAGTTTTAATCAATGTTTTTATTTTGAAATTAAACAGTAATATGTTACTATCTAAAGATGAAACAATAACATACTTATCTTTGCTAGTTTGATTGTTAATAAGACTTGATGTATCCTTTTATTTTGAATTTTTTATCGATATTAGTATTTGAAAATAAAATAATAACATGTTATTGTTTGGAGGTCAAACAATAACTTGCTCTTTTTTGATAATTTAGTTATTTATGAGATTTAATATTTCACATTATTTAGGATTTTTAGTTATTGTTACTACTTGAAGACCAAATAGTAATATATTACTATTTGGCAATGAAATAGTAGCATACTTTTCTTTAAAAGTTTGATTGTTGATGAGACTTGATAATTCTTATTATTTGATATTTTTTGTTGATGTTACTGTCTGGAGACTAAATAGTAATATACACTTTTTAAGTAATTTGGTTATTAATAAGACCTAATTTATTCGTTTACTTTAGGTTTTTAATTAATGTTACTATTTGGATATAAAATAATAACATATTACTGTCTAGTGATGAAATAGTAACATACTATTTTTTAGTAATTTAGTCGTTAATGGGACTTGATTTATCCTTTTATTTTAAATTTTTATTGATGTTACTGTATAAAGATGAAATAATAATATGTTAATATCTGAAAACTAAATAATAACATGCTTTTCTTTGGTAATTTAGTTATTTTTTAGACTTGATATTTCATATTATTTGAAATTTTTAATTGATGTTACTATCTAAAGATCAAATAGTAACATGTTATTATCTGGAGATGAAATAATAATATACTCTTCTTTAATAATTTAATTGTTAATGAAACTTAATATTTCATATTATTTAGTGTTTTTGGTTGATATTACTTTTTGGGTGTCTCTAAATAGTAACATGTTTTTCTTTAGTAGTTTGGTTGTTAATGAGATTTGAATTATCCTTTTATTTTAGATTTTTTATTAATTTTATTATTTAGAGACCAAACAGTAATATTTTACTATTTGATCTATAAATAGTAATATATTATTTTTTGACAGTTTTATTGTTAATAAGAATTCATTTATCTTATTATTTTTAATTTTTAGTTAATGTTATTATTTAAAGACGAAACAGTAATATACTCTTCTTTGACAGTTTGATTGTTAATGGGACTTAATTTATTCTTTTTATTTTAAGTTTTTAATTAATATTACTATTTGAAGATCAAAAAGTAACATATTACTATTTGAAAATTAAATAGTAATATACTCTTCTTTGACAGTTTAGTTATTTATAAAACTTGATATTTCATATTATTTAAGATTTTTATTCGATGTTAATAGTAACGTACTCTTCTTTGATAATTTTGTTCTTAATGAAACTTAATTTATTATTTTATTTTAAATTTTTTTATCGATGTTATTATTTGATTTGTAAATAGTAACATATTATTCTTTAATAATTTTATTGTTAAGAAAGTTATTATGGTACTATTAGACACTAAAAAAATTGAGGAGCAAAAGTTTAATATAAGATTCAAATGAATTTAAATTAAGAAAAATGAGGTCAAAATTCATAAAATGATAAAAATAAAGAAAAATTAAGAAAAGTTATTAAAAGAAATCCTTTTTCATCAGTCAAAGTGGGTAAAATGCCTTTAACTTCTACAAGAACGTAAATTTTGAAAAGTTATATAAAATCGACATATAATTTACCTTGATTAGACGATCAAGTGCAAAATTATAATTATTCAAAGTTTTGAACTCAATTTATAAGTTTCTAGTCTAGTGGACCCTACTAAAATCAAAATTTTTTTATTTTCTGTTGAAAGATCATAGAAAGATGAATGAAAATGAGTTGTCATATACAAAAATTAGTTAACTAATTATAGAGTTATGCCTTTTCGAAATTCCTAATTCATGATTGCATTTTCATAATTAAAAAAAGATATTTTTGAAATACAATAATAATTCATAAAATCAGCACCTTTTTGAAATAAAGATCAATGCTATCACTTATTTGAAAAAAAAAGTCTAGAAAGCGGTACTTTAATGTAATTTCTTGAATATAATATAATACAAAATTAAGATAATAGTATAATGTAATATTATATAAAATAAGATAGTATATATTATATTTGTAAAAGATTTGTATAAAAATATTTTTTTATTTATTGTCATGTTGTACAATCATGTATATAAATTTAAAAGCAATTAATTTAATTAAAATAATATAATATATCATAAATTAATAAAATTATTGTAAATGAAATTTAAAATACATAATTAAATTAAAATATCTTTTGATAATAATATTTTAAAAAATATACAATAATTTATATAAATTAAATATTTACATTATAATAATGAAATAATATAACATGTTTCACTAATATATATCTACACACACAAATGTACATCTATATGCATATATATTAATATATGTGTGAATTTATAAATAATAAATTAGTAAAAAGATTATAATAAATTAATTTAAAAATATAAAATTTAAAAAATATTAAATTAAAATATGAGTATTAATATAAAAATATTATTTTAATTTTATAAAAAAGAATATATGAGAGAAATATAAGTAAGAGAATACTAAAAAAAAGCACTTTAACCCGGATTTAATATATATTTACTTATCTAAAACTCTACCGACTTGAAAACTTAAAACCCAAATAAATCTAACTTCAAATGGATCAATTCTAGGTCTAAAATTGTCAAAAAAAAAATAATGTATATACAAGTATATTTCAAACTATTTAAACATAAGAAAAAAACCATCTATAATCAGAATCCTTCATCCCTAAGCCATTAATTCACCCTTTAATCATTAAGTTTTGGGGATAGAAATTAAAGAGACTCTTATATCATTGGAACAAAAGAATAGATCTGATTTGGAATCTTATTTCTCCATCACATATTAGATTGAAAAAAGAAATTAGAGGGAAGATGAACTTACACTAATTGTTACCTCATGCTAGAGTTAATTTAAAATATAGGCATCATCATTAGATCTAGATTTTAAGTTTCCTTCATAGTTGCAAATTCCAGTGTTCTTTTTGTTACTGCTTTAGATCTCATAGTTTCATCGGCTGCTATTTTAAATCTTGTATTTTCCTTGACAGTTGCTTCAAATCTTACAGGTTTCAACTCCTCTAGCTCAAGTTAACCTAACTATAAGATAATAAAAAATTTAAAAACTCTTTTTAGGTTTTGAATATGTTTTATTCCTTTTTAATAAGACATTTCTTGGTTGTCATAAAGGCAAATCAAAACAGTTTCTAAAATCCCTTTCTTTCAATATGACTAATCATATTATCGATGATGATGGGATGATGTTTAAAAATAGATTATCTAAAAAAATCCTAAGTAACATGATATGCGGGTCTAAACAAGTGTGAATTTAGGTCGATGCTAGCCTAGTGGAATAGGTTTATTGGATCTATTTATATTTAAGTCCTATTTGGATTTGGATTAGCTATTAAAGGTGGAATTACTGGGCTAACCCTTTCTAAACCGCCTACTTGAACCTGGAATTGAGTAGGCTAAATCAGGTTTGAGGAGAGGATTAAGTGGTTTAGGTTAAATACTATAATTATGTAAACTGTATCAAGTAAGCTCAAGTGAGAAGGCTATAATCGCCTAAACTCAAAACCTAACCTAATAGTAAAGGTGGCATTGTTTTGAGTTTTAACCAACCATTTACTTTGGATAACTTTTCTAGAATTTCTTGTCTTGTCCCTCTATCCCCTTTTATTTTAGCAACTCATTCTCTTTTATCATTCATTACCCCACCAGCATTGGAGTCTTCTAGCTTCCTCCAGCTCAATCCTTATTTTTGCTAATTATTGCGAAGTAAAGCCATGGAAGATCTCTCTCACCACTAAGAATTATCTCCTACTTAATGTATCTATTCTGATTGTTCTAAATTTGGTTAGGATTTAGACTATTATCAAACTATGATTTTAGAGTTTACAAATTATATTATCAAACTATGCATTTGTGTGAATATTAAATTTAGCATGAAATTTTTTATGTACTATTCAAAATATATGCATATATTAATTAGTATATCACACTAATCTATCTATTAGCTCACCATAATGTTAATTGTACCACCGATTTGTAGTATTATGTTCTAACTTCTAACATATATTAGAGCTATGCTTAACAATGGCAAAAGAAGAATCAAAGCTTTGTTTGATAGTAAAAAAAGAAAACATGTTATTACAAAAGACAAGAATCTAAACACAATGATATAACTTTAAGTTTTATGCTATGAAATCATTATAGGCATGGACATGATTTCAAATTGCTCTCAAATTGGTGAATTTTTTTATGTTCCAAGATTTCAAAATTTAAGATAATATAATGATTTCAAAAAATAAATTGAGATTATTTGACCACATTTATTAGAAAATAAATAAATAAGATTAAGTTATTTTAATTTAGTGATTTTAAGATTTATCACATCATTTTAAAATTTGAAATTCTTGAAATATTATAATAAGTACTTCTCTGATAGCTTTTTTTTTCTTTACAAAAATACATATTTCGCACCTTATGTATTTGTAATTTTTGTATTTTAGTTTTAACGAAGATGAAAGATCTTTTATAGATCATATATATTTTGAACTCTTCAAATACTTAATATAAGTTTTATCCACTAACACACAATACCATGATAAATGCATTACATATTAAAGTTTCTTTATCACCATTTTAGACTTTGGTACTATGAATTTGTAACTTTCTATCATAGAAGGATTGCAAAAGAATGAATAAACTGTTAGGAATTCGGATTATTACATGCAGCGGAATTTTAAAATTTTTTATCTGAATTCTACCTAGGATCCATGCAAAAAGTATAAATCAATGATTAGGGTTTTACCTATTGGGCACTTGCGTTTCTATTGATCAAAACTTGAGAGCGGATGAATCAAATGCCGACTGGAAGGTATAGCGTCTTTACGGTATCCACACAGAGTGAACAACGACCTCTCGCCCTCCACGAATCTGCTAGGATGCATTTCTCTCTCTAGGAATTAGGATTTTGATGTTTTCTAAGTGATTTAGGATTTTAGGAAGTCTATGAGCGTGTCTCTAATATGCTGCCCTTAAGCTCCCTTTTATAGAACTTAGGCAAGCCACAATCCTAGTCCTACTAAGATAATGCTTCCAAAATCTTAATCACACTTAACAACTCATTTTATTCTTATCCTAGAGATAATGAGGAAAGATATGACTTATCTATTAATTATCTAACATTATATAATATTATCTCATAATATAAATATCTTAATATTAGATAATTGCATATAGTTATCAAATATCAAAATAATATTATCTCATGATATATTTATTTAATATCTGATAACGTAATTATTTAATATATATATATATATTACATGAATTTATTATTCTTAATAATATATATATGCATGAAAATAAGTCCAATTAATTGGATATTAATATAATTAAAGTCTAATTAATTGTCTTATTTCTACTCCTTTTGTGTGAACCTGTAGGTTCTTATTACGTTAATAATGACTCATTATTGAGCCATAAATAGTAAGCGGTATCTAGTAATACATTACTGCCACTCAAGTAGTAAGAATGTCTGTGATTCGACATCCACCTAATACATGATCAACGTTTTGCATCATAACCCTTTTGTAATAATATCCAAATTGAACTGGAGGCATGGAATGTGTCATCCTCGTCAATGTTCAATTTATATTTTTTGATACTGAGTAGACTTAAAATAAATGATTAATATCACATATTAATTCAATTGAGCATGGCCATGCATTTCTAAGTCTCACTCAATCAAGGGGCCCAAAGATATTTCTCTTTATACAAGAGTAACAAAATTTCATCTACATCACCACTTCCCTCTGCACGATTTATGACATACCCAATTAATGCCCTACTTGTCATCTTGATTAAAGATGACATAGAACAATATTAAAATGAGTAATTCCTCATATAGGGAACCGTAGTGACTTTAGGTTAAAGGTTTATGTGTATTTGTGATCATATGAGAATAAATTATGACACGTCTATCCATGTAATATTCTCATAATAGGTCAGTCCAGTACATTGTTCAATAGTAATGTACTAATGTATTGACTTGATATCATATATCCATGATTCATAATCATCAGTCACTATATATACTAGTCTCGATACATTATTACTATCCTTTTTCATAATAATACTTAACTAGGGACATTTTAGGAATAGCGAAGCTATTCCAAGGATAATTATTATATTAAGTTATAAATTACGCATAATAATAATAAAATTATAAAAATAAAATATAATAATTAAATTGCCTAAAATAAAATATAATATATTGTGTATAACTTCAATCATCTATATGATTGGTTCTAGGACACACACCAACTTAAACCATAAGTCAACATTGCACATCCAAACATAGTTATATAAACCTTTTTCTTAGCAAGAGAGCTTGTAAATTCTAAGTTTTTACTTCTTATGGATAGGAACCTATTATTAATGCTCCTAACAAGACAATAGGATAGCAAATATATAAATGTTTTCTTATTTAGATGTTATATAGATCAACAAGTAATATTTTCTTTACTACTCTCTTATTTAGATGTTATATAAATTAACAAGACAATAGGATAGAAAAAATTATATATATTCACATTGAAATCTGGAATTAATAAATATCTAAACATTGATTGATTAATTGTTGTTGAATGAAAATAATGCCAAGGAAAGATTATGTATCACGCAAGATCAAGACAGCTTTAGTAACTTAGTATTCATCATATTATAATATTAAGAATTTCAATAAGTGGAGACAGATTCTATCTTATGTTAATTATTCTTGAGTACTTCGAAAACTAAAGTCATTGCTTAATTAAAACAATTTTGTTTATATGTAAAATTTAATTTCAAATTACATTGTTGTCTGCCTCATTGTTTATTAATTGCTAATACTTTTCTTTGGGTACAAATTTGTAGGTTTTGATTATAAATGGAACTGAAAGATACATGTGCTGGTGGGATTGTGCCCAACTATCAAATGTTCTTGCTACTTCAACAAAGCAACTACCTTCTTTATTAGTTTAAATCCTACTCAACCATCTTTAGCTAAAAAAGGTAAAGAGCTAGCTTCAAGTAATGCAAAGCTTTCACTTGCTCCTACAAATAAAAAGAAGAAAAAGAAGAAAATGACAAGTAGAAAGCTAAATACAAATAAGAAAGCAAGGATTTAAACCCAAAAATAATCACTAGCTTGGGGAACATTTAGAAAACTACTAAAGGATAAGGTGACTAAGTCTACTGCAAAGTGTATTCATTGTAGAGTTATTTTATATGGTACTAAAACATATAGGATAACAAATTTGCTTGCTCACATTCCAAGATGTCCAAAGATGTCTACCTTACTTAAAAGTGACCCCATTTTAATAATCTTGTCGTTTGAAAATACAAGTAATGGAAAATAATTAGATGATTTTATTCCACATGGCATTAATTTGAAAGAATATAGGAAGAGCATTGCTTTGTTTATAATAATTGATGAGCAACTATTCCATATTATTGAAGGAGCAAGCTTTAAGAATATATACAAAAAACTTTATCCTAAGTTATATGTACTTTCAAAGAAGATAATAGCCAATGATTGCTATCAAATTTACTTGCAAGAAAAAGATAGGCTTTAAGCTTTCTTAAAGAATATTGTGTTAGGATATGCCTAACTACTAATTATTAGACATCAATGCAGAATCTAAACTATGTCTTTAATTGCCTATTTCATTGATAAAGATTGGAAGTTACAAAAAAGAATTCTAAACTTCACTCTTATTTTAAATTACAAGGGAAAAACAATTAAGGCATGTTTGAAAGAATGACACTTGAAAAATATGTTCACAATCACAATTGATAATGCAACCTTCAATAATACAGTAATAACATACTTGAAAAAGAAATTGAGGAATTAGAATAGGTTGGTACTAAATGGAAATATAATTTAAATAAAGTGTTTTGCACGCAGTCTAAATTTGGTTATGAGTAAGGGTTTGAAGGATTATCATGACTCCATTACCACCATTAAACATGCTGTTAGATATATGAGGTCATCTCTTTCAAGACTTGCCAAATTTAAAGATGTTATTATAGCATAAAATTTGACCTCCAAAGGCCTAGTTTGCCTTAATGTTCCTACCAAATGAACTTATGACTTTATATATTATCTTGTATTAATATTAATCCATTAATATCATGTTAAAAATTGATATTTTTTTCATGGTTTCATGTTAATGTGTTACTTGTAAGTGGAGTTCCACATATAAGATGCTTAAAGCAGCTTAATAGTTTCAAAAAGTATTTGAAAGATTAGAAAAGGATGATAGGGACTTCCAAGCATACTTTAAAGATTAATAAGGATTGGAATAATATGAGGACATTTATTAAGTTTTTGAAAATATTCTATGATGTTACTTTTGCATTATCTAGTTCTTTGTATGTCACTTTTAATTCTTTATACACTCATCTCTCTCTTGTACAAAGTGAGCTATAATCTTTTACGTATATTGACAATTTCAATTCAATCTTATACTCTATAACACTTGAGATTAAAGTGAAATATGACATATATTAAGGCTTACTAAAAAACATAAACCTTATAATATTCATTGGAAATGCTCTTGATCTAAAGTACAAGCTAGCTTACATTACTTGGACATTTGAAGAGATTTATAGAGCCACACTTGCTAAGTCCATGGTTAGTAAGGTGAAAATATCATTGGTGAAATTGTTTGAGTGGTATGCAAATAAGTATGGAAAATGTAATGTAAGCGGGAGTGGGAGAGACAACTCTTCATATGGATATGCATCTAGCCATAATGGGTCTATAGTCGAAAGTCACACTTATAAGTAAAAGATAAATACTTTTTGGAGTCACCTAAAGAAAAAGGTTACCATTGACATAAAAAATAAGCTAGAGTGGTACATTAGTAAGCTTTACATTGATGATACAGATGACATCTTTGATATCCTTGATTAGTGGAGGATTAATGCCTCTAGATTTGAGGTTTTGTCGAAGATGATAAGGGATATGTTAGCTGTCCTTGTTTCTACAGTAACTTCTAAGTTCATTTTTAGCATTGGAAGGCGTGTGTTAAATGTATTTAGGAGTTCTCTTTCCCTATTACTGTAAAAGCACTTATATGCACTCAAAACTAGTTAAAGCCCAGTAAGCATTCCATTCAAAACTTGATTGACATAATTAATATCGAAGCATATGAAGAAATAGAGAAAGTTATGTACAAATTGTCATCATTTGATTGCCATTTATTATTCTTTCATTATTTATACTAAATTCTAATTACTTTGCTAGTTAAAAAAAAGACCCTATATATTGCCAAAAGCTAGAAAAAAAATAGCCATGTAATGTTAATTGTTTAATAAAGATGTGTCATTATTTGACAAATTGTTATCATTTGGTTGCAATTTATTATTATTATTATTTCATTATTTATACTAAATTCTAATTACTCTACTGGTTAAAAAGAAATAGACCTTATATATTGATAAAAGCTAAAAAAATAGCCATATAATGATAATCATAAGCTATAGGCTATATGTCTCTTTTTGACATTTCTCATTGCTTTTTTATCACTTAAACTATTATAAGAACTTGGATAGGATTTTGTGTATACTTCCTTTAATGAGAAGTTGATAAACTAAACACTACTTTTTCTTCTATTTCTAGATTGGTTATTATACGCTTAGTTAAGGATATCTAACTTTATAACCTCTATTCTATATTCTTTTGAGTTACTTCTATTGTCATAACTCAATGAGTGTTCAGAAATGTTCTTATCTTCTTACTTTTTCCTAATTTCCACCACTTTCTAGCTAAGTTTTGATCATCTTTGGATGCCCTTTATGTGGTGTAACATGAAAATCACATTGGCTAAACTTAAATGGCACATTGGATAATTTGGATTTTGTAGTTAAATGATCATTTCTATTCTCTTGGTGGATCTTAACTTGTGATTCTATGAAATTATCATGTTTTTCTTCTCAATTTCCAAAATTGAACCCTTTTTGTCCCTTTAATCTCTATCAATATGGATCACAAACTATTAGGAACTATCTATGTTGGAAGAAGGTGGATTAATATTTGATAATAACTGAAATTTACTCTTTTCTTCTTGCTTTTTTTGTGTTTTGTAATGGTTTATGAGATTTTGAGGTTATCTGATATCCTACTTACTAAGAAAAGATTATCAATTATAATTTAAGCATCTTTTGGATTTGCTTATGTGGCATTCATTAACAAAGTTCTACCAAGTCTTAATATTTGAGAAAGTTCTATAGTATGAATTGTGAATGGCTGCGATTTATAGTATAAAACTCCAATCTCTCTGAAATCTTTCTTTATAAAAAGGTGTCATCATTTACCAAAAAATGTCAAGAAAAATAGTCATATAATTTTATTTTCATGTCAAATAAAAATAATTAATTTTAATGAAAAGGAACAAAAATAATGACATTAACTTATGGCTTATGATAAATACAATATGTTAGGTCCTCGTGTTATACATATGCAAGCAATTAGATTAAACCATTTTTAGCTACACATGTTTATATGATAAGTGGTTTTCTTTTAAGTCATTACGGATAAAAAATTTACAAGAATTTGGTTTAATTTTTTCATAAATTATTATTTAGATATTTCCATGCAATCAGTTTTATATCTCCTAATTATGTGTTTGTATGTGTGGTAAAAGCATGTGATTACTCTTATGCTAATAAGATATTACTAGAAAGTTAAAAATGCAAATAAGCTATAATTTTACTCTATCCATCTCACCTATTTGATTTCATTTTCACCTCCCTCCACTTATTATTACAGTGATAAACATTTATAGGCATTCTTGCAGATAATTTTTTCATATGGTCTAAATCACATGGTTACATGTAATATACTGCTATGCTAAAAATTTAAATTCAAGCCAATATACTGCTATGCTAAAGTAGTTCAATGTCATCGTGCTTTATTTTTTTCACTATCAAGAAACCCCTCATGCTTCTCTATCTTTATCACTTTATTAGACTATCAGTATTAGCTATTTCTTGCTTCTATGGAAAAACTATATTAATCATGGAGTTTTTGAATTTTAGTTTTTTTTTTTTTTTGAAAATTTCATTTATTATTTTGTAAATAATTTGAATCAGAGGTGGCAGTTACTTTTCAAAGTGGAAATGGAGATCTCAATATAAGCTTAACTAGAGAAGGTTCTATATAAAGTATAGAAGGATCACAATCACAACCTATGGCTATTAACTAGAGGTTGATAAGGTTCTCTAACATTATTTATTGTCATACATTAACATTAATTCATCATATTATTTTAAATTTTAATAAATGATAATTAGTTCAATGTCATTAACAATTTTTATCATTTGTAGGTTTGCTTCAACCTATAGTGCTTGCTTTTGATGGTAAATAAAGGCACTATCATGCGTAGATGGATATACCAATTACAACTCTTTTAGTTTTAACTCTCACACACACTTTTGTCCATAGTATAATTGTAGATAGTGCAGCAGAGGCTCGTATTATTTTCTTGAGTGATGCTGGCTTGTCAGTGATAAATATTAGCTCACACACACACAAAAATTGCCAGTGGTACAAAAAATGGCAAAATCATGCTAACTTAGGTTGTTGGTTTATTTGTTGGATTTTAGAATGTTTCAAGCTTTCAAAGTTTAAACCTTGTATGGTTGGTTAGTATGGATCCAAGAAAACAACCACTAAAATTCTTATACTAATATGTATGATATCAAAGCTTTTACTTGTGAAAAACTTTAATTTCATGGCATAGTTACTATGCTAGTTAGCTAATTAATACTTTGATACTGTAAACAATGTTGGCATTTATTGTAGTGGATAACTTTTATGTTAATTGCTATTGGTAAAACTTGATTTACATCCACTTTAGCTTGATAATTTTTGTACTTTGGCCATTCAATTGTGGCCTGTTATATATTTGAAACCTTTCATTATTTATAGGCTAAATTTGATGCCAAATATGTATTGTTATTGTATCATATGCAATCAGGAGCCACTAGATAAAATTTGCCAACTACAAGTGTTTTTCTGGATAAATGACCCATCCTTAACTGCTCAAACCTATGTTCAACCAACATTGTCAATTAAGGGCAAATGTGGGTGGATAATTGGTTAGTTTTGGGTAAGATTTTGAACTTAGTCCATCAGTGGCAATCGAGTGAAAAACTACTACTAACCACCCAATGCCCACCCTTATTAGCTATTTTGTTCATCTTTAGCTTTATAATGGATTTGACATGTAAGAAGAAAATTTTAATAGGATATTTTTAGATAAATTATATAAATATTTTAAAATTTTAATTATAGTATAAGTTTTAATTATATAATTTATTTTATATTATCAAATTTTATAATTTATTCTATATTGTGAAATATTATATGATATGTCAAACAAGATGATAGTATCATGCACATCACATTTAAATTAAATTGAATTAAATAATAAATTTTTTAAAATTATCTTAAAATCAAATAATAGTATAATGAGTAAATTTCTTTTTTCATCCTTGTCAATTTTACTTTTTTTCACTTTTTTTTATGAAATGAAATATTTTGTATCAAATTTCAAGTAATTAAATTAATCAACTATATATACTACTATTATTTAAACCATGATTCATTGCACTTGATGACAAAATTTAGAAAGTTAATATTTTTATGAATAAGATTAAAATTTTATTTAATTAATCAAAATTTTCTTTAAAATCAATTTAAATGATTTTTATGAAATTTTTCTCATAAAATTGAGGATATTTAATTATTAAGAGTAAAGGTAAGATTTAGTTAAGATTGAATTTATTGTATGATGGTTTTATACTTCAAATTACCAACCTTACTTTTAGGGTTTACATTTTGAAAAAAAAATTAAATTAGCTATTGGGTGGTTAGGTTTTAAGAAAAAAGAAAAAAATGTATAGTGTGAGTAACTTATTAACAAAACCCACGCCTACTTTTATTAATTTTTTTAGTCATTATTCTAGCTGCCCTTCTTTCCACTACATCATTGATTAGACAACAACATCTATTTCCATGGATAACTACTACAATTATCAGCAAAAATAGCTACAAGAAGTATAACATGTTACTATTGTGTAAGGTTGCTCTATCGGTCTTCCACTGATAGATTTGCTTACTTCTAGTGCTAGTAAGCTACTGCCGACTTCTCTATGGTAAGATCAGCAAATTGAAATCATAAAATTGTTATATTTTTACTTAATTGAGCCTATATCAAATATCCCTTATTTATAACCATATTCTAATTCTTGAAACTAATGATAGAAGTATAAGGAATTTTTTATTTTGATTATTAGAATAGACTTAGTAGAGTACTAGATAATTATTCTTAAATGAGAATATCTAGAAAAATATATACACATAGTTTATCTTTAAGGTAAATTACTCTCCTTTCACTATAGGCTAAGGCTATTTATATCCTTACCCCCTCTTTTTTGGGAATTACTGCCAACTCCTTTTTGACTAATTGAAATTAATGGCATTAGAGGTTTATGATTTCATTTCCAAAATACCTTTGTCTATCTTTAACTCAAAAGTTCCATTCAAAAAGCGAAAACTTTCTTCAGTTACATGAGAAAAGTAAACAAGTATTATTAGGTTCATCTCCGAAAGCCTTCATAACAAGTATTATAACTTTTTTCTATAACACTTACCCATTTGGTGAAGGCACTCTTAATGGAAGGAGCGAAGTGTGAAGGCATCGACTCCTTCATGAAGGTATTGTTTTACATTTTTTTCCCCTCAAGTATTTGTTGCAATGGCTTTTGCATGTAGTTTTCATTGTAAAATTTATTCTTTGTGATTACGATCAAAGTTTCATTTGAAGTCTTTCTATTTTTATTTAAATTTTAATGGAAAATTACTAACCTATTTACTATTGGACTTTAAAGTTTGTAAAGGTTTTTTTGCTATTGTGTATTGACTATTTTATTGTCTTAATGGTGAGTGTTAAATGTTAACTTTGTTATTTACAATGACTTTCAGGTTTTGAATGTGCTTTTTTATTTTCATTGAAAGGTAGGAAGAAATTTACTCCTTTTTAATGTTAAATCTTCCTAGTTTTTTCTTTCTTGCTTTATTAAAAAATCATTTTTTTCAAAAAATATATTAATTACTTTATTTGTATGTTTTCATTAATTTTATATTTTTATTTCATAATTTTCCCATCATCACATGACATTGGATGAATGACCCATGGTTTAAAGCTAGTTTTGTATTCCAGATATTTGAGTTAACTTTTTATGTTTCTTACATTTAAACTAATTATCTTCTTTTTCTATGTTATGTAATGAAATATGGTGCTCCTAGGATTCTTCGATTTAAGAATGCATCATAGCCAGTAAATGTTCCTTATCCCAAACAATAATCCAGATAAGTATTCCTACTTGGACTTATTAGATGACTTGTTGAACATGTAATTAAAGGATGATGGTGGAATAGGAGTGAGTATTGATATGAGTATTAATATGTAGTACCTTATCTCTTTTTCAATTTCTTCCTTTGCAGTGCTTTTCCCTTTTCCTTCTTCACATTTGCATTTCCTAACTTCCATTACAATATTCATTGGAGCTTCAAAAATCACTTCCTTACCTTTGGCGGATTCACACCATTAAAAAAATGTGCACCACCTATCACTACAAGTATAGAATAATTGATTTAGGTTTTTTTAAGTTTGTGATATTTTAATAGTAGCTTTTTTCTTACATTTGTATATTCCATTTTGAAATCCTAGGCAAGATCTGCTTTCACCTACATTTGAAGATATTTATGGAAAAAATTTTACATAAAAAAATAAAATTGACTTCCACGTAATCCAATTAATAAGAAGAAAAGGATTAGATGGAAGTAAAAAATAAAAAAAAAATCCAAAGAAGAGGGAATGAATCAAATGGAATAGAAAGAGCTCACCTTTTCACTGCTTACTACACACATTTGCTAGAAATTAATAAACAATGGTTAATTCTTACTTATGTTTGCCTACCTAATGAAATAATAGGTCTAGAGCAGTAAAGTATAAAAATTTTAAATATTTGGAGGGATATTTACGGTATTTCCCAAAATAAAGAGAGTAAGGGCATAATTAGTCCCAACCTTGGGAGAAAGGAGAGTAATTTAACCTATATAGCTAATTAGTTGGAAGAAGAAAAAAAAGAAGAATGTAGATATTCCAGACTACTTAGAGTAAATTGGCATCATCAGGTAAGTAAATACCCTTTTAGAACACTAATTTAAGTAATTTTATTTGTCACTCTTGTTATTTATAATTTTAGCATGCTCAAGTGCATAATCTGTCATACTATTCTAAAGATACAATTGAATTTTCTATCTAGGTTGAAATATAAACATAAAGTATTATTATACTAGAGTTAATGGTTGTTAGTTAAGTTAATTTAAAATGATCAACTATATTCTTTCTATATTAAGAATTAAACCTCTTGAATTGTTATTTAATTAATTCTTAAAGTTATGACAAAATGGTGTAGTCTTATTTGTTGTTGTTGTTGTTGTTGAATTATAGCTTATTATTATATATATATATATATATATATATATATATATATATATATATATATATATATATATATATATATAATATTTGTTTGAGATTTATCACGTATGAAATTTCAAGAATTATTGTTTGATGCAATTGTTTTAATGGTATTTTAATGCAATTGTGCTTGAAATATTATGAAATATGATTATGATAGTGACTTAGTTGTTTTATTATGAATGAGATTATTTGCGATCATGAATGATGCCATATGTGCCCATTTATAAAAGGATAAAGCAAATCTTAAAGGGATAAAAATGGTGTTTATGAAGGGATAAGGCAAATCTAAGAGTCATAAAAAGATTTTAATTATTTTCTTATTTTTTGTTACTAGTATAATGTGATATTAACCAAAAGATTATGAATGATTTGCGATACTCTTTCCAAATCAATATTTGATGTTTATATGATATGAATCCATAACTTGTTAGGTTATAGAAAAGGAGTGCTAATTTGAAAAATGTAGAAATTTGATATAAATGTGATGAGAATATATTATTGGTAGTTAATTGTTCCATTGACAAAATTTCAAGTAAGAAGGTTACTATAGTTACTATTTTATCGATGTTTGGCTAGTTTTAAAATCAAACTTATTTATCCAAATTCATTATATAGTAGCTTTAAGAAGATATATACCCATTAAATTATAAAACTCATTCCTTAATTTTTCTTTAACATTTACAAGTAAAATTTAATTTCCAAGGAAATCCAAAGCATTTTAGATGAAGAGTTTGATAGTTGAGAAGGTAGTGTCGATTGTGAAACATGTTTAATTACTAGTGTTGGTATGTATAGGTAAGTTATTGTACATTTTAAATTTTAGGTTATATTATGATAAAGCTACAAATCTTCATATTTATTGGAAAATATATTTCCTAGGTATCTATGGTTAAAAGAGACTCTATCGATTTTCTCTAAATTTTACGGTGCATTAGGATGTGCAAATAAAAGTATATCAGTTATATCAAAGTTAGTGAAGTTAGTCACTTGGTTAGTTATGCTAATATAACTAATAAATGGGTTCTATACTGGTTAAAACAAGTAAGTCGTGACATATGTGCATACTATTAAAATAAATTTTCATCCCTTCGAGAATATCCAATAAAAACAAATTTTCAAACACCTCCTAACATTACATTTTTCATTATATTTGTTAGATGTAAGGATGACAATTTAACCTATATCCAATAAATGCCCTCAATTTTTATCCATTTGGATATAGGTGCAAATAGAAGGACTATTCTATCCAATCTCCTTGTACCATATTATGCAATATATAATTAAATAATATATAACAATATATATTTATATATAAATTTGATATATAATAAAAATAAAAAATAAAATTATGTATATAATAAGTTAATTCAAATATGAAAATTTTTTAATGATAAACTTTAGAAAAGAATTCATGTTATTCATTGTTGTATTAGTATTATTAAAATTTTCAAATAATTATTATTTTATTAAAAAATAATAAAATATGCATAAATTATAATTGGATAAATAAGATAAAAATAACTAGATATTTTTAATTTTTATCTTAAATTATAATAAGATGTAAATAAACACATATAATTTAAATAAAATGGGATAGCACTAGAATTCAAATATTTTATTAGGAACGAGAAAAGGTAGAATATTTTGAAATACAAACGGGTATGACGATTTTTATCTCATACCTATACATTTTCCATTGTTATTCCTAATCAATTAATTGTTATCATTTTTAAGATCATGACAACTTAGCACATTAAGAGTTCGTTTGGTTTAGAGAAAAATGGAATTTCTAAAAAAAGCTTTCTTAAGAAAACATATTTCTAGAAGAAAACATATTTCTAGAAAATGAATTATTTTCTATTATTTGTTGCATAAAGAAAAAATATTTTCTAGTGTTCAATGTACAAAGAAAATTATTTTCTTTTTATAAATTCTTTTAAATGAATACAATTTTATGAAAATAATTTTATAATAAACATATGCTCATAAGAAAACAAATTTTTATATTTACTTACATGAAGGTAAATATTTTTACATTTACATCAATATGTCATATCATAAAAAATAACTTTAATAATATTGTTTTAAAAAAATTACATTTTTTTATAAATTTCAAGAAAATATAAAATTTTCTTATTTTGTCAAAATAATATTACAATCACAATATAATATTCTCATATATGAGAACATTTGTTGTAGAATAGCAGGAAAATTAAAATAACTTTCCTATGTTGCATAGAAATTAGGCAAAAATCCCAAAGTTGTAACTCATATATAAGAGCATTCAAGGCATTAATCTTTATTTCTTTTCGATGGATTAAATCCCAACATCAGTTCTAGCTCTGCAGTGTCACCATCTACTAGCTCCGATTTAGGCTCATCATTCTTCACAAGCGGAACCCCCACAATCCCAATGGAACTACTTTCCACTTCTTTGTTCACATTATTGCCTTGGCTTCCATTCTTGCTCAACCTTGACACTAAGTAAAAAGTGTGCAAAAAATGAACTCTATTTTTTTAAATTGGGAAGTTACTTTTCAAAAAATTAAAATAATGTTATTATTGTCTATATTTTAATTTTTTGTTAACCAGTTTTTTTGAACGTCCAAATGTAGGAAAATTAGAAAATAAATTCTAAAAAATTATTTTCCCCTCAAACAAATAGACCTTAAAAAAATTGCGATTACCATTACCAATTAATATATATTTTTTGGTACGCATAAGAAAAACCAAAACACTAAACTATAATAACTTCATAATAGAAAAAACCCTTCATATCGTTTAAAACTTGTTCCACATAACATATGGATGGTTTGTTATGTAGCAATTTTTTCTTTTCTTTCCCGAACGTTGGTAACAGATCAACGTGCGAATGAAAAATGCTCCGTAAAAATAGGAGAGCAGTTTTTCTGCTCAACGTCCATCGAATTGCACAGCTTCTTGATGGGAGAAGTTGGCAACGTAAATATATATAAACGGAACAAGGGTCCCCGGGTTTGGTTAATGCTCAATTATATTTCTGAATAATTTACACCATCAAAGAAGCACAAACCAAAACCTGGAAGTACCCGAGTGTGATAATTCGTGTGACTGTTCAAAAAAATTCAAGAGGAGATTACAGAACATCAGTGCGCAATTTCAGACGTGGCCATGGCTGGAGGTAGGCTTCCGCATTTCTGAATTAATTTCATGTTACTAGGATATTATAAGTGTATGAGTATCCTAAATAATTAGTTTACATTTGGTATCAGAGCATAAAAAATTGCCTCTGCCTTGCTTATGTGCGGTAGAAAACAGAGGATAGATTTGAATTTGAATCCTGTTTAAATGTTGTTTTTTCATGTTTTTATGACTAGGAATTGATAGCCCATGAAATTCTGATAGTTTTAGACTCGAAAAATGATGAAAAACATGCTGAAAATTGCATAAAACTCTCGGGTCTGGTGTTCTATTTTCGAGTTTTGAAATGGGTTGAAATCGGGTCGGGTAAACCCGTTAGAGGTTGAAGACAACCTCTGCAGCGCTAAAACGATGTCGTTTCAATTAGTGAAACGATGTCGTTTCATTAAATGGTTTTGAGTCCTTTTGGGCTTTCTGTTGAATGCATTCTGTTGGGCTCTCCTTGGTTCTGGGCCTTTACTGATTGAGAAAAACACATTATATATGGAGTGCATCCGCTGGGATTCGAACCTCCATCATGTAGCTGCACCAAGCGACCTAACCAGTTTGTCTGCAAGAATTCCTTGCCATATGTTTGCTCAAACTAATATATAAGGACTTTAATAGCGTTCTGTTTATTTACATTTTTTAATTTTCGAATATTATTGAGTCATAACAATAATGTTAATATCATACATTTTTATTTATTTATTTATTTATGCCTAATATCGAGAAATTATTTTAGGCATTAATTTACCATAATTAAATTAAAATTAATTAGGAGATTCTAAATTAATTAATCATATTTGGTTTAGTTGATTAATTAATTATTTATTTCTCATTATGATAAAATTTCATGATTATTTTATTAATCATAGGCAATATATGTTTTTATGGAGAAAATTAATTTGTCACATTTATTCAAGTGATTAATTAATATTTTTAAATTTTCATAAAAAAAATGCCTATTTGTACATTTTGTTTAAGTATGTTTTGAAATGTCAAGTGATCCGTATAATTTTAGTTTAATTAAGACTTAGCCACAACACTTTTGATTATTCTAAAATTATACATAAAGCATTAGATTTAGATCTAGGATCACATAAAGAAAAATTGACATTAATTGTAATTAATCATATTCAATATAATAATTATTATCCCACAGGAATTTTATTATATTTAATATGATTAATTAGGGTGGAATAGTAAATTTTCCTTTACCTTAATCTACCCACAGGAATTAAGATAGGTGATATAATTTGCTAGTTTCACTAACTTTATACATAAGCCTAATTAAATAAAACTAAGCCCACAGGCAATTTTGTTTGTTACTAGGATTATGTTTGATAGATATGTTTTGCATTGGTAAGACATGTCATATGAAATATTTTTTAATTGCTTCAAATTATTAACATAGCGTGTAATTTTATACAGCTTTTCAACATTTGAATATCTCTGATTTCTAAGTTCCTAAATTGAATGGTGATAATTATAAGATATGGAAGGAGAAAATTCTTCTCTAATTGGGGTGGATGGACGTGGATGATGCAATAAGAAAGGATGAACCTCCTAAACCCACTGATAGTAGTAGTGCAGCTGAAATAGCACTTTATGAGCGTTGAGAGCGATCAAATCGCCTTAGTATGATGTATATCAAAACTTAAGATATCTGCTAGTGTTCGTGGGTCTATTGGAGAGCATTAGAACGTTCGAAGTTTGCTCAAGGCCATTGATAAACAATTTGAAACTTCAGACAAGGCTTTGGCAAGCACCCTAATGACAAGGTTATCATCAATGAAGCTTACCGGCATAATGGGTGTGCAAGAGCATATCATGCAGATGAGGGATATTGCAGCTCAATTAAAAATGCTTGAGGTTGAGATATCCGAGTCTTTCCTTGTGCACTATATCCTAAACTCTCTACCGCCTCAGTATGGACCTTTCAAGATTTCCTACAACACATATAAGGAGAAATGGACAATCAATGAACTTCTGTCCATGTGTGTACAGGAAGAAGGGAGGCTTATTGCAGAAATGGGAGAAAGCGCACATTTGGCAACACAAGGGAAGAACAACAAGCAAGCTAACTCAAAAGGAAAGGGAAATGCACCCATTCAAGGCAGTATAAAGAAAGAGTCCAAGTGTTTCTTCTGCAAGAAGAAAGGACACATAAAGAAGAACTGCAACAAATTTAAGAGCTGGCTTGAAAAGAAAGGTATCTCAATCTCACACTTTTGTTATGAATCTAATATGGTAGATGTTAGTAGTAACACATGGTGGATTGATTCTGGTTCTACAATCCATATCTCTAATACCTTGCAGGGCTTTCTAAACCAAAGGAAGCCAGTGGGCAGTGAGCAGTACATCTATTCAAGCAACAAGATGGGCTCACTAGTTGAAGCTATAGGAACTTGCAGACTAGTTTTAGATACTGGCTTTAGTTTGATATTGGAAAGGACTTTTTATGTACCAAGTTTCTCTAAAAACTTAATTTCTATTTCGAAACTTTTGCCTTTTGGATATTCTTTTGAATTTTCAAATAATATGTTTAAGTTATTTTATAAATCTAATCTTGTTGGCAATGGTACAATTTCTGATGGTCTTTTCCGAATTCAATTACAAGACAGTATACCTAATGATTCAATGCATGTTTCTAGTAGCATAGGTATTAAGAGATGTATTACTAATGAAGATTCCTCTATGTTGTGGCACCGTAGACTAGCTCATATCTCAATAGAGAGGGTTAAAAGGTTAGTAAAAGATGAAATATTTAGTACGCTAGATTTTACTGACTTTGAAACTTGTATAGACTGCATAAAGGGAAAACAGAGTAATAAGACCAAGAAAGGTGCCAAGAGGAGTACTACCATTTTAGAAATCATACATACAGACATTTGTAGTCTAGATTTGGACTCTAGTAGTCCAAAATACTTTATCACCTTTATTGATTATTACTCACGATATATGTATCTCTATCTATTGAATAATAAGAATGAGGCATTTGATGCCTTTAAGGTGTTTAAAGCAGAAGTAGAGAAACAATGTGATAAACAAATTAAGATAGTAAGATCAGATAGAGGTGGTGAGTATTATGGTAGATACACTGAAGATGGACAAGCATTAGGTCCATTTGCTAGATTTCTTCAAGAACATGGGATTGTTGCCCAATACACCATGCTTGGGTCTCCGGACCAAAATGGTGTAGCTGAAAGAAGAAATCGAACACTATTGGACATGGTAAGGAGCATGCTTAGCAGCTCTAAGCTTCCTAAGTCCTTATAGATTGAAGGCCTTAAGACGGCAGTGTATATCCTTAACCGGGTCCCAACTAAGGCTGTTGAAAAGACACCATTTGAGTTGTTTAAGGATTGGAAACTGAGTTTAAGACATATGCGCGTTTGGGGATGTCCGTCTGAGGTTAGGGTCTACAATCCACAAGAAAAGAAGCTGGATCCTAGGACTATAAGTGGCTACTTCATTGGATATGCTAAAAAGTCCAAAGGATATAGATTCTATTGTCCATCTCATAGCACTAGGATTGTGGAATCAAGAAATGCAAAATTTCTTGAAAATGACTTGATTAGTGGGAGTGATCAATTTCAAGCATCCAAATACTGAACTTGATCATTTTGGTTCTCAAGCTTCCACATCAAGTGATAGATTAGTTGTAATCCATGCCCCTCAAGTACCATTGGGTATTGAACAATCAATCATTGAAAATCCACAACCACTTGGCCATAACCAAGTTGATCCAGTTGTTGAACAATTATCAGAAATTATTGAACAACCAATTGAGGAGCATGCTTCGCAAGAAGATGCTAACCCAACATTAAGAAGATCAACTAGGGGAAGGAGGTCAGCAATTCCTAGTGATTATGCTGTGTATCTACAAGAGTCTAACTACAATATAGGAGCTGAAAATGACTCTAAGACGTTTTCACAAGCTATTAACTGCAGAGAATCCAGATTATGGTACAATACTATGAAGGAAGAGATAGATTCCATGGCGTCTAATGGAGTTTGGGATCTTGTCGAGTTGCCTAATGGTTCAAAGGCCATAGGGTGTAAATGGGTCTATAAGATGAAAAGGGACTCATTAGGCAACATTGAAAGATATAAGGTAAGACTCATGGCTAAAGGATTCACTCAGAAGGAAGGAATCGACTACACAGAGACATTTTCTCCTGTGTCTAAGAAAGATTCCCTCCGTGTAATAATGGCATTAGTTGCCCAATTTGACCTGGAACTGCATCAGATGGATGTGAAGATGGCATTCCTCAATGGGGATCTAGAGGAAGAGGTATATATGAAACAACCTGAAGGATTCTCTTCTAGTGTTGGTGAGCATTTAGTATACAAGCTTAAGAAATCCATATATGGATTGAAACAGGCCTCTCACCAATGGTATCTTAAGTTTCATGATGTTATTTCCTCATTCGGATTTGTGAAAAACGTCATGGATTAGTGTATATACCACAAGGTCAGTGGGAGTAAAATCTGTTTCCTTGTGCTGTATGTGGATGATATACTGCTTGCAACCAATGATAGGGGATTGCTATATGAGGTGAAACAGTTTCTCTCTAAGAATTTTGATATGAAGGATATGGGTGAGGCATCTTATGTAATTGGTATTAAGATCCATAGGGATAGAACTCAAGGTATTTTAGGTCTATCACAAGAAACCTATATCAATAAGGTCTTAGAGAGATTTCGGATGAAAGACTGTTCACCAAGTGTAGCACCTATTGTAAAGGGTGACAGGTTCAATTTGAATCAGTGCCCGAAGAATGATCTAGAAAGGGAACAAATGCGAAACATTCCATATGCTTCAGCTGTTGGAAGCCTTATGTATGCTCAGGTTTGTACAAGACCTGACATTGCATTCGTAGTTGGAATGTTAGGGAGATATCAAAGTAATCCAGGAATGGATCATTGGAGAGCTGTAAAGAAAGTGATGAGGTATCTCAAAGGTACCAAACATTACATGCTGATGTACAAACGAATTGAAAATCTTGAAGTAGTTGGCTACTCAGACTCGGATTATGCTGGATGCGTTAATTCACGGAAATCAACATCAGGATACATTTTTATGTTTGCTGGTGGAGCCGTGTCTTGGAGGAGCGCAAAGCAAACCTTAGTTGCTACTTCTACCATAGAAGCTGAGTTCGTATCTTGTTTTGAGGCAACTTCACATGGTGTATGGCTGAAGAGCTTTATTTTTAGGCTTAGAGTTGTGGATTCAATTTCTAGGCCATTAAGAATTTATTGTGACAACTCAGCTGCAGTTTTTCTGGCTAAGAATGACAAAAGTGGAAGTCGAAGTAAACACATCGACATCAAGTACTTAGCCATTCGGGAACGTGTCAAGGAAAATAAAGTTATCATTGTACACATTAGCACTGAGTTGATGATAGCAGATCCTTTGATGAAAGGCATGCCACCGTCAGTATTTAAGGATCATGTATTAAGGATGGGACTTGGTACCATATTAAGTCTTTGATGTATATATACATATTTGTAATAAAGCTCTTATTCAGTTTAACTTATTTTTCTCATTTCAGAGTATACATTTATGTTTAAAGAAAAATAGCATTAAGAGGACCCAGAATAAGTATAAGACTTATTCATTAAGTTATGGTGGGTTGAGAAAGCAAAATGTATCGTGATACATGGGAGGTAATACTCATAGATAGAGGACCTATCACTATGATCCATACATTGAGTTTTCTCTACTTTTGAATACTTTTGATTTTTACGGAGCAAGTGGGAGAATGTAGCAGTTTTTTCTCTTCTTTCCCGAACGTTGGTAACAGATCAATGTGTGAATGAAAAATGCTCCGTAAAAATAGGAGAGCAGTTTTTCTGCTTAACGTCCACCGAATTGCACGGCTTCTTGATGGGAGAAGTTGGCAAAATAAATATATATAAACGGAACAAGGGTCCCCGGGTTTGGTTAATGCTCAATTATATTTCTGAACAATTTACACCATCAAAGAAGCACAAACCAAAACCTAGAAGTACCCGAGTGTGATAATTCGTGTGACTGTTCGAAAAAATTCAAGAGGAGATTACAGAACATCAGTGCGCAATTTCAGACGTGGCAATGGCTAGAGGTAGGCTTCCGCATTTCTGAATTAATTTCATGTTACTAGGATATTATAAGTGTATGAGTATCCTAGATAATTAGTTTACATGTTAAACTTTATGTGCTGGGGAACTAAATGATGCATGTCATGAGCCAGTCCTGCTAAATAATTAGCCATTTGATTTGCCTCTAAAAAATAATGCTAAAAATGTATAGCCCACTCCTTTCTGCTCATTTCCAAGATAGAATATACCAAAGGGTAATTAAAATTAGACTTCTGAAATCTAGACTGTACAAGAGCCTATATTGTTTTTGAATCCAATTTAAACAAGACTTGCCTTCATCCCTTGTCCTATATAATTTGGAGTGCAATGAGCAGACCCTAGAGCTCAGCAGTGACCACTTCCGCTATCCATAAGAATTTGCTAAATCTTGAAATCCATGGTTAGTTTCATCACGGAATTTGCCCCCATAGCTAGCCCTTCCACTACCTCTAACTGAGCCATTAAAATTGCACTTTATCCATCCTATTGGTGGGTATTGCCATTTAGTTAGAGTTTCCACACGCCTACTTTGATGAGCCTGGTGTTCTTCCAATCTCATGAATTCTCGTGTTTCTTTAGACCAAATAGATGTTGTGAATAACAAGCTATAAAGTTGAGATGCATTACTTTGAAAGATCAATTCATTCCTATTTAGCTAAATACACTAGCATAGAAAGCTGAAGAAAGAGCTTTAATCCATTGATTGATCCTTCCTTAAGTTTTTAGACAAGTTCCAAATAAGCCATTCCTGCAGACTTAACTAGAAAAAATATTGCCAATGCCTAGGGGATAATATCGTTAGCCATAAATTGGACATGTTGAGACAATCCCTAAGCAGATGTAGTATTAATTCGTCAGCCAACCTACATCTTGGGCATTCAGCTAATTTAGATAGTGATCTTAACATTCGTTGACTATTAGTAAGGGGTCTATGTTTTACAATTAACCATAAAAAAGTATGTATTCTCTTCAGTCTTTGCCATCTCCAAATTCTCTTTTATATTTTTGAATTTGAGCCAGTCCCTGATACAGTAAGGCTTTAATATGTAGTTTTGACTGAAAACTTCCCATTTTTAGACAAAGCCCAATAGATAGAATTTGATCCTAAGGAATTACAGAAGGCAGCATACTCAGTAATTTATTTCATATATTCATTGGCAGCAGCATTGTCTTCATTATATGGAATTACTATACCAGGTTGTAAGTGTAAGGGACTATTATTTAAGAGCCATGAATCCTGTCAAAATTTCAACATTCTCCCATTTCCAATATTCCAATTCAGATTTGTTAAGGTGGTGTCCCATACATTACATATGCCTTTCCATAAGTTTGACACATTTGTCTTTCTTCTTACTTCTGGAAAAAGAAGTTAGTTGCCACAATGATATTTTGAGCAAAGCACTTGCATCCACAAGGCCTCCAGTTTATTTATTAGATTCCATGCTAGCTTCATTACATTCTCTTAACCACTTAGGGCCAACTCCTCATTCATATTTTGTTTACATAAATCCTCCCAAGCCACGAGGTGAATTTTCTTCTTATCTCCATTTGAACTCTAAATAAAGTTTCTAATAATTCATTCCATGTCTTAGCAAAGAGATGAAGGCAAGCGTGTGGTTTACATATAATACTAAGGAATGGCTGACAGAATTGATTTTACCAAAGTTATCCTGTCAATGAAAGATAAATATTTTGACTTCCATGCACTAAGTCTCTTAGAGATGTTTTCCAATATAAAATTGAGTGAACTTTTGGTTACTCTTCCATGATGCAAAGGCATCCCTACGTATTTCCCTAAATCAGATGTAAGTGAAATTCTGATAAATTCTTTGATTTCCCTAGCTCTATTATAATTTATATTTTTGTAAAAGAAAATTTTGGATTTATCTTTATTTATTTTTCCCCGGAGCTATCACAAAATAACTAGAAGAGTGTTAATAATCAAAACTTGACCCATTGGCACTTCTGCAAATAGAATCAGGTTATTAGCAAAGAATAAATGAAATTTCGAAATTATATTCTTATTAAGATAAATAGGCTTCTAGATGTTGGCCCGAATAGCTAGATTAATCTCGTGTGCAGCCTCTCGATACATAAGACAAAAAAGTGTGGAGATAAAGGATCACCTTGCCTAATTCCTCTTGTAGGCTAAAAATCTTGTGAGACCTTCCCATTCCATAGGACTCTCATATTACATGTGGTTACGTAAGCCATAATAAGTTTGATGAAGTGAATATCTAGGCCAATATCTAGAAGGGTATCTTTAAGAAATTCTTAACTCAATTTGTTATATGCTTTCTTAAGGTCAACTTTAATTGCTATAAAACCTTTTCTGCCTTTTTTTAATCTCATTATATAGATTGCCTTCTATATAATGATAATATTACTCGAGCTGTGTCTTCTTGGAATAAAGCTACACTGGTTTAGGCTAATGAGATAATCCAAAACTCATTTCAAACGAGAAGCAATAATCTTAGTTATTATTTTATATATAACATTGCATAAGTTGATCAGTCTAAAATCTTTAAGATTTTCCAAATGATCGATTTTGGGAATAAGAACCAACAATGTTTCATTTAGATATGCCACTTTGTTAGGATTAGCAAAAATTTCTTTAATACATGTACATACTGAATTACCCACCGTAGACCATTGACTTTGGAAGAAGAGAGCGTGCAATCCATTCAGCCTTAGGGGCTCTAGGGGGCCTATAGAAAAGACTATCATTTTCATTTCTTCATTGGAGAAAGGTTGCTGGATTTTGAGTAACTCTTCTTTATCTATAGGAGGAAACTAACCTGATAACAGGTATTGCTGCCCATTATTCATTTCTTTAGTAAAAAGTTTTTTATAAAAGTCAATTGTCATCTTCTGTAAAGTATTAGCATCACTGCACTAATAACCATTGTTATCTTGAAGATACTTAATTTCATTCCTCCTCTGATGGATTATGGTTGTATTATGGAAGAATCTTGTATTTCTATCTCCATATTTTAGCCACTTACAGCTAGATTTTTGGCATTAAGTAATTTCTTCTTGAATCAGAATTTTTCATATTCCTGCCATAATTCTTCTTTCAATAAGATTAAATCTAGCCTATAAAAATGCTCGAGCGTTCGTTCAATTCCTTTCAATTAAGCTAAGATTTTCCTTTTTCTTTTCCAAATACAACTAAAGACTTTTTTATTCCATGTCTGTATCAAGTTGCAAAATGCAGAAGAAGCATATTTCTAATTGTTATTGTTTTGCTACGATTTCGTAACTACTTACAGGAAAATGTCATTTGTTAACCACGCAGTGAAGAATCTAAAGGGTTTTTGTCCATTCTGTGACTCCTTGGAAAAGTTCAGCTTGAGGAGAATGGGTTTGTGATCAGATTTTCTTAAGAATAAGTGAAACACTACTGAGTTTGGAAGTTAGAGCCTCCATTCCATATTAGCCATAAAACGATCTATTCTTTCCCTTAATCTATTTTGTTCCCATGTAAAGCTAGGCCCATGACAACCTATGTCCATTAGATTGCATGCAGCTAGACATTCCAAAAAAAGTTTCATGCTTTACTAGTTAGGGCCCGTGCCTTCCACTTTCTCTGCTTCAATAAGACATGCATTAAAGTTGGTAAACACTATCGAAGGCTCAAATATTGTCAGCACGAGGTTGATGAGATTATCTCGTAATAATCATCGACGTGAGGGATTTGGAGCTCTATAAACTCTTATAATAAAACCTGAGAAAGACTTGTTAACTAGGGTAATCCTTGCATGAATAAATTGCTCATGTTTCACCAGAATGTCCACTTTGAAATTGTTTTTATTCCATAGGAGCCATAGCCCTCCTAAGTATCTTGTAGGGTCCATTCTGGCACAATTGACAAAACTAATAGACTTAATCACCTTCTCAGCCTTTTACCCTTTGATTCTTGGTTCAACAATGAAGAGAAGTACAATAGAGTACATACTAATTAAATCTCTTACCTGGGTTTCGAAAGATGGAGACCCAATACCTCTACAGTTCCAAGATAAATCATATGAAAAAATGGTAACAATAGTGAACATAACTCGGTCCCTAAATAGGATTTCAATCTCTACTGGGCATTCCCATAGAACATTCCAATTCTTCTGGTGGCATGGATTTTTTAAACATATTTATAAGTTGTGTGGTGTTGATAATGTTTGGAGGTTTTGGAGGTATACTACCATGGCCCACTTCTTGTCCAGCGTATGAGGTTACCATTGTAATCTGTTGAGTTTGCATTGCATGGTTTAAAGATACCACAGTACGCGCATGTTATTCGCTTGTAAGCATGTCTCAGCCTCCTTAGTTGGACCATGAATGGATAAGTCTGCATGAGATGTCTCCCTGCATTGACGTCTTAAACTCTCCTTTTAACGGCCCATGAGTCACTTTTGACTTAGTAACTTATTCCACCATGGGCCTATTTTCCTCAGTCCTGCTAGCCTTCTTGCTTAATACTACTTTAGTTAGACCCGTTATCGTAGCCCTAAAAGTTTTAGTGATATGTCATGAGTGGTGAGCTCTAGACCCCTTCCGCCATTAATGGGATTAAATGAGAAATCCTCCCACGATATATTACCCAAAGCGGCAAACCGAGATCCTTGAATTTCCTTCTTAAATTTATCAGCATCCTGAGATTTTGCCATAACCAAGGCATTCCTATTTTGAGCCAATGACTGTCAGGCCTATCATCGGGGTAGCATCTAGCCACCAAAAATAAAATCTTCGACCACCACCCGATCTCCCATTCTGCTTGCCTGAATAGGATTCATCTTCACCCCTTATGCACTAGTTACATGATCTTCTACCTTCTCGCCTAAGTCCATTGGTGTTGAATCATTCTCCACTCTACTTAAACCTTCTGAACTCAGTTTCGTGCACATTTTTTTCCAGTGGCTGAACTTATTGCATTGAAAACAAATGAAGTGTAAGCCCTCATATTGAATTGGATGAATTCTCCCACATATAAAGAGTTTCGGTATAAGCTATTTACATAAGTCGATCTCCACACATATCCTTGTGAACCTCCTTCTTGCAATTAATGATTAATTGTCCTATTCTCTCAGAGTGTTCATGTCCACTTTGAGCGTACATCTAATTATATTACCAATTCTCCACAGGAACCGTTTATTGTAATATTCCAAGTGGAGTCCTAGAATTCAGACCCAAATTGCTAGCTTTCAATAATGGTTATTAAATAGGTCAAACTCCAACCTCCATCTCTGTACTACAAGGTAATGATTTGTTATCATCCAGGGAGCATTTTGAAGGGCATTATTATAATCGGCAATCTCGCTGAAATGAGCCATGTAAAAATTGTTGCCAATATCAATTAGTTGTAGCTCTTTTTATGGAGACCTCATCTTCTCTAATCTTGCCTTTAGGAACTTAAAGCTAACATTTTCCCCCTGCAGGTTAATTATCAATAAATGTCTCTATGGCTTACACCACTTTCTTCTCTCTTCTAATAACACAGGCACCGTCAAACACAGAAAGTCTTGCTTTTCTTGTGGCTGAATGTGATTATCCTCTTCATCACTTATCATGTCATCTATATCAATCTCCTGAGCACTCTCCTCTTTATAATATCCATTCATTCCCATAAGTCTATCCTTATATGAGATTAAGTCTCGGTTTTCCATTCTCCTCATTGAATGTTCAATTTCATTGCTTGACCTTTGCTTCTCGACTTCCACCTTCACTACCGTGGCAGGATTCGCTTTGGCCTTTTTTATACTTCGAACTAATTAGTCCTCCTCATCGTTGCAAAGTTCCCTTTCGATTCATCGCTAGAAAAAAAACATCGGACATAGTTTTGAAATTATACTTAAGTTAGCTCTCTCCGTTTCAAGCAAGTTATCCTACTTTTCCTCTTTTCTCCGAGACCAATTTATATATTTCAAATGCATTAAATTATGATCAATTAAAACATTATAATAATTTCAATTAATCTATTGATTTGGGAATTCTTCTATTTTTATTTTATTATTGATATGTTAGTATTTTTAAAAAAGATCCTATTATACATCTTATTATTTATCTATAATTTAGTAGATATTTATAGAAAAATGGATATATTTTGGATGCATTAAATCATGATTAATAATATAATTTAAAAATTATAATAAATTGAGTTAATGTATAGATTTGGAAGTTTTAATATTTCTTATTTTATTATTGAAATATAATATTGTGAAAATATTAATATTAATTTTTTATCATTTTCTGAGCAAAGATTATGTTAATTTTAATATTTAAAATATTGGCAAAAGTTTTAAATATAGTGTGCATTACTTAGGAGTTTTATGCATATCATCTTATATTGAACACTCAAATTTAATCCTATATATTTTATGTTAGTTAATTTCACTCAATGGATTAATTTGAATTTTTTTTTATTTTTTTACATTATTAATGTATTAATATTTTTCAAAAATATTGTTGCTATATATCATCTTTGTTACTTTTTAGTTTTTAATTATAATTTATTATATATTAATAAAAAAATATATTTTACAAAATATTGAATCATAATTTATGAGAGAAATTTGAAAAATTATAATTAATTTGGATTATGCAAGTAGTGATTTTACATTCGCCAACATATTAAACAATTTTTTTAATTCTTTATTTTTTTTCTTATGTGCATAGTTATTTCATAAAAATCATATTATTCTACTTTTATTGAAATTCTAATGATAATTAAAAATTAAAAAATTAATAAATAGAAACCAAATAATATAGAAAAAGGTAAAAAAAGATTTTAATACTATCAAATACATATAAAGAACGATATATATTTTACCTTTGTATTCATGAAATTTATAGAATTAAAATTAATTGAATAAAATGGATTTTTTATATTTAGTTTCTATATAAAAAATTACTTTTATATATATTTTTTAAGAAAATTATATTATAGAATATTGTTAAATTAAAATTAAGCATAATGAAAATTTTACCAAAAAAATAAAGTTTTACTTTAAATAGTGAATGAATTAATGAGAAAATAAATAATTTATAATAAGTGAAATAATGTTAACATTTTTATTGGTCCCTTGTTTCACTGGATTACCATATGGGACCAATTTTTCAATGACATATAAAAATTAATGTTTTAATCAACATAATGCAATCATAAATAAAAAATAATTAATATTAATAATTAATAATAAAAATGTAATAAAATTTTTAATTAAATATGTCATATCCTAACTCTCATTAACTATTTTATCATATAAAATGAAATAAAATTTAGGTTTACTAATTGATCAATCTTCATATTTTAATAATTATATTTCAATATTAAAAATCTACAAAGAACTCACATTAAGAATAATAACAATCCATTTGAATTGTAATATCTCGAGGTGAAAAAAAAGGCAGTTACTTGAGGTATTTATTCTAATTAGAGAGATTAATTAAATTATTGTACTTATATTATAATGAAAATAGGGATATTTTGAATTTTAGCTCTATGATATTAACATGATTTTATATGATAGAAATGTATCTACATGTTATTGGGATTTTTAGAAATTTAGGGCAAGAAGTTCATAAAAATATAAGAATTAATTTTGGTAGGTAACTCTCATTTGTAAATTTGTAATTTATGAGAATATTTTTATTATTGTTTGAGGTGCAAGGAATTATGATAAATAGATGAGTAAAAATATGCAACTTTAGAATAGAAATGAAAGGCTAGGATTTTATGGAAATAAATAAAAGGATAGGATTTATATTTGGGTATATAATGCGCCCTAATACATAGGATATTAGCCCATAACTTTCTCTTTTCTCTCTCTTTTCCCCTTTTTCCTGGCTCACCCTCTTTCTTTCTCATTTTTTTAGTTACTTCCCTTTTTTTTTCTCCTTTACCTTCACATTTTCTTTCTTTAAGATGTTTTTGTAGCTATTTCGAGTGGAGTTGTAGTTATTGTCATGGGTGATTTCTTGAAATGTTGACAATTGTCTTTAACAAAAAGTGCTAAGTGAAGCCACCATGGCGCATGAAGGGAGCTCCATAACCAACTAACAGTAGAGTGAGTCTAGCACAGTATTTTCTGGCAAGCTTCCATCTGATCTCCATCTGTTGGACTTGTAATGTTAGGGCGCGATGCTATTTATGTTGCAAAAGAATGTGCGATAAAAGCAAAACTATAAGGCTATTTGGCCCTTTTCTCATGCCAGTGATCTGGCAAGATTTCACCACCAGCGAGTTATCAATAACCCTTTTTAGATGCAATGAGTATTCTTATATCATAAAGTCTTAATATTTATGTTATTTTACTAGTTGATCCAAGAAAGACCCATTTCGGTATTTTTATACAGCAATAATGCATTTGAAAAATATAAATTTCATATTATAAAAGGCCAAAATAGGATGATTAAAGTATGAATAGTCTACTTTATTCTATTTCACAATAGATATATGTTTAGTTCAAAGAAACCCATTTTTGTGTATGTTTGAATACACAATGATAGCTTGAAAAATATGACTTTTGTGTTATAAATGTTGAAACAAGATAACTAAAATATATAAGCAGGCATTGTGTCCTATTATTTTGAAAAATTCATGCAAGATTTGGAAAACCTATTTTCTATATGTACTTAAAATATATAGTAATGACTTTAAAAATAAGAGTTTTATGATATAGAATGCTAGAATACTATAATTAGAGTAATTATGAAGTATTATATTTTTGTGTCTTAAAAGGTTTCAACTTAATCCAAACAAGACCCATTTTATGTATATTATGGATTCTTAGTGATGCCTTTAGAAAATAAAATTGTTATTCTGCAAAGTGATAGGATCATACAATTCAAGTTATTCTAGAGTGTTATTTTAATATCTTAGAAAATCTGAGCTTGATTCAAAGAGTCCTTAGTTTATTTTCCCATCTTGAAAACTTGGTAAGACCTTAATGAAACGATGATTTAAGGCTCTAGAACATAAGGTTAATATACTTAAAGTATATTTATATAATAAAGTTAATATTTTGATATTTAAAATTGATTTAAGTAAATTTTTAAAATGCAATGTTTCAATTTTATAAGTCTATATTAGGATACGTTACGAGTTATTGAATTTAAATGTTGACATAATTATGGAATAAAGCTAGAATGGTGAAATTCAAAGAAAAATAATAAGTTACCTTGTATTTATAAATCTTCATGGTAAATTATGAATTAGGATAGAGGAGAAAGTAAAAATGGAGTAGTTAGAAGCCTTTAGAGTAGTTGGGCAACTCCAGGTGCATATATATCCCATTCTAATTCAATGTTTTAGTAATAAATTGTTTACATGCCATAAAGTATAGTCCTTCTTATAAATGATATAGATCATATATATGTTTATCTATGAGTCCTACATAGTGTAATTGTGAATCATGATATATAGTATGAAATCAATCGTGTGGTTATATATGAGAAAATTTAAAAATGATACTTGTGATGAGTTGATAATTATCTATTTAGGAAAATATTGTTTAGTTAACCTTGTGAGGTATGGTGACAATTACTACCAATCATTGATTAATCATGACTGAAATGCAATGATGAATGATATTCATAATGTGATTGGAATTATATCATTATTTGTATGCTAGAAACTATAATATGAACTATATTATGATGTGAATGAAAATTGTGCCCATGCAAGAAGGCATGGTATTACTACATATATGTTGTGTTATGTGCCTTGTATGCCTCGTGATGATGAATAGTTAAATTGTATTAAGATTGTATTAAAATTGTAATTTATAGAGCTGAGCTCTATTGTACATGTTATAATGTAAATTATGCCATGAGTGATATTTGAAATGAGAAATGTGACAAGGGTGATGATGTGAAAATCGAATAGGAAATTCTTGATAAAAGGCAGGTAGGGTATAAGATTAGCCTGAGAGGAATAAAGATGGAAATATAGGGTAAGGTACAAGGTTGGACCGAGAGACAAAAGGTAGATATATATATTTTCATTATGATCGATATGCTTTGTGATATGACATGAAAACTTATTTGTGATTGAATATCTTTTATTGATGTAATTGTGATGATTAAATGTGATTAAGCCTTACTGGCTATGTGTGAATATAAGCCTTACATATATGAGCATTATAAAATCTAAGTTATGTGTAGGTGAATACTTGATCTAAGGCTTGGATTTTGTATATTTTCAAAACTCAGGGAGTATAGATTGCAGTTATCTCTATATCCAACACTTAACTAGAATACAAACCTTTAAATAGATAATTGAATTAAGATTTAGAAGTGGTATATATGCTCATTAAGTTCTCGTAACTCATTCCAATTGTTTTTCAATATTTCAAGTTAAGATAATAATGCTTGAGCTTTGCCGTATCCATGGAAAATCAAAGATAGCCTAATTGAACGATTCTAATAGTTCGATCAGGATCAGGGTATACATATATAGATTATATTTATTTAACACTTGAATTGTTTATATATATATATATATATATATGGTGATGTTATGTAGTATTGCGTATAATGACATACTATGGTATCTGAAAATATATAAGTTTTGTGATTTAGGGCGACTGGCCCTTGGAATTGTCCAAAAAATAAAGGAAACTCTGTCTATTTTTCTACATAGTATGATTTGAGTTCTCATGAAAATATGTAGATTTCTATAAGATAAAACTAATGAAATTAGTGGCGAGGTTGGTGAAAACCAAGTATCGAGATTCATGTCGATCATGATCAGGTTTGGATCATAACATGAACCTTTCGAATCACAAACTTCGTTATCATATAAATAGGTTATTCATGAAGATTTTTTTTTTGAATTGCTAATGTGAACTTTGTGAACAAAAGAATGAATCTTACTTTTCTAAATAATAAAAATAATATGTCACATAAGGAAAAAATAGTATAATAGAAAATATATGTTAATTTTTTTAATAAATTACACAAATCTATCCGATTAAAAAGACCTACTTCTTGTTGTTTTTTTTATTATGTTACTTTGTAATATTGTGGCATATACCGTATATGTATAACTCTAATTTTGATAGCTAAATGTTATTAGTGAAATACAAATCAAATGTCTTGGCCTAAATTTAAAGAAAAAGTAATTATTTTACTTATACACATACTAATTAAATTAACAAAAAATTATAAAACTTAATAAATAAAAATAAAAGATGATATAACATGGAAAATTATGAGAATTATATTTACCATTATCCTTTTTTTGGGTATACAAGGAAAGACGAAAGAGCTAGACAACTATACTGCAAGCAAAGGACACTCCTCTCATATCATCTATAAGCCTCTGGATACAAGAACCGGGGGGATTATCAAGGACCACCGTCAAGGGGGCTCCAGTATGTAAGCCATGCGCTAAATTTGCCAAACAATCGGCTACCATATTAGCTTCTTGGTAACAATGCTGTACTGTAATTTGCCACCCACTCCTGCAGAGGTTCTGAATGGAGCTAACTAAAGGATATTGGGGATGGGTAGAGAGGCACATTCCTGAATAATTAAGTTCATCGCAGCCTCCGAATCCAGCTCAAAGGCAATATAATTCCACCCATTTCTCCAAGCCGTCATCATACCAATGTATAAACCCCATAACTCAGCCGACAAGACATCAGTTGTGCCAAGGAATCTACAAAATCCCGAAACTTAAGCTCCAGATGCATCCCAGAACACACCGCCACAGCTAGCTCCTATGTTATGTCTCGTAGAACCATCCGTATTACATTTTATCCAACCACTAGTAGGATTCAACCAGTGAATAATGGCATCTAATTTTTTCAAGTTTCGTGACTGGACATGCTTCAGATTTCCAGTAGCAAGGATTTCATTTGCTTTTAATTTTGCCACCATTATTAGACTATAAGGCTATGGGGCATTACCATTAAAGACAAGTTCATTTCTATTCAGCCAAAATAGCCAGTACAGGAAGCCAAAAGTGGTGACCTATTGATCCTTCCTTTCTCTTCCCGTAATATGGTTCAGATTCCATGCCAGCCATTCCTTTGACTCCAACTGAAAGAATAAATGCCAAAATTTGGGATCAATAACCGCCAGCCAGATATTAGAAATTTCCACACAATCACGCAGGACATGCATCGTAGTTTCTCTGGCACTTTTGCATCTTGGACACAAATCCGACTGAGTCATTTTCCTGGCATGCCTTTGGCTGTTAGTTAATAATTTTTCCCTGCCTACTAACCATAAAAAGGCTCGCACTCTTTCTGGTCCCTGCCACCTCCATATGTTCTTCCATAACTAATCTTCACTAGCTGCTTTTGATGCAGTCAGAAAATTACAGGCGGTCTTCACCGAAAACTGCCCATCTGTTGCTAAAGCCTAACATGGTTTGTCTCTACCCTCCCCAATACATGGAGGCATAAGACTCCTGAATTTGTTTAGAATAGATGTTGGAACCAGGTTCATAAGCTTACTAAAGTCCCATTCTCCATCTTCCCTTACATAAGCAGGTACTGGGAAATGTTCCTCTCCTAGCGGAACTATGATGTCTTGTTGGAGACATAAAGGCCCGTTAGTGTCAATCCACATATCCTTCCAAAAATTAGTTGACCTTCCATCCCTAATATTCCATTTAAAATTTTTAAGGATGTGACTCCATACCTCACATATTCCTCTCCACAAGTTTGAGCCACTTGTTTTCCATTTCACCTCTGGAATAAGATTCTCACCACATTTATACTTCGATCGTAGGACTTGGACCCATAAAGCTGTTGGTTGTTCTATCAGTCCCCATGCAATCTTCATAAGAAATGCTTCATTAGATTCTCTCATTCGTCTGATCCCCAGTCCACCTACTAGTTTATGTTGACAAACATCCCTCCAAGCAACTAAGTGAGCTTTATTCTGCTCTCTGTTGCCTGACCACAAGAAATTTCTAATGCTCCTTTCAATTTCCAGACAGAGAGAAGATGGAATCTTATTTGTTTGCATATAGTACTGTGGGATAGTCGAGATTACTGATCTCGCTAGAATGGCACACCCCACAAGTGAAAGATACCCTGCCTTCCAACTACTCAGTCTGGCTGAAATTTTCTCAAGAATGAAGTTAAAAGAATTCCTTGAAACTCTTCCATGGTGAATTAGAACGCCTAAATATTTCCATAGATTAGTTGTGCTAGAGAAACCAATGATATCTCCAATCTGTTTGGTCCGGTGATAATTAAAATTTTTGGAGAAAAAAATTCTTGATTTTTCCTTCTTAACTTTTCCACCGGAGGTGCTGCAAAATTCATGAAGACATAAGCTTATTACGTCAGCCTGTTCAATCGAAGCTTTAGCAAATTGAATTAGATTATCAGCAAAGAAAAGATGGGAAATAGGCAAACCATTTTTACTGAGCCGAATTGGTTTCCAAAGGTTAGAATGTGTGGCCAAATCAATGACATGCGCAAGCCTTTCAATGCATAGGACAAAACAATTTATCATTATCTTTTATTTTCTAATAGAAAATCAAGCAAATCAAGATAGAGAATAGCATGATATGAAAGAAGAAATGTTCATTAATATGTATGAGAAGAATAGTAACCAATAATGACAAAATAAAATTAAAAAAATTTCAAAATCAATGCATTAATTTAATTAATTCAAATTAATTATAATGTTTCAATTTTTTTAATAAACTGAATCATGAATATATTTATTCAAGCTATCATTGTTATGATGCATTTGATTGAATAAATTTCTCTAATCATAGTATTTTAAAATTTTCAAACAAAGCTCTAAATAAAATGAAGAAAGATACTTTTATTTAATATAAAATATGATATAACAGGAATGGTTTATTAAAAATAGTAATGTACCAATAATTATTAATCAATAATAAAATAAAAATGAAAGAATGTCCTAATCAATGGATTAATTCAAATAATTATAAAAATAAAAAAGAATTATTTTCTTAAGATTATTGCTTCAAAGCTTAAGATTTGATTTTTCAAATCAATGAAATATCCTATTTTACTTCGCTCTTTAATTTTATGATTAATAATTGATATTAATAATAATTCAGTGGATTTTAAAATAGGTTCGTTCCTCTATCAATATTCAATAAATTATAAATAAAAATTAAAAATTTAAGGCAATAATTAATATAATAATTATGAATGAATTTATTCTGTCAATTATTTTATTAATTTGATTGAATATATTTTCTTTATTATAATTAAAATGGTGCTCCATCACCCAAAAATAATCTCTTGAATGTGAACAAATGAACTTGGGATGAATATAGCAGTTATGCTAAAATATATTGAAGTCCTTAAAATAAAAAACAAAAGAAATTAGTATTATATGTTGTATCATGAACTATTTCAAAATAACTTTTTTGGGCTATCATCATTTTTTTTATAATTATAATGTTTTTAAAAAAATCAAAATAATTATCTTGTTAACATGATGGAAAATATTTTATTTAATTTAAAATATTATATTAATTTCTTTAATTATAGTTATAATATTGCAAAAAATTAAATTGATGCTTGGAATAATGTCATGAAAGATATTTTATTTGATTAAAAGGATTTAACAATAAGAATTTAATTAAAACGATATTTCATTTAAATTTCTAATTAATTATAATTTATGTAAATAAAATATATTAATCAATGGTTAAAATTTTATTTATATCATGAGTTGTTATAATTTAATGTTAATTTTTATGATAAAAAGTTTGAAAATGAGGGATAAAAATCGCACAACTGGAATACACATGTTTTAAGAATCAATAATAGGACAAGTGTATTGCCATCCTTAGAAACGTAAAGATAATGATGAAGACAATAAAGTTTATGAAAAAATAATAAATCAAATTAGTTTTATCTAACGCAATAAATAGATAACCCAAATTTCAAATCATGTTTATTCGGTATACTTATTAAATCCTTAAAATAATAATGATTTTTATTTAAAATAATAATGATTTTTATTCAAATTAATGTAGTGAACAAATATGGAATAACTTATTAATATAAAAACACAACCTAATACACGATTTTTATAGTAAGATATTTATGATATTTTGACTAACATATATAAATTAGATTGTAACTTATGTGATGCATGAATTACAATTTTACTTAACTAAAAGTTAATATTATAATGAATGTATTAATTAATAATTTTATGTTATCAATAATGTACAATCAAGTATCCCTTAAAAAATATAAAATTATATTTACATTAAATACTTCATAAATTTTGAAATGTTTCTTTAAATACAATATTATTTATAATATTAAAATTATCAGTTATTTTATTATGAATCAGTATAGTTGCAAATATTTCTATTAATTAATTAAGAGATATTACATATGAATAAGTTTAAAAATATTATTAATCTACTTATTAGAAATATATCTTTTTAAGAATTGTTAAAGAAGAGGAGTTATTTGAAAAATAAAAGTAGAGCTTGCACTTATATATATAAATATAAATTTTGATATACTTCTTCGAATACTATATTGATAGTGATGTTTGAATTATCATTTATATTATTATAAATTAATATTTTTAATTATTATTTATTTATTATTCTTTAAAGACAATAACATATATATAGTTGAATATAATTAAATATAGATTTTTCTTAAAAATTATTTTAATTTTAAATCATAGATTTTATTAATTCTAACTTATGTATGACTTCTTTCATTCTATTTTATTTGTTATTTTAGATAAGAGTTTTTATTATTTATCTATACCTTTAGAAAATAAAAAATAAAATTATTAATTTTACTCTTAATATCATAATAAATAATTAATTACTTTAGATATTAATTATTAATTTTTAGTAAAGAATAAATTTATAAATTAAAATTATTTTTTAATTATGGTTAATAATTGCCCTCTTTAAATCTTATATATTTACCTTAGTAATAAGTAAAAATAAATGGAGAAGTAAATAATTAAATTTTTTTCATATAAATATTTTATTTATATTAAGTATCAAATAATTATATTAAAATAATTAAAATTAAAATTTCATATTATATATCCTACTTGTAAAATTCATGAAAAATTTAACATTAATGAATTTTAAAAATTTTACTTAAGAAAATGTGGCTTAACCATTAATTAATATGTGTAAATCACTAATTTATTTTAAAAAAATTCTAACTTGAACATTTACATGATTTAATCAACTAATTTTTTGGTAATTATTAATTTTAATCCTAATTTAATTTCTCAATTAAAATTTTTAACTTTTAATTTAAGTAGAATCATTAATGCAAATCAAATGTATTTAAGATTGGCAAGATTATGAAAATATAATAAATAAAAGAAAGAAATCATGAAGTTTACTCTAAAAGAGGAAAAATACATAAAAATTAAAAAACTTAGTAAATTAAGAAAAAATAAAGAGATTATAAAAATATGATAAATAAGAGAAAGAAACAGAGAGTTTTTTAATTATTAATTTAATGTAAATTACTATATATAAATAAGAAATTCAATCTCTTATATTGATTGCGTGAGTATGACTCATGCAATACTCATTAAGAAGAATTAACAAATTAACACCTAACAAATTGTAGGAATGACATGTTTTATAATATAAAGTATAAAATATCATAACCAATATATAATATAGACACTAGTTTGAGATTTATTCTTGTAATTTGGTTGTGACAACATATGAAAATTGGAGAATTATTGCCTGGTGCAATTATTTTAACAATATAATATTAACTTGGATCTTTGAATTTTAACTTATAAAGCATTCAAATGATTATTGTAAAATTTTCCATTATATTTTTATCAATTATTTTATCATTATAGTTTTAGATTTTCAATTTTCTGACTAAAAATACATATTAATATTCTTGTACACATATTTCACTACACAAACTTTTTATTCATTTTTTCCCTTTAATTATTTGCTAATATGGCTTTGGCTCAAAATATAAAAACAAAGCCAAAACCTCATTATTATTGTCTACATGGTTTAAAAAGATTTTCAAATATATTTAATTTTTACACAAATTGCGAATTAATTATTATAATGTGATCAAATCAATGACTATAAACTGTAGTAATATATCATTGAGTTTGAAAACGAATATGAAATCATATTTAATTTTTATATGAATTGCAATCAATTATTATAATATGATCAAATCAATAATTATAAATTACAATTATGTATTGTTAACTTTGAAAAACATATTTGATCATATTTTATTTTTATAAAAATAGTAAATTAATGATTATAATATGATCAAATAAATGACTATAAATTCTAAAGTATATTAAGTTTAAGAATATATATTCAATCATATTTGATTTTTACACAAATTGCAAATCAATGTTTATAAATTACAATAATATATTATTATGTATTAAAACACATATTTGATCATATTTGATTTTTATATGAATTGCAAATCAATTATTAAAATATAATCAAATCAATGTCTATAAATTGCAACGATATATTATTTAAGTTTGAAAACATCTATCTAATTATATTTGATTTTTGTACAAATTGCAAATCAATTATTATAATATAATTAAATCAATGTTTATAAATTATAGTAATATATTATTAAGTTTTTGAAAGCACATATATGATCATATTTTATTTTTGCATGAATTGCAAAATCAATGATTATAATATGATCAAATTAATGACTATAAATTGTAATAGTATATCATTAAGTTTGAAAATACATAAATATCTAATCATATTTGATTTTTATAGGAATTACAAATCAATAATTATAATATGATCAAATCAATGACTATAAATTGTAATAAAATATTATTAAGTCTAAAAGTATATCTTTTCATATTAAACTTTTATATAAATTACAAATTAATAATTATAATATGATAATCAAGTTAGAAAAAAGGAATTTTTGAACATGGTTCTAATCCTAACATTATTCAATAATGAGTAACAATCTCTTAAGTCCCATTCTGAATGCCTTTTCCTTTTTTTTTGTTGCACAAATTCAATTTTTTTATAACAGTTTAAAGTAATCTCAGAATTTAGAATATGAATGAAAGATTTTTTAAGTCACTTACCTCGATCCACATCTTAAAAGGACAATTTACATTTACAATCAATATATACCATATAATCATTATATAGGTTAATAATATAATAACATTGGTTTTAATAATCATGTCATAAGTTGCTGAAGAATATATATCCTATAGTAAATAGTCCATGAAATCTTATAACTAACCATAGAGCAACATTTATAAGTCTAGCATGTTTTGTGTGGTAGGTTACCCAAGTTATATAGGTGTAACATGGTTATAAGCCACCAAATGAGCATTAATCCAAACAATTATAATTGTAATTATAACAACAAAATAATTAAACACCTGATAGAAAATGTAGAGGTATTAAAGGAATATGTGAAATTTGAAAATAAAATACAAAAAATTGTGATGAATAGTATGATCATTTTCCAATATAATGGAAAAGAATCAAATCTTTAACCTAATAACTAATTTACAATTATATCCCGTTGAAATAACTTAGGAAACTTTCTTAATTTCTAAGAAAATAACAACATGAAAAATGATATTGGTAGAAGAAAATTAAAAAACAATGAAATATTTCCAAAAAGATCAACACTTATTGATTAACAACCATAGCGAAATGACATACCAAGGGGATCATTAATGGCAGTAGCCATTGCAAGGCAATGTAGTATAATGATGGTTTAACAGGTAAGTGCTATCAATAACCAAACGATGTCAATCAACACCAAATGGCTTGTTTGATTAGAGTTAAGACTAATAAAAAATTTTAGGATTTCGAATTGAGAGAAATGATAAAGAAAGGTAAGATAAAAAAAGGAGATAAAGTAATGATTAGAGATTATTAGAAGAAGAGAGAAATAAAGAAATATAGAAATAATGAAATTTCTTTTATTAAAAAAATGGTGTAAAACAACAAAGTATTAGAAAGGAAATTTACCTCAACATGTAATCTATAAAGGGCAATGTCTATGGAATATGGGATTGAATGTAGTACCTATAGGAAGATGAAGTATGTGTTTAGGAGAATCAAAACATTATTTTGAAAAAGGAATACGAAGAAAACATGAACATAAAAGAAGGAATAGAGATAAAGAAAATTTAAATGATTGGGGTGGTAGAAAGAGTAAAGAGGAAAGACAAAAAGGAAAAGATGAAGGTGAAGAAAGATAAGGTTTTAGAGATGCATGAAAAAAATAAAGATGCATAAGAATCAGATTAAGTTTCTCACTTATATTTTACTTTGGGATAGTAGATATAAATAAAAGAAACAATTTTATTAAATTATTAAGAGTTTTAATGGAATTTTTTTACATAATTCAAAGAGTAAGATTTTCTTACCTTTTGAAGGTCTCGGTCAAGTTTTAGAGATACACGAGAAATAAAGATGCATGAGAATCATATTAAGTTTCTAGTTTATATGTTACTTTATGATAGTAAATATAAATAAAAGAAGCATTTTTATTCAATTATTAAGTGTTTCAAAGGAAGTTTTTTAGGGTGTGTTTGGTTCAAGGGATGTTTCCCACATTCTTAGGAATATTTTATGAGAATATTACATTCCTATATTTGGTTCAAGTTTTCAAAAAATTTACCCCAGAATGTAACATTCTTAGGAATGTTTTAGTACCCAATATTCTCTCCAAATATTTTCATGGGGGAGGTGGGTATCTCACATTTTCATGGGATGGGAATATGGATACTAAAGTAAAACGATAAATTTACCCTCATTCTTTTATGCTCTCATTTATTTTAAAAATTTTTTATGTTTATTTTTTAAATTTAAATTATATTTTCTATTTTTAATTTTAATATTCTAGATATTAGAAGTGAGTTATAGAATATTAATTAAATTTTTATTTATATATATTTAATATGAAATATAATTCTTAAATTTTAATTTTAATTTTTAAATAATTTTATAAAAATATAATATTTTATAAATAAATAAATTTTAAATAATTTTAATTTCAAATAATTAGATAATTTTAAATAATTTTATAAAAATATAATATTTTATAAAATTAAAAAAAATTTAATTTTAAATAACTTTACAAAAATATTAATAAAATTTAAATAAATAAATTTTAATTTTAATTTTTAAATAATTTTATAAAAATATAATATTTTATAAATAAATAATTTTTAAATAATTTTATAAAAACATAATATTTTATAAATAAATAAATTTTAATTTTAATTTTTAAATAATTTTATAAAAATATATTTTAATCAAATATAATTTAAATTGTTAATTTATTAAGTCTTCAAAATTTTTTATTTATATATTTTTAATTAAATCTATAATTTATTTCAATTTATAACAAAAAATTGACAAGGATATTTTTTGAAAAAATAATAAGATTCTTAGAAATATAAAGTGTGAATCAAATATGAGAATATAATATATCTGAGAATGTAAAAAAATATTTCCAAAAATATTGGTATTGAACAAAACATAAAAATTTTACATTCCTAGGAATCGCATACCTGAGAATCACATTTTTGGGAATGTATACTTTTCTGGGAATGTAAGATTCTGCAAATTAAATAGCCTTTAGATAATTCAAAGAGTAGGATTTTTAAATATTTCAAATGAATAAAAATATTAATAACCATTACAATAAAGAGTAGAACTTATACCTAAATTCATTTCTTTTTTTATGCTAAAAAGAAATATTAACTTACTACCTCTGATTATTACTAATATTTTCCTTGATATTAGATGCGATTGTCAGAGCACATGGAGGACACATTATCTCTTCAACTTTATAATTTTCTTAATTTTTCTTTTTAATCCCAAGCTATTTGATCATTTCTCTCTCTTTCCCTCTTTGTGCATTTTTTTTATTTTCATTATTCCTTTATTTGCAACTTTCTTAGTCTCTTAAATTCTTGTAATTTTTTTCACTCCTTTTTTTTCTCTCTCATCTTTTTCCTCCCTTTGAGTTGTTCTCCATGTCCCTTCTATAATTGAGGAAGGATGAGAACACTTTTCTTGATATTAATTATTTTTATCAATATAAAATTATTAATTATCATAAAATTAAAATTAAATTGATTATAAATTATATCCTATTCCTATTTAGGTGAAGATGCAAATCTTTATTTGCATACTCATTAGATTATATATCTTATTTAACTTAAGAGGGATGAAAATCTTCTCTTTAAAATCTATTATTTTTATCAATTCAAAATTATTAATTATCATAGAATTGAAATAAAATTAATTATAGGTCATATTTTATTCTTATTTGGAAAGGAACACGAATCATTTCTCTGATATTAATTAGATTATATGTCTTCTTTTAATATATTATTTTAATATTTAAAAAAATAAAAAATTCAATTAATTTTATTTATAGTTTTTACTATATTTCCCATTTTAAATTTTAATTTAATATTTCATTTAATTATATTGATTATTATGTAAATAATAAATTAGAAATATAAAATTTAATTATTGAAATATTATAAGGCTAGGAAGAAAAGGAATATTGATATTATAAATAAATAAAATATTGATATTTATGAAATGATGGTTTGAAATTCTTATTTTTTTATTATCAAATATTTAATTAATAATAAAAATTTAATTTACTATTTATAATTTTTAATTAATTATGCATAAATTTAAGTTAGATTTGATTCATATTTTAAATTGGTAGATATTTTTCAAATCATTGAAATTGTCACAATATCAATACCTATATCTATATTTAATTAATATTTAACTATATTGATTGCATTATAGTTTGCCATGTGACATCTTTTCATACTTCTTTTACTAATAAACTTTGCTAATATAATGTGTCATTTTTGGATACTATTTTTATATGCTAGTATATTCGAATATAGATAAGATTATTATAGAAAATCCATTAGTAAACCCATTCAAAGTTCTTACTTATATATTTTTTTGAACTAGTTTTCCTAAATAATATAGGATTCAAAAAGTTATCAATATTCATAAATTACAAACAATCTCTAACTAGTTTGGAATATTGGTATTTATTCTTAACTTTTTACACAAATAAATATTATACATACAAAAAGTTATATCTTGATTTGAACATTCAATTTGCATGTACAACTTAAAATTCTAATAAAATTGATGATGTCCGCAAATTGAACCTCAACTTTAAAATTGTTGGAATTGAAGATATAATATTGTAAATAGGCTGGTATTTCAAAAGGTTTAATTCCACATTAATTAAGTAAATTGACAAGCAAAGGAAATAGTAGGATTGCATGCATAAGATAAGCTAAGACAAGTGTGATTGATGACTTTGACCTTTCAATGTACAAATAACACAGAAGGCTTGACCTAAATTTGTTTTTAAAATTTTTAGAAAATAATTATTTTTAATAGTTTACAATAACTAAGTCTAATATAAAATTGTTGATTTTTTGGTATGTTAAAACTAAACACATGCCCTAATTTTCTCTAACATTATCTTTCTAATTTTCTCTAATGTTATTTTGACTGGATTTTTCTCCAACGTCATTCTTTGGAATGTTCATGGTTGCTTATATATATTGCAGCCTACCTCTCATTTCTAAACAGTGAAATTGAAAAGCTGTGATATACTTTTTGCTTCTTCTCTTTAAACACTTCTTCTTACTAGGTTACATATTTTCTTGTTGCTTGCTCCTATTTTGATCCCATGATCAAAATAGAGGAGTTTGTTAAATTTTAGAAAATTGTTATGAAAAACTTTAAACATAAAGGTGGAATAATAATTGAGGACAATGACCTTACATGCTTTAAACTCCAATTTTACAACATATATCACACATAATACACATTCAATTTTAGTTGAAGGCTCATAACTAATTTAGCATTATCGTGGCTATGTACTTATCCTATTCTTTATAAACATCTATAAGAGAGGCCCTAATTTTTTTTGTTGAAGCAGCATCACTTCTATGTTTATAAATATGTAATTTTATTTATATCTTCATTGCTTTATACATTTGATTAATGACTCAATTAAGAGTCCAAAAACCTAGATAACTATTTATCTTTAATGGTTTGCACTAGTTTCAAATGTGTCGAATGGACTAACTAATGCTAATAAACATATATTAATAATTTGTTATTACTTATTGAACATTGTAATTAGAGGCTATTAATTCAAAATTGGATTCTCATTGTTGGTGTCTAAAATTAAGGATTTTAAACCCATTCTAAATAGAAAAACTTTTTATCATTAACCCTTTAATGAGCTTTTTAGAAATTTAGATCTACTAAATTCATGTTAACTTTTTATATATCCTTGCGATTATACCATTGCAGTAAAACTAATATGTTTAGACCTTACAGCTAAAGATTCCACCTAAGAAAGGGATGAATTAGATTTTAGAATTTTACAACTTTTAAAAACAAAATTCAAATTTTCAAAGAGTTTTTAATTAATTAACACTTAGAAATAATAGACAAACAATTAACCTTAAAAGCAATCAATTTTTAAGCAAGCAAATCAATTAAATTAACACACCATCATGCTTACACTAGAAAATTGTGTAGAAAAATTAAAGAAATAGGATTGAGAAGATCAAATGTAATGATTTATAATAGTTTAACATTGAAAATATGATACTCCAAGGATTACATCTATTACCAAATCTTCTTGATTTGGATTTTGCTAATTCATTATCTTTTCAAGTTTAATCTTAATCCATGAGAAAACCTCTTACAATGTCTTCTTGGAATAAATTGAAACCTCTTCAGGTTTTCTCACTTAAAGTACACTCTAGCTAAGAAATATCTCACCCTAAAATATAAGGAATGTAAGTTTAATACAAAGAATTTTTATTCATAAACTCTCAAGAGTTGATTACACATTTAAAAGTTTGATGAGAAAAATTGAATCTAAATGTTTCAAAGGATTTTGATCATTGCAGAGAAAAAAAATGGAAAAGTTGTGCCAAGGTAATAGTAAATGTTCTTAATGAATGTTTAAAAGTGAATTCTAAACTTTATACGAGAGTTGAAACTCTTAAATGTTTATTAGTCAAAAAGCTATCATAAATGCATTAGCACATAAAAAATTGCTTCATGAAAAATTTGAATTTTCAAAACATCAATAATTAGATTAGGGCTAAGCACCATGAAGAAGAAAGAAATAAAATTAGGGCTATAAAAAATAACAGGAATAAATGTGTCATTTTATTTCACAACAAAATTAGGGCTATTAAAAAATATTGGGAATAAATGTTACTCACTCTGTTCCTATTTATCTGTTGCCATTAACTAATTTCATATATATTAAGAAAGTAGTTGAATATTTTTATTTTTAATGAACTTTACAAAATTACCCTTTATGCACAAAATTCAAGATAATTAAAAATAGAGAAAAAATATAAAAAAATAAATATAAGTTGACTAATAGTGTAAAATAATAAATTATTTATTAATGAAAGAGAAAGATAAATGTGAAAAAAAAATATTAATGTTTCATTGAAATTATAAAGCGATAAATAAAAAGGAATAATTTTTTTTTTAAATTACGACAGATAAAAAGGAACCAAGCGATTACTTAAATTTTTTGTTGAAAATAAAATTACACGTTATTTAAAAAAGTTTTTTGAAACTAACATCATGTTGGGAAATACCTTTTGATATTGATTACGGTGCACTAGTTGTTTACGTTGTAGAATTCATTCATCTGCGCATAATAAATAAAATCTAATGATTTATATTACTTAAAACATTTTGGAAGATAAAAAGGCGCCCATGATTAAGTTTTTGAGACGTGCGTGATTTGAAACATCTTGAAAAGTATTGGTCTGCAAATATGGCAAAGGGCGAGGGCAGCAAATACAAATTGGTCTGCAATTACGTACACCTATGGTCTGTCCGCCTACTGGAAACATCTTGAAAAGTATTCCCAGTGTCCGTTGCTGACAGTGAGTGTTGAGAGCAAGCAAGGCTTCATCGGCCATGGTTGGACTCGGAGGTCTGTGTCTCTGGCCGTGCTTTGAAGGCAGAAGCTCCGCAGAGGCCAACCCGGATCTCGAGCCAGTTCTTCTCGTTTCCGGAATGGGAGGCTCCATCTTGAATTCGAAACCCAAAAAATTTGGGTTTCAGACGAGGGTCTGGGTGAGGATTTTGCTGGCTGACTTGGAGTTCAGAAAGAAGCTATGGTCGGTCTATGATCCCCGAACAGGTCCTTGTGTCTCTTTGTCTTTGTAAGCATGGCCATTGCTGATGAAAAAAAAATGTTTACGGAAGAGTAACAGAATTGAAGTATGAAAAAGAAAGCGAGGATGCTTATTTAGATGAGGCATGACATATTTAGCGTTCCCATTATTTTAAACTTGTAAGCAGTTAGGAAGTTTGCCATTTATCCCTTCCCCAATAATAAGCTGCTGCGCAGCGGGATTAGTACTTGTTTTACCTATCTCAACACACTAGTAGTAGTTTTCTTCACGAATCTGCCTTCTTAAGGATTTTTTTTTTTTGAAATCTCTCGCTTTCAGGTTACACAGAAACGTTAGACCAAAGCACCGAAATTGTGGTACCTGACGATGATCATGGTCTTTATGCAATCGATATCTTAGATCCATCTCCGGTAAGATATACATATTACTGTATGCCATTTCCATTTTTTACTTTTAAACTTCAAAGCAATGTGATGTATGTTCTTCTGCCCGTTGTAGATTTTATCACTCTTTTCCTTTAGAAGATGATGACACAAAGGAGTTGTTTGGTTCGCTCCTGCGGGAAATTGAACCTTTAAGAAAATAATTTTTTATATGAATTTCCTAGGAAATACTAAAAATTGTTTGGTTGATGCATAGGAAATAACTTTCTATATTTTGTTTGGTTCAAGTTTGAATATCTTAAAAAATATTAATAAAATGACTACTATATATTGGATATTATTATAATACAAACTAATAAATTTTAGTTGTCATTAATTAAATTTGATGAAGATAATTTTGTTATTGTATTTATAAATAGCACAGGGAGTAGAAGCGGGGAGGTGGGTAGACAATTTTCCATGCTTTGTAAGAAGTAGGACTTCCCAAGAAGTTCTATTTTTTTTCCAATTTGATAGATAATGGCCAATTAAATAATTCACTTCTTTTTCTATTCCCAAGAAATAAAATTTTTCATATTATTGAGGTGAATCAAATGACCTCAAAATAGTCATGCATAGAGAAATGGGCATTCCTTGCATAGACTTGTAGACTTTGGATGCTTTTGATATGGGTGCTTTTCAAACTCGGCACTTATTTAACCCCTCACTTGTTAGATTCTAGAAAATTTTCTTTGTGGGTGTCCTTATGGTTCTTTCAGATTCCAGGAGCTGAGACATACAATAGGCACCTTCATGTTCTTTTATTTGTCTCCATGGTGGTAAAATTCATTGCACATTTTTATTTGAAGCTAGAAAACAAATTCAATGTGATAAAGGTGTTCAAATTGACTTTTTTTTTACTCCATATCGTGCTATTCATTCCACTTATTGACTCTTTTCTTTTTGTTTTGCTGTCAAACCTATACAATTTGTTCACTTCTTGCCTTAAAAAATCTTCCTATTAGTAGCCAGGTGTTGCTTTAATTTCTTTTATTAAAAAACATTTGCAACTTGTAGCAACTAAATTCTCTCTTCTCTTCTCCAGTATCCTTATTATGTTTTTCCTATGATGTTGCAGGTTGTAAAATGCATACATTTGACAGAGGTTTACCATTTTCATGACATGATTGACATGCTTATTGGATGTGGATACAAAAAGGGGACCACATTGTTTGGATATGGATATGATTTCCGGCAAAGCAATAGGTAATTTATTGTGGCCACAACTTAACAATTGCTTTCCTGGTCACATTGATTTGCAGCCACTGGCCACTAGCCCATGCTAATAACAATATTTGTTAAGTAGATACTTGAAGTTCCTTTATCATTTGCAAACTTGATAAATCTTTAATAAGGGATTTAAGTCATTCCAAACACTAAATTTATTTTGTTATGGACAGAATTGACAAGTTAATGGAGGGCCTTAGAGTCAAGCTGGAAACTGTGTACAAAGCCTCTGGTGGAAAGAAAGTTAATATAATTTCACATTCGATGGGAGGAATACTAATCATGTGTTTCATGTCACGTCACAGTGATGTATGCAAAGATTGTTTACTTTACCCAATACAACATTGGTGTTAGGAATCATTATTGATGATCTAAATTGTACCTTGCCAGATGTTTTCAAAATATGTGAGCAAGTGGATTTGCATTGCTTGTCCTTTTCAAGGTAATCCAACTGTGTTCAGTTTTTATGTTTATTTGTCTCTCCTTCCCTCGTGCATAATCTGGGATTCTCAAAATATATTGGATCTTTTTCTTTTTGTGACAATATTGTTTTGTGAATGAAAGCTTTACGAGATGGGGTTTGCCTAGGGAATTTTTTTGGTGGGAACAATGGAAAAGAAAGGTATTTTAATTTGCAATTTATAACAAATGCAAAAGAATGAATATGCTGATTTATTTTTTTAGCTTATTAGTCATTTGTGTGGGCTATCAAAGCCTGCCAGTGTGAGCTGTGAAGTTTTCTGATTTTACAGTTGATACTCATTTCATCAGAAACTTATCATTGTGAAAGTTAATTGAGTCAAAATTTATAAGATGAAATTGAGCAGATTTTTAATACAAATTACAAAATCTTCTAGATAACCATGCAGTTCAATGAATTTGTGATTTGATGCTTACTAACACCAATTATATGCCCTTGGTTTTCAAATGCAAGATTTCATCTCGTTAATTTTAGTTGGGCCTTTTGTTACTTAATTTATTATCTTTGCAGTTCATTCTACTTCAAAGAAATCACTAGTCTGAATAAATGGATTTTCCCATGGTATAGTTGTCAGCCTATTTTCTTATTTTTCTTTCATAGACACTTTAGTTTGTTCTTGACTTTTTTTTTTTTCACCAACTATGAAAATATGCTTATCAAATTGTGTTCGTCTTTCAAATTTGTTTTCCAAGGGAGATGTGTTCTTCAGTCTTCCTTACAAAGGTTTTGTAATAACAGAGCCTGGTTGAAGTATATTGATTTGATGAGGTGTCAGAAAAATTCATAATTTGCATGAAGAAAGCCCTTAAGCACTTTGATAATTTAAGGAGAGATAAATGGCCCACAAATGGCCCGACTAACACACACACAATCCACCCAATATTCTTGATATCTTATCTATGCTGCCATGCATGAACAGGAGCCCCAGGGTGCATCAATGATTCTTTGTTAACTGGATTGCAGTTTGTTGATGGCTTTGAGAGCTATTTTTTTGTATCAAGGTGGACCATGCATCAGCTGGTAAATTTTTGTGCTTTATTAATTGACTTAGACATTGTTTCTGTCCATTATGCTGGGATATCATTCATCATGGCTGTTAATCTTGCTTGGCAAAATTTCCAATTGCATTGTTGAGAATATTAACCCTGGGCACCATTGCCTAGGATGTTCCTTATGCTTTTTCCAAGTTAGATAGCTTTCTTCACTCCCACGAATACTAGAAAGAATGCTAAGGGGTGAATGATGGTGCCTGCATTTACTTCATAATTTATTCATTGTGTGAATCTATATAAAAATTGTTGGAAAAAGTTTATGGTAATGGAACATTGCTTCCTAATCTATATCATATTTACAATAATTTTGTGGTCATATTTCATGTACTTATGCAAACTTTTGCAAAGCCAGTGTATTTTAACATCATCTTCCTTAACATGTTAGCTGGTTGAGTGTCCATCCATCTATGAGATGTTGGCAAATCCTGAATATCAATGGAAAAAACAGCCAGAAATTCAGGTTTGGCGAAAGCATTGCAAAGATGAGGAAATTAATGTCAATTTGGAATCCTATGGACCAATCCAGTGTGTCTCTTTATTTGAAGAAGCATTGAGGCACAATGAGGTACATTGTCTAAAGTTTTCTTGGAGTTGGACATAAGCAGTGTTATGAAGTCCTCCATGTTATCAACTCTTTCTTTTGTTTGCATAGTTGCATTGTTATTTGTTAACATCTTGATATGCTTTGCGACTTAGTCTAGGTTTTAACCTTCTATCCTTTATCTTAATTCCAAACACTTTGAGAATGTATTCCTTTAGGGATATATGTAGTTAGAAGTTTAGCACAAAGCTATATTAATCTTAAAGAAAGTTTGATTCAGGAAATCTTCAAAATTTAGATGTTGGTTATTAGAATTGTTGTATTACCGATCAAATCTTTACCTGCTGCTTTATACTAGATGTGTTTATGGGCATGGGGCATATGAATCGATGAGGATTTCTTGACAAGAAGACAATAGGACACTAGGAAATTTGAAAATACTTTATATACTTTGTTCTCCATTATTTTGTTAAGTATATTATTGTTGAAATTATGTACATTTTAGGAAATTATCCTAGAATGATTCTAGATTGATTTCTTAATTTGTTAGGCTGATTATTGTTTCCTTTCTGGTTTAATTAGGATCAGATTGTATATACATATTAGGAAAATAAATCATAGGATGATTATAGTTGATTTTCTTAGGCTTATTGATTGGAGATTCTCTTGTAATTTTTTGTATATAAATAGCACATGTGCTAAGCAATTTGTTCAAGCCATTCCAACAAATTCAAGTTGGTATTAAAGCCCTCATCCTTGAGGGACTTTGCTTTTGTGCCTATTCTATAATTGCTTCATTGCCTTTTGTGTCCAACCTTTTATTTCTTTTCTTCCTAAACCTTTCAAAATTCAACATCTGAATCAAAGCTACAAACCTAGATATTTTTTCATCTTAGAAAAACCTTTAAAACAGACCTAATACCTAGACTTCAAATGCAGAAAACTACACATTCTTTTGTGACTATTTGGCACGATTCTCAGAGTGTCACGAGGCTTTTCGAGAAACTACCTATACAAACCTATTTCCCGGCCATTTTCTAGTAAAACCCATTGGCATTTGCATTATATACACCATTTCATTTGATGCACAAGTCTCATAGGCCTCCTTTACACCTGCATGTGAGCTACATGTGCCATTGGCCTTGGTTGCTGCATCTTGTTGACTTTGCTTGTGGCCTCAGTTCGTCAATTCGAGCAATGAACCTTTATTTTTCCACTCAAACAGGCAAATCAACAACTATTTCTCAAATGATGACTGAAGTATCAATCATAAGCTCCTTATATGGTAATATTTCTTCTTTTTTGTTTGGTAATTCTATAGCAAGTCAATCTCGTTTAGCATTAGCATCTTTTAACTATTGGGTACTTGATTTGTGAGCTTTTGATCACATAACTAGTAATCTATCTTTATTTATTCAATGTAATTGCACCAATAAATCCCTTCTTATGATTATTTTAGCTAATGAATCTAAAATAATTGCATGAGGTATTGGTTGGGCAAAATCTTTTTCTTCTTTACCATTAAAATCATTTCTTTATGTATCTAGTTGGTCTCTCAATTTGATTTCAATTAGTTGACTTACACATACTCTTAATTATTCTATGATATTTGTTGCTAATTTTGTTATACATGATTGCAGAATAGAAATGATGACGGCACTAGACATGAATCACATAGATTTTACTATGTTGAACCAACTTTTCTAATAATTTATGCTATTGTTGAATCTCAAGTTGCATTACTACTGTTTTTGACATTCTAATATTGGAAATCTTCGCAAAATAATTCCTAATCTTTCAACTCTAGAGTTTTTGAAATGAGTCTTGTTAACTTGGTAAGCATATATGTAGTTCATTTCTTAGTTGAGCTCAAAATAAAGTTGAGTATTTTTTTTTGTTGTTCATTTAAATATTTGGGATCTAAGTCATGTTACTTCAATTTTAGGTTTTCAGTATTTTATTACATTTATTGATAATTATTTTCGAAGTATTTTTTTCTTATATTTAATGAAATATTGTTCTAAGTTATTTTCAATTTTTAAGTCTTTTTTATTCTAAAATATATGATCAATTGGGTTTAAAAATTTGTATATTTCGAAGTGACAATACTTCAAATATTTCTTTGCTTCTTTTTCTTCATGTCCTCCAAAAGCATTCTTTATCAATTCACATGTCTGCATATATCTTAACAAAATGATATTATTGAAAGAAAGAATTGATATTTAATTGAAATTGCATGAACTCATTTGTTGCATACAATTGTTCCCTTTCATTTTTGCATAGATACTGTTCGCGTTGCATGTTATTTAATTAATTATAGGCTTTCTTCTATTTTGAATAATCAAGTTCCTTACTCTCTAGTTTTTGAAAAAGAATCTATGTATAAATTTCCTCTTCATATGTTTGGATGTACTTGTTTTGTTCGTGATTTTTCCCTAAGAAGAGACAAATTGTCACCTAAATCTATTAAATGTCTTTTTAGGATATTCAAGATTGTAAAATGAATACAATTGTTATTCACTCACTTTACGTAAATTTTTTACTTTTGTTGATGTCACATTCTTTTCGTCTTCTCTCATTTTCTTTTCTTCCATATAATCTCTTTGTAATTAAGGTTTTAGCCATTTCTTTTTATGATCCTACACTTACATCCTCTTTATCTCTAGAGGACAATCCTCTTATTACTTATTAATGATGACCTCATCTAATTTAGATTGTTGAATATTTTGCACCAGTCTAAATAATTGAAGACGACCTTGCAAACCCATCTTTTGTTCCAGCTTCATTTTTGGAATCTAATCCATTATGAAGTCTCGATAACCTTCTTATTGCACTCTGAAAAGATAATTATCATATTCTATTTATAATTTTTTGAGTTATCATTGCTTATCTATATCCTACCATACTTTTATTTTTGCTTTGTTCTTAATTTCCATTCTCAAAACTGTGTAAGAAGTTCTCTTTCACATAGGGTGTCGTTAAGTAATGCTTGATGAGATGATCATATTATAGTTATACTCAAATTTTTGGTCTAAGTTATGGGGATATGATCTCACCTGTTTCAAAAATTGCTTCATTTCTTCTTTTCTCTTTCTCTAGTTATCATTTATCATTGGTTTTTTGCATCAATTAGACATAAAAAATGCCTTTTTATGTAGTGATCTTGAGGAAGAAGTTTCCTTAGAGCAATCATTTGCTCAGGAGGAGACTTGTCTAGTATGTAAATTTTAGAAATCTCTTTATGACCTTAAACAATGTCCATGAATTGTAGAAATCTCTCTATGGCCTTAAACAATCTCTATGAATTTAGTTTGGGAGTTTGAGTAAAATTGCTTGGGATTTTGGCATGCAACAAAGTAAAGCTGATCATTCTATTATTTATCACTCTTTTATTTCTAGTTATATATATGTCATTATTTATATTGATAACATATTGATTACAAGAGATGATTATAGGGATATTGACCGAGTCAAATAATATTTGTCTTATCACTTCCAAACTAAAGATCGTGGGAAGCTTTGGTATTTTCTTGGCATTAAGGTAGTTCAATGTTGATCTGACATCTCCATTTATTAGAGGAAATATGCTCTACATATACTAAATGAGATAAGTATGATTGGATTTAAGCTAGTTGACACATTTATAGATCCAAAAGTAGAACTTTTGCCAAATAAGGGGGAGTTATCTTGCAATTAGTCATTCAGGTATTTCCTTCGTTGTAAGTGTAGTGAGTCAATTTCTTAACTTCCCTTTTAAATTCTATTTTGGATGCTATAATTCGGATTTATAGATACATTAAGGGAAGTCCAGGGGAAAGATTGTTATTCAAAGATTGAGGTCACACTCGGATTGTTGGATATTTTAATGTTGATTGAGTAGGATCTTTAAATGACTGACATTCCACTTATAGGTATTGTGTTCTTGTTAGAGGAGATTTCATTTCATTGAAGAGTAAAAAATGTAGTGGTAAGATCAAGTGCAGATATAAAATATCAAGTTATAGCATTAACCATGTTTGAGCTTGTGTAATTGAAACAATTATTACAAAAACTCAAGTTATGGAGTTTATATGTGATAATTAGATTGTATTATAGATTGTCTCAAATCCAGTTTTTCATGAAAAGAATAAGTACATTGAATTTGATTGTCACTTTATTTGAAAAAAAGATAACCTTGAAAGAGATTGATATGGTTTTTGTGAATTCAAATGATCAACTTGATGATGTTTTTATCAAGTCTCTCTAAAGACCAAGAAGTGATTATATATGTAACAAGTTGGGTGTATATAATATATATACTCTAATTTGAGGGGGAGTGTTGATATTATGTACATTTTAGGAAATTATCCTATAATAATTTTAAATTGATTTCTCAATTTGTTAGGTTGATTCTTCTTTCCTTTCTAGTTTAATTAGGATTAGATTATGTACACATATTAGAAAAATAGATTGTAGAATGATTATAGTTAATTTTCTTAAGCTGATTAATTGGAGATTCTCTTGTAATCTTTTGTATATAAATAGCTCAAGTGTTGATCAATTTGTTCAAGACATTCCAACAAATTCAAGTATTATCATAGGATTTGTGTTTTGGTAATTGCCTTGTTTCATAGTGGATATTGGTTATAGCTACTGTTAGTAGATAGGTTCCACATCTATTATATTCTGTTATATGTATCCTGTATTATAATATATATAGTGACTGCTTAACTCAGTTGAGGATATGGTAATACAAATCTCTCTTAATTAACATGGTATCTAGAGCTTTCTAGTAATCTGTCCGAGAAAAAAAAAAATCCAACTCTCTCTCTTCTTCTTCCTTTCCTCTTTTATGCGTGACTAAGGTCACGGTGGGACCAGCGGCACTCTAAGCCGCTTATTGGTGGAAGTCCAGACCTCAGGATTACTGATTGGTGGCGGCATACGACGACGTACGGAGGTGGAGACCAGAACGGTACTGTTCAACACCGTGGAAACAGAACCGCAACTGGTACGGAAGGTCCAGGTACATCGGACAACAGATCGGGCCGAGACGATCTCGACTAGGCGGCGCGTGGCATCACACGCGCTGGTGTACGGAGGCACGTGAAGCCCACTCGCATAGGCAGGCAACGGCGCATGGAGGCGTGAGGCATCTTCAGGCAGCGATCTTCCGTCTGGCACTGTTTCAGAGGACTCTAAAGGGCTCTATAAGGTTGGTTTTGCAGTTTCGTGTCTTCAGGTGGCATTTTCTATTTTTTTGGATAATTTTCTTCTAGTTTTCTGCTGTGCTGGCTGGATATGGATACTGGTTCTGATTTCATGAACAATTCTAGGGGTCCCAATAGTTCTGGAAATTCAAGGAGAGAATTCAGATCTAATTTTTCAAAATTATTACTAGTAGGAGGAAAAATAATAGAGCGGAAGTTAGATATTGAAAGACGACAATATGTTACCTGAAAAAGAGCAATTGAATATTATTTTGATGAAGTTCGTATGACACATCACCTTACCAGTCAGAGGAAAAATAACAGAGTGGAAGTTAGATATTGAAAGACGACAATATGTTACCTGAAAAAGAGCAATTGAATATTATTTTGATGAAGTTCGTATGACATATAACCTTACTCAAGAATCACCATAGAAGATCCAGATCAACAATGGATCATAAAAGATCGTCGGTTGTTCAGGTTGATTTGTAATACTTTAGTTACTGAAGTTGAAGATAACATAGTTCATTGTCGTATTGTTAAGAAGTTATGGGAGTCTATTGAAGGTCTATATTCGAAAAAGGATGATCTGAATTAGATATATGATTTGACTGTCCTTGTTTCAATCAGATGAGAGAAGTAAGACCAATGCTCAAATCTATATTGGGTTCAATCGTATTTATGAACAATGGAATTCTTTGCTGCCCATTACTAGTGATGTTAATGCAATGCGTTCTCAGCAAGAACAACTAGCTGCTTTGTGTTATTTGATGCGTTTACCTCTTGAGTTTAGCACAGCACGACAGCAGATCTTATCTAGTTCTGAGCCCCTCACCTGAAAAGTAACTTATTATCGAGTTCAAAGAGCATCCAAAGATATTTCTTCCTTGTCTCCATCTTCAAATATGAATGAGTCAGCAGCATTAGTTGTTTCAGGTGCTCGTGGAGGCCATGGTAATTCTAGAGGTGGTAGGAGAAGAGGAAGAGGGCGAGGTCACTTTAATGAAGGAGGAAGAGGAGGTGATTGGCGGAATCACTCTAGTGAAGGAGGAAGAGGAGGTGATTCAGTTGTGATTTGCTATCATTGTCAAGAACAAGGACATATTAAGAAATTCTGTCCGAAGTTGGTAGGAAAGAATACCTAGTAGTCTAGGTTTGCTCATATGGCACAAGAGTTAGAAATCAATGGTAAATTATTATCTGATAGCAAATATGCTGAGTATTTGCAATTAAAGGCTTCTATACAGCTGCCACCCACCCAACCTACTGCCACCATAGTTCACACAGGTAATCCTACTGCATGTCTATCCCATTCCAATTCTAGATGGGTCATTGACTTTGGGGCTACTGATTATATGACGGTTCAAACAGGTATACTATCTTCCTTTAATAATTCTCATCCTTCACATGTCACTTTAGCTAATGGGTCTACTGCTTCTGTTGTTGAAAGTGGCATGGTTAATCTCACCTCTGATATCTCTTTGTCCAATGTTTTGTGTCTTCCAAAATTTTCATTTAATTTACTTTCAGTTAGCCAAATTACCCGTGCTTATATGTGTTGGATGACAAAGTTTCTCAATCAATTGCTGCTGCTGCTGCTACCCCCACTCTACATCAATTGCATTGTCGCCTTGGCCATCCCTCGTTGCTCTCTTTACGAAAATTGTGTCCTAGTTTAGCATCTGTCTCTCATTTAGATTGTGAGTCTTGTCAATTTGCTAAACAACATCATTAATCTTATATTTCTAAAGTTAATAAGCAGGTTTCATCCTCCTTTGAGTTAGTACATTCAGATATTTGGGGACCTTACCTAGTTATTTCAAAGTATGGTTTTCGTTATTTTGTGTCTTTTGTGGATGATTATTCAAGAGTGACTTGGCTCTATTTAATAAAAAATTGTTCAGAAGTGTTTAATATTTTTTGTACTTTTCATGCTGAGGTTACAAATCAATTTCAGACACCTATTCGTAATTTTTGAAATGATAATACTAAAGAGTATTTCTCTACACAGTTTTCAGTTTATTTGTTTCAGCATGGTATAATTCATCAGTCTTCTTGTGCTGTCACTCCACAACAAAATGGAGTAGTTGAACGAAAAAATCGACATTTACTGGAAGTTTCTTGGGCACTTTTATTTGAAATGAAAGTTCCTAAAGTTTTTTCGGCAGATGCAGTTCCTACAGCTTATTTTCTCATCAATCGCATGCCTTCTTCTATTCTGGGTGGTCAGGTACCTTTTTCTATTTTGTTTCCTTCTAAGCTTTTTTTTTCTATTTCCCCCCATATTTTTGGGTGTACCTGTTTTGTTGATGATCACCGTCCCCTGGTGTCGAAATTGAATCCTCGGTCTTTGAAGTGTATTTTTCTTGGCTATTCTCGTACTCAAAAAGGGTATTGATATTTTTTTCCTAAATTAAATCGTTATATTATTTCTTCTGATGTTTCATTTTTTGAGTCTACCCCATTTTTTGGGCCGTCTCCATCTTGTTCTCCCTTGTCAGAATCAGATCATGTTGATGAATACTTTCTTGTACCTTCTCTTTCACTGGACTCACAAGTTCCTCCACCGCAAAATTTGGTTCGGCTTCCCATTCAGTTTGTTTATTCTCATAGAGTGCAGGTACCACCAGTAACTCCTTCACCGGTCATGCAACAACCATCTGATCCAGACTCGCTTTCCTATGATCCATCAGCTTCATCTCCTCTACTGGCTTCTTCCTTATCAGATCCTCCTCCTGTGTCTTCCGATTTGGATCTTCCTATTGCCCACTGAAAAGGTATCCGTACTTGCACTCAGAAAGGTAACCCTCACCAATCTTATTTCATCTCCACCTATGTATCTTATTCTTCTTTGCCTACTTCTTCTCGAGCCTTCATTGCTTATATAGATTCTATTACTGTTCCTAAGTCCTATTTTGAAGCTCTTTCTCATAATGGGTGGCGTGTTGCTATGGAGGAAGAAATGATAGCTCTTGAAGCTAATCAGACATGGGATCTTGTGCTTTAACTTGATGGTAAACAATCCATTGATTGCAAATGGGTATTTACAGTCAAAGTGAATCCGGATGGTTCTATTGCTTGTTTAAAAGCGCGTCTAGTCGCTAAAGAATATGCTCAAATCTATGCTGTTAAATATTTAGAGACTTTTTCACCTGTGGTCAAGATTACCTCTGTTCGTTTACTTATCTCTCTTGCTGCTACTCATGATTGATCTCTTCATGAATTGGATGTTAAAAATGCTTTTTTACATGGAGATTTGAATGAGGAAGTGTACATGGAGCAACCACCTGAGTTTATTGCTCAGGGGGAGTGTGGCAAGGTATTACGTTTAAAAAAATCATTATATGGGTTGAAACAATCTCCTTGAGCTTGGTTTGGAAGCTTCAGTGAAGTAGTGACAGAATTCGGAATGAAGAAATGTGATCATGACCATTCTGTGTTTTATAGGTAGTCTAGTTCAGGATGTATTCTTTTGGCTGTATATGTTGATGATATTATGATTATAGGGAGTGACAAGTTAGTGATCTCACAATTGAAAGCCTTTCTTCAGGCTAATTTCTAGACTAAGGACTTGGGAGCGCTTCGATATTTTTTAAGAATTGAAATTGCTCGAGGGCGAAAAGAGATCTTTTTATCTCAAAGGAAATATGTGCTTGATCTCTTGAATGAAACAGGAATTATTGGAGCTAAACCATGTGAAAATCCTATGATTACAAATATTAAGCTTAATCCAAAAGATGGGGAGTTACTTGAAAATCCTGAACGGTATAGGAGATTGGTGGGAAAATTAAACTATCTTACTATAACTAGGCTTGATATTGCCTTTCCAGTAAGTGTGGTTAGTTAGTTTATGAACTCCCCGAGGACTTCCCATTGGGATGCTCTTACACACATTCTGAAGTACTTGAAAAAGGCACCTAATCGAGGAGTCTTATATAAAAATCATGGTCATTGCAGAGTGGAGGTTTTTTCTAATGCAGACTGGGCCGGATGTCCTATAGATCGGAGATCAACTTCGGGGTATTGTGTATTTGTTGTAGGAAATCTTGTGTTATGAAAAAGTAAGAAGCAAGTAGTTGTATCTCGCTCTAGTGCAGAATCTGAATACCGAGTTATGGCTCATGCTACATCTGAACTTGTATGGGTTAATTACCTTCTTCAGCAACTTGGCATTAAGACTCATGGGATTATGCAATTGTGGTCTGACAATCGAGCTGTTACTCACATTGCCTTAAATCCAGTTTTTCATGAATGTACTAAGCATGTAGAGGTTGATTGTCATTTTGTTCAACAGAAGTTATAAGAAGGAATTATCAGTCTTAGACATATTAGAACAGGGGAACAATTAGCTGATTTGTTTACTAAAGCTCTTCCGGAAAAACGGGTTGATGAAATTTGTAACAAGCTGGGTATGATTGACATCTATAGCCCAGCTTGAAAGGGAGTGTTAGTAGATAGGTTTCACATCTATTATATTCTGCTATATGTACTTTGTATTATAATATATATAGTGACTGCCTAATTCAGTTGAGGATATGACAATACAAATCTCTCTTAATTAACAGCTACAATCCAAAGTTCGGGGTTAGTGTTAAGATTTACTTCCTAAGAATACAAGGCCCCCTTTTTTTTTAGCAACCATGTTTGCCTTTATAGGAAGTTACTTGGATAACCTTTACAAATCCCTTTTGACTGTGGATGTACTATCATGCAACTGGCCTTCATGCTTGGTTTTTATTCTTGTACATCCTTCCTTGTTTATTAAAGGCGTAATTTGGGTTCATCCTGGGGTGTTTAATGGATTGACCAGATCGCATTGGACTTGATTTTGCACAAACCTGGTCTTAGACAAGCTTGGCTTTTTTAAGCTTGCTATTTAATGGACTTAATTTTACTTAGTCTAGTTTGGTCCAAAGATGGACTAGGTCGGTCCACAAGCTGCCCCCTCCCCCTCCCTTTTTTTTTCTTTTCTTACTTTTTATGATTTTTGGACATTTGTGTAAATAATTTTAAAATTAGATTTTCATTATTTATTTTTGTGTAATTGGTTTAAACTTAAGTGGGTTAGTATTTGGGTTGAAGTGGAGTGGACTTTATTTGCTTTTAAACAATGTGCCATTTGGGTTTAAGTGGAGTGGGATCTAGTTTTTTATTTAAACAATATTTGTAATGTATGTAGACCTATGATGCTTGGGATCGGCATCTACCCTTGTCTTACCCGTGTTGACACAACACAATGGGTGCAAACACAGAATATGGGTCAGACTCGGGAAGAAATATTTGGACGTAGCTGATTGATGATAAGAGACCTATGGAGCACATCAATGGTAGCTGATATTTTAAGTAAGAACGATAATCTTGTAGATTTTAGAAGATGAAGAGAGAAAGTAGGGTTGAAGGGGAAGGGGACAATTAAAATGCAAGGAAAAATGGAAAATATACCTTTCAACTTGGGGGTGGTTGGATAATCACCCCTTAAACTTTACAAAATTTGAATTTAACGTCTATTGTGAACTTAATTAACCATTTTATCAAATTATATGATTTTTTTATGAACTTTTTAATAACAATTATAATATTATAGCATATTGGTTTATTTTGTCATTTTTTCACATATAATTTTGCAATCGATTTTTTATTATTTAATTAAAATTTTATATATCTAATTTAATTCTTGTTAATTATATAACATAGAAATTATTTATGAAAAAATAATAAAGTAAATTAAAATAATATAGTATTATGATTCATGTTTGAAAGTATCATTAAAAAATCATATAATTTGATAAAATAATTTGATAAAATAATAAAATAAGTTGATGGTGGGTGTTAAATCTTGGTTTTGCAAAGTTTAAGATGGTGATTTTCAAGTTTCTAAAATAAGAGAGGGTAAAATCCAACTATCCTAAGGTTGAATGGGGGTATTTCGCATTTTTTCCAAACACACAACTAAATTGTTGGTTCGAAAACAAAGATATGGATTAGAAACAAATGGGCTTTTATACAATTAGACTAGAAAGGTAAAATGGGCCGCAAAATTGAGCTTTTATAACATATATTGGGCTAGAATATAAAATTACTTAAATTGGTTGAAATGGCTTGAGCAATTGCTATAATCATGATATTTACTTATTTACGAAAGATTTAATCAATTAAAGATATTACAATCAAATTTGAAATATTAATTCTAATCTTAATTAAGTTAGAAAGGAAATAATAAATTTAAAATCTTATAGAATAACTTCTTAATATATACTTATTCTAGTACTTCCCCTTAAGTTAGGGCATATATATTATATGTGCCCAATTTGGTACATATATAATCAACTCTTGGTCTTCGGAGATATTTAGTAAAAATATTAGTTAATTGATCATTAGAATTCACAAAAACAGTGATAATTTCTTTTGAAGTTATTTTTTCTCGAATGAAATAGTAGTCAAGTTCAATATGTTTAGTCGTTCATGAAAGACTGGATTTGAGGTAATGTGCAATACGACCTGATTATCATAAATAAGTTTTGTAGGACTAGATTCATATAGTTTGAGTTTTCGTAGTAACTGTTTCAACCACATAAGTTCATACGTGGGTAATGTCATAACTCAATATTCTGCCTTTGCATAGATCTAGCTACCACATTTTACTTTTTACTTTTGCATGAAATGAAATTTTCTTTAAAGAGAGCACAATATTTGGAAGTGGATCGTCAATCTGGTGACTTGACCTAATTTGTATCAGAATATCCAACAATTCGAGTGTGGCTTTGATCTTAATATAATAATCTTGTTTGTGGACTTCACTTAATGTATTTAAGAATTTGCATCATAACATCTTAATGAACTTCACAAGGTGAGTTGAGAAATTGATTGACTAAGTTACAACAAATGAAATATTAGGTTGAGTGATTGTGAGATAATTCAACTTTTCAACAAGCCTTCGATATTTTTCTGGATTTGCAAAGGACTTCTTTTGATTTGACAAAAATTTGATATTTAGATCCATAGGTTCGTCAATTGGTTTGCACTCTATTAGACCTGTCTCACTTAGTATATCAAGAGCGTATTTCTTGTGACATGTAAAGATAGCAAATTGAGATTGTGCTATCTCAATGTTAAGAAAGTATTGAAGTTTTCCAAGATCCTTAGTCTAGAAGTGATGACACAAACGTTGTTTAAGCTGGTTAGTACCTTTATGATCATCTCCTGTAATTATTATGTCATCAACATAAATTAGATATATTTGATAAAAAATAAAAGAATGATAAAAGATAGAGTGATTAGCTTCACTCTGCTGTATGCCAAAATCTCGAACAACTTTACTGAACCTTCTAAGCCATGCTGAGATTGTTTAAGGCTATAGAGATGTTTTTGTAATTTACATATTAGATGAGTTTTCCTTGAGCAACATATCCCGGTGGTTGCTTTATGTTAACTTCTTCCTCAAAATTATCATACAAGAATGCATTTTTAATATCTAATTGATGTAAAGGCCAATTATGAATGGTAGTTAGAGAGAGAAAAAGGTGAATTAAAGCAATATTTACAATTAATGAGAATGTATCCCTATAATCCATACAAAAAATTTGAGTATAGCCCTTTACCACTAGCTTAGGTTTTAACGGATCAATTTTTCTATCAGGGCCAACTTTAATTGTAAATACCCAACAATAGCCAATTAAAGATTTGCTGTTAGGCAAAGGCACTAAATCTTACGTATCATTGGTATGCAATATAGTCATCTCATTTAGTATTGCTTGATGCCACTTTCGGTGAGAAAGAACTTCTTGCATGATTTTAGGAATGGAAATAGAGGACAAGGCATGGTGGGATGTAGACAAATGATAGTAACTCAAAAAATTATAAATGGGATATGGATTTTGAGTAGAGTGGTTACTTTTTTAAAGTGTAATAGGAAGGTTGTGAGGATTTTTAGATGAATTGGATTTCGGAGATAAGATTAGAACAGGATATAAGTCTATAGGATTTTTTTTAGTAATTTGGGTTAGTCTAAATCTTCAACAACTTGAGCTGGACAAGATTGTTGTTGATAAGTAATACAAGGCTTGTCCTATAGAAATAAGGAGGATGCAAGTATAGGGTCATAAAAAAGAATGGGTAAGATCTTAGTTACTAGGGTGGGTTTTGTGGAATAAGAGAAAAATGGAGAAGACTCAAAGAATTTGATATCAGCAGAAGTAAGATTTACATAAAGTTGGTAAATAACAATTATACTCTTTTTGCAATCTTGAATCTCCTAGAAAAACATTCTATGGATTTAGGAGATAATTTGCCTTTTTCTGGAGAGAGATCATGAACAAAATAGGTACAACCAAACACACGAAGAGGAAATTTATATACAATTTCTTTTGGGAAAGCTAGAGAGTAAGGAATCTGATTGTTTAAAATAGAGGATGACATTAATTAAATAACATACAGTGCATATAGCATTTACCCAAAAACGAAAGGGAATATTTGTGTGCAATAAAAGAGCTTGTGCAGTTTTAATTATATGTCAATTCTTTCTTTCAATAATGCCATTTTGTTGAGGTGTGTGTAGACGTGTGGATTGATGAAGAATATCTGCAGAGGACATAAAAGAAGAGAAAGATGTAGAAAAATGTTCTTGGGCATTGTCATTTTGAAGTATGTGAATTTTTAAACCAAATTGATTTTGTATTTCAAAATAAAAGGATTTGAAAATTAAAAATAACTTAGAACGATCTTTCATTAAATATAACCGAATGCATTGAGAGTAATCATTAATAAATGTAACGAAATATTGGAAACCTAAAGTTTAGGTAACACAACTTGGACCCTAAATATCAAAATGAACAAAAAACAAAGACTTGACTTTATTTTGAATTCTACTAGGAAATGAATTATGTACATGCTTATTGAGTTGATAAAATTCACACTCTAAAGACTCTAGATTTGAAAGATTAGGAACTATTTTGCGAAGTTTTTCAATACTTGGATATTTTAAACAATAGTGAAGTAACTTTGGAGATTTTATAGCAACACAAATTGTAGGAGAAGTTGGTTTGATGCAGTAAAGTCCCTGCGACTCATACCCATACCAATCGTCATTCCCATACTCTGATCCTGTATAATAAAAGAATCAGTGGTGAAAGTTACAGAACAATTAAGAATACGTGTAAGTTGACTAATTGAAATTTAATTGAGAGGACAATTAGGTACATAAGTTGACTAATTGAAATTTAATTGAGAGGACAACTAGATACATAAAGAATTGATTGTAGTGGTAAAGAAGGAAGAGGTTTTACTTGACCAATGTCTTGGGCAACAATTCTAGATCCATTAACTAAGGTAATTGTAGAAAAGGATTAATTGGTGCAATTAAAATGGGTAAATAAGCATTGGTTACTAGTTGTGTGATCAGAAGCTCTCGAATCAAGTATCCAAATGCCAAAGAATGCCAACACTGAGTGAGATTGATATGTTGCATGATTATTAGACAAAAAGGAAGAAATAATATTCGATGAGGAATTCATGATTGATGCTTCTGACATTTTTTTTTTCAAATAGCAATTGATTTGATTGTTTGAAAAGTAGAGTTTCATTACTCAAATTGATGAATTGAGACCATAAGTGAAGTCAACGGGAAGAGGCGACCAAGGTGCAATGGTATGGGTAGATTATGTGCAGGTATGGAGACAAAGCGCAATGCTCATGTGCCTCTAATGAAGTGGTACATGTGATGCATGCGCTAGTGGGATTTGATGAAGAATGGCCAGCGAACACATCTGTGCTAGTGGTTTCTCTAAAAGCCTTGTGATGCTCTAGAAATTGTGCCAAATAGTCACAATAACTTTGTAGTTTTGTGCATTTGAAGTCTAGGTATTGGGTTTGTTTTGAATAAGGGCAATTTTGGTTTTGTTTTGTTGAAGAATCGGGGTATTGGGTCTATCTTAAATAGAAGGCAGTTTTGGTTTTGTTTGGTTTGAGAATCAAAAGGAAGTTGATGGAGAATTGTTTAGGTTTGTTGAAAAAAACAATTTTGGAAGCTTGATAGAAAAAGATGGTAGTAGAAGCCAAGTTCTTAATGTGAGGTCTTTGATACCAACTTGAATTGGATGGAATGACTTGAGCAATTGCTACAGCCATGATATCTATTTATAGATAAAAGATGTAATCAATCAAAGATATTACAATTAAATTTGAGATATTAATTCTAATCGTAATCAAGTTAGAAAACAAATAATGAATCTAAAATTTTTTAGAATAATTTTCTAATATATACATATTCTAATAGAATTGAATCTTAAATTAGCTTTAAACCAAAAAATAATCTCAAATTAACTATTATTAAATAAATCTTATAAATGTTTGTAAATTTTTTTTTCTCCATGTTCTTGTGTCCATATCCTAAATTTAGACCCTTATTGTGTCCTTGTATTTTCAAATTGATAATTTCTCATATCAAACTCTTGGAGCCATATTTGAGTTTGACACCTGTATCCAAGTCCAAGCATCATACATGTAAACATGATTTAAGAACTTTGAAATTACAATAATAACAATAAAGTTTTATCCGATTAAGTGAGGTCAGTTATATGGATCGCATGATGCCATTGGACTCTATTAGAAATAATTTAAGAACTTTGAAATTATTTAAAAAAAAAAAGGTTGGTCCATGGGCTGGTCCAGTCTGCTTGGGCCACCGAATTATTGATTCCATCCAATGAAAATCCATGGTTTGGTCTATTTTTAAACAGGCCACCAAATTATTTGTTTGCTTGTTACCTCTAATGTGTTGACCGCAAAAATTAAAATAAGTGTAAATCCCTTTTGGCTTTGTGAATTTATTTTTAACGTAAGAGAAAATTTTGGGAGTGATTATGGGAATTGTAGACATACCATTAATTTATTATATTGGAAGTATAATTATACAAGTTCCTTTCATGCTTAATGACAATAAAAATTGAGGGGAAATACAAATAAGCTTCCTAAAGTATGACTTAATGTCACATACCTCTCTTTAAAGTTTTAAAACTTACAAATAACCCCTTGAAGTTTAAAAAACAAGTGAAAATATTGACAATTCAGTTGAAAGAAATAGAAAAAGAGGTATGTTAGTCTCTAGTAACTTCTTCTAACTGTTTTTGACATGAGTTTAATTGGATTTTGAATGGGATTTCTACTAAAATAAATTGTTAATAACATAATTGATTTTGTAATATGTGTATGATATAAGTATTTTGTTAGTAGATGATTAGTATAAGATATGGGCTTATAGGCCTAAATGAGTTTAGTGCTATTGTAATTTATATTCTACTATAAATAGATATGCCCACCTTATTGTTAAGCATGGCATCAAGAAAAGGGGATGCAATATGTTTATTAACTCTAAAAACATAAGATGGATGTTGTTGTTTAGTAAATTGACATGATTTACAATCAAAATGTGAAATAGAACTTATACTAAAAAATAATTTCTTTAAAGATTCTAAGGAAGGATGATCCAAATGGCAATGCGACCGATATGGAGTGATGGTAGCAATAGTATTAATAGGTCGAGGAAATTTTTTATCAAGCACGTATAGGCCACCAAATACGTGTCCTCTACCAACTGGTGTTTCATTAGATCCTCCTTCTTTACCTTCTGATCTTGATATTCCTATTATTAATTGAAAAGGTACTCGTAGTTGCACTTAAAAAGGTAATATTAATCACCCTTATCCTATCTCTACATGTGTCCTATTCCTCATTGCTTGTCTCCTCACAATCATTTATTGCCTTGTTGGATTCTATTATTGTTCCTAAGTGTGTTGCAGAGGCACTTTCTCATCCTAGGTGACGTATTACTATAGAGGAAGAAATGGTGGCCCTTGAGGCAAATCATACATGAGATATTGTGTCCTTACCAAGTGGTGAAAATTTTATTGGGTGCAAGTGGGTATTCATTGTGAAAGTTAACTTAAATGGCACTATTGCTCAATTAAAGGTTTGTTGTGGCAAAAGGGTAAGCATGGACCTATGGTGTGGATTATTTTGAAGCGTTTGCTGCATCTTATGGCTGGCTCCTCTATTAGGCTGATGTTAAAAATGCCTTTTTGCATGGTGATTTACTTGAAGAGGTGTACATGGAGCAACCATCCAGGTTTATTGCTTAAGGGGAGTATGACAGTTTGTTGATTTAAAAAATCTTTGTATGGCTTGAAGCAAATTTCCTTAAGCTTGGTTTAGGAGATTTAGTGATGTGATGGCAAAGTTTGATACGAAGAAAAGTGACAATGATCATTCAATGTTTTATAAACAACTAGATTTTGATTGTATTCTTTTGCTTATGTATGTGGATAACATTGTGATCACTTTTACTAATAAATTGGGTATTTCATAGTTGGAAAATTTTCTCTAAACCAAGTTTCAAATCGAAGATTAAGGAGCACTCTAGTTTTTTGGGAATTGAAATTGTTCAAGGAAAGAAAAGAATCTTTTTATCTTAGAGAAAATATATTTTTGATTTCTTGAAAGAAACAATGATGCTTTTCTCTGAATCCTGTGATACTCCTATGGTTCCGAATATTAAACTTGGCTTGGAAGATTAGAAGTTGTTAGAGGATCTAGAGCAGTTTAGACAACTATTGGATAAATTGAATCACCTTATCATAACTAGACCTATTATTTCTTTTCCAGTAGGTGTAGTGAGTCAATTTATGAACTCTCTAAGAACTTCTCATTTAGATGTAATTATGCACATTCTAAGATATCTTAAGAAAACATTTGCTTGTGTAATTTTGTATAAAAATCATGATCGTTGTAGAATAGAAAGTTTCTTTGATATAGATTAAGTCAGATGTCCTATAGATAGAAGGTCCACTTTTGGGTATTGTGTGTTTGTTGGTGAGAATCTTGTGTCTTGGAAAAGTAAGAAACAAGCAATAGTGTCTTGTTCAAGTGCAAAATCCAAGTATCGAGTTATGGTTCATGCTATATCAGAGCTTGTGTGGATTTCCTATCTTCTTTATCAACTTGGAATTGAGTCTTATGAAATCATGCAGTTATGGTGTGATAATTGGACGGTTACTCATATTGTTTCAAATCCAGTTTTTCATGAACGTATAAAACATGTAGAAGTTAATTATCATTTTGTTAGACAAAAACTTTAGGAAGTAGTTATTGGTTTTAGAGATATTAGAATTGGGGAATAATTAATTGATTTATTTACTAAAGCTCTCTCAAAAAAATGGATTGATGATACTTGTAATAAGTTGGACATGTTTGATATCTATGCTCTAACTTGAGGGGGAATGTTAGTATAAGATATGGGTTTATGGGCCTAAATGAGTTTAGTATTATTGTAATTTATATTCAAATAGATGTGCCTGCCTCATTGTTGAGCATAGCATCAAGAATTATTTTCTCTTTACACATTTTGAGTAAATTATTACTAAAATTTGACAAAACGGGAGGTAAAAAATGTGTTTTTAATTTTTCTGGTCACTTACTTTTGTTTTCTTGTACTAAAAAAGGTTAGAAAAAAGTCATAAGTGGCTCATCTCTATCTTTTTTTTGTTTCCTTTAATTGATATTTCAATATTTTCACTATTTTGAAACTTTAAGGGGGTTATTTATAGGTTTTGAAATTTTAAGGGGGCTAGGTGACACTAAGCCCTATTTAAGGGGCTTATTTGTACTTTCCCCTAAAAACTATGCTTTCAGCTAAAGCTTCTGAATACAGTTCTACCCTATATGTTGTGTAGTTTTTTCCATTTGCTTGTACCTATATGCAAAAAGTTCTGGAAATAACTGTAAGTTTTTGCAGTTGAATTATGATGGGAAAAAGATAGCACTGCCCTTCAACTTAGCTATTCACAAATGGGCTGCTGGAACTCGTCAAGTTCTGAACAATGCTAAACTACCAGATGGTGTCTACTTCTATAACATTTATGGGACATCATTTGACACACCTTTTGATGTTTGGTATGTGAGTGAATTATTCTTTCGAAAAACGGCACAAGTATGCATTTGAAGTACTTTCCATGAATTGGAAACTCGAATCTAGGTTGATGGTGAGAAATTTTGAACTAGATTTCTTACATAATTATATATTATAGAATTTTTATCCTTTCTTCACTGTTGAACTTGATATTGCCCTACATGCAGTACTTTATATTAAATTCTTGTCTAATGAGCTGGGCCACTAAATTGTTTGTCCCTGTTCCTCTTTTTGGCCAAACATAGTAAAATCCATCTAGTTTCTTTCTCCCCCGAGGAGGATAATCTTTTGGTGTCATTTTAGTTCTCATAGACTCAATGGTTTGTTAGGACTTAAGAGTAAGGGAAATAGAGGGAAGGAAAGGATAGCCCTTCCTTTCATTTCCTTTCCGTGATTCCATCTATTCTCCCTAATGCAAACAGACCATAACATAACATCTATTCATCAATCGCATAATGTTAAGATAAATAATTTTTACATTGCTTTGCATCTGAAATGATTGTGCCTAATGCAGCTATGGCTCAGAGCAATCTCCAATAGAGGACTTATCTGAAATATGCCACACATTGGTGAGCTCCCTTTATATGGGATATGAAATAAGTTATATGTCAAAGATGAACATTACTAATGGAGACCATGATATCATTATTCCCAAATCTTTATTGATGCTGTTTTCTATTGCCTTCACCATGAAATTTGTGCATTGAAAATACTTAATATCAAATTTGAAATCTATAACAATTCTGACTAGCCAGGCTTCCTCAGACTTGTTACACTTTGAAAGAAGAAAAGATGTGCACATAATAGCATAGTCTGAAGAATTTTTTTTCAAATTCAAATTTACAGCTGATTGGTGCAGATCATCAGGTTCTTTATTGATGCTGTTTTCTATTGCCTTCACCATGAAATTTGTGCATTGAAAATACTTAATATCAAATTTGAAATCTATAACAATTCTGACTAGCCAGGCTTCCTCTGTCTCAAATCTTTATTGATGCTGTTTTCTATTGCCTTCACCATGAAATTTGTGCATTGAAAATACTTAATATCAAATTTGAAATATATAACAATTCTGACTAGCCAGGCTTCCTCTGTCTCGTTACACTTTGAAAGAAGAAACGATATGCACATAATAGCATAGTCTGAAGATTTTTTTTTCAAATTCAAATTTACAGCTGATTGGTGCAGATCATCAGGTTCTTTGTTTTAATTTATATGATTAATGTTATGAGGAAGCTTTCCGATTCAAAGTATGACTGTTGCAGTACAACTTCAGTCTCAATAAATTGATGAAATGATCAGATAACACTTGGACTTCAATTTAGCTTCTTATGGTTCAACATTCCACCATGTCTTTACTTCTAACAATCACGAGGCATTATTTCCATTATTAGTTACTAACAGGCTTACCACACTGTGTCAAATGATTGAACTTGCAAGTTATTCACAAAACATGCCTTTGTGTCTGTCTGCTGGTGACTTGTTTTACCTTTTTGTGTCCAGCCTCAGTATTCTTATGTTGACGGAGACGGAACTGTTCCTGCTGAATCAGCCAAGGTGTGTTGCTTGTTTGCTCACCCGTGGCCTTGTTAAAGCTTCCTTCATAACTGCATTGGACATAATCGTAATCGTAATTCTTAATAATAGGATACATTAGGTATAGTGGTGTATGATTGACAGTCACAACAGTATCTGAAGTACCTTTCCTCCTTGAGGAAGTGAAGTGAGATCTGAGCATCTTGCCCACTGATTGGTGCCGAGTTGCTAATTACTGGTATCTAAGATAAATGTGATATGAATGTAACACATAGGAGTTTGACTAAAGCATTTATGCATGACACTTACGGTTTATGGTTCATGTTGGATTAAGGGGAATGAAGGGGAATGTTAGGGAAAAAAAATGAGTTTTCATCTATTGTTGAATTAATTACTCTACAACAGAGCAAATATATTCAGAAAATTACATAAGATTTCCTAATATTATTTGAGATATTTCTCACTAAATAATCCATAAAATAAACTCCTAGAATCAGGGAGTTGAGCATCTTAAAATAGAAAAGATATACAAAAGGGGAAGCTGACCGTTTGGCTTGCTAGCTAATAAATATATATGATACAAAACAGGAAGCTGACTGTTAGCCAGCTAATAGATCCTTAAAATAGAGTAAGACTAATGGAAATTAGAGATTTCCAACACTCCCCCTCAATTTAAGGAATAATTGTTGTCCATTCCCAGCTTGCAAACTATTTCTTGAAATCTTGGATTTGAAATCCCTTTAGTTAGCACATCTGCCAGCTGATTTCATGATGGCATGGAGGGAGTATTAATGAGACCACTATCAAGCTTTTCTTTCATATAGTGTCTATCGACTTAAATGTGCTTGGTCCAATCATGTCGGACTGGATCATGTGCTATGTTTATGGCTGATTTATTGTCACAATACAAATTCACAGGTCCTTCCCATTTAATGTTAAGGTCTTCTAGAATAATCTGATCTTTATCCAAAGTAATTCACATACCCCATGAACTATAGCTCTAAACTTAGCTGCAGCACTCGATCTTGCTACAACAATTTGTGATTTACTCATCCATGTAATGCAATAACCAGTAGTTGACGTGTGATTAGTTACTGACCCAGCATAGTCTGCATCTCTGTAGTCCTCTAGTTTAAGTGTATTCCCTATTTTAAACAAGATTCCTTGGTGTGCCCATTTTAAGTAATGGGTAATCCTGTGTACTGCCTGTAAATGTCTTTGTGTTGCGCATGTATTGACGGACAATGCTAACTGCATATGCAATGTCAAGCCGTGTGTGGGCCAGGTAAGTCAGTCTACCAACTAGCCTTTTGATATCTTTGCCTTTCTACAGTACTATCAGTTTCCTCTTATGCAAGCTTGTGGTTTGCTTCCATAGGAGTGCTTGAAGTTTTACGCCCTATGTTCCCAGTTTCCTGGAGAAGATCTAGGATATATTTTTGTTATGATATAAAAATAACCTTTTTGAGTATGCAACCTCAAATCCAAGGAAGTATCCCAATTTTCCAAGCATTTTGATTTCAAATTCTCTAGCTAGACGGTTTTGAAGGTTCGCACTAAAATAATCCCTAAAATAGTTGACAATCTTAAAAGGGAAAAATATACAAAAAAGGGGAGCTGGCTGAGAGCCAGCTAATAGATATATACAAAATAGGAAGCTGACCGTTAGCCAGCTAGTAGTTCCTTAAAACAGAGCAAGGCTAAGGGAAATCAGAGATTTTCAACAGGGAAGAATGAAAAGAAATGGAAGGTTATTGTTTCATTTGTGGTTTATTTTTGGGAGTTAGTCTTTCCTTCTGTCATTTCCTTTCATTTTCCTTGGGACGCCAAACAAGCCAGCAAAGTTCAACCATCAAAGGGAATGGTATGCGGGCTGTTGATGATCTGCGTGGATGCATATGAAAAGGGAGCCAAATACATGTATAATTAGGTTATGTGATGCTTTATATAGTTTCAAGTTTATTTGCTGGTTGCAGTTTCTGGTACAATATTTACATGTGCTCCAATTTTCATCTGAAGGCTTAATATTAATTTGGTTCAACTAAGCCTATAGTCATATAGTTTGGTCCAATTTGTAATTTTGTCCTTATTCTATTTTCCTTGTAATTAGGTTGTTATTTTTATTTTTAATTAGCTGCCTCTCAGAATTAATTTTGAGATTTTCATGTGCAATTGTCTAATATGATAATCGACGGATAATCTTTTGCCGATTTATGCACTTCATGACGTAGAAATAAAGAACGGAGAATTCCAACAACTAAAATTATTTATGATAATTTCAATAATGCGGATTTTCTTCTAGTGGATTCCATCTCATTATGATATCTTAGTATTTCCTTCATATTTATAATTTATCATTTTAAAGAATGACTTTTCATTGTTGTGCCATCTTATAAAGTCCATGAATGTTAATCATGTCCAATAAGTGTAAAGAAAAATCTTCAAACAATTATTTTTAGAGAGATAAATACAAATTAAATAAAATTTAAGGATCTAATTACAAATTGGAATAAACCATAGGGACTAAATGTTTGGTTTAACCTATTATTTTTTTTTTCTTTTTACTTCTCACATAACAGGCTGATGGACTTCCAGCAGCTGAAAGAATTGGTGTGACAGCTACTCACCGTGGATTGTTAAGAGACAAGAGGGTATTTCAGCTTATTCGAAAATGGTTGGGTGTTGAGGCATCGGTCAACAAGCAATCAAGGACATACAAAGTGGTTGATGCTGCCGATTCAATTATGCCCGTGATTCTATAGATTTGTTTCTTGACACATAAATGGCATTTTTTCCATGCTATCATCTGGAATTTGGAAATTATTGTAGTAACTGTTGTAGTAATAAGTCGAAATGGGGTTAGTTTCTTCGTTACAAAAACTGCGCAGACCGTGGTTGTATTTTAGTTCTATTGTGAGTGGTGGCTAGCGCCCCACGTTTTTTCTCTTTCAACTTCTCCAAACTGATTTATTGCATGCTTTAACAAATTTTGGTTTAGATCAACCTTGACTCGTTGGATTCTATCATATCATTTTTTTTTATTAATTTACTACTCGTTACTATTATCTAGTTAATAATTGGCTAAAACTTATTTTTTGGTTTTCTAATTTTTACTCAACTTTTAATTTTATCTAATAGCTCTTGGTTTTGTTCTGCCTCCAACTTTGAAAAAAAAAAGGAAAAAAAAGCAATATTGGGCTCATGTTAATAGAGTTTATCAGAATGAAGGAATAGTTTGAATAAAATCCTATGCTTCCATCGAATTCAAATATTCTTAAAATTGGATTTATTTCATTTTAATAAAAATGATTTCAATTTTTAATAGGTGAATTTTATTATTTAGAAATATTAAAGGTAATAATTTTAATTTATTTACAAATGAATGTTTTTTGAAACATTGAAAAATGTATGCAATTTAATTCAGAAAAATAAATTTTAAAAGCATTATAGTAAATAAAATGTTAGGAAGAAGGTAAGGTTTTTAGTGAAAGTTCTGATAAATTTAATGAATTTTATAATGGTATAAATATACTTAAAATATGAATTATAAATGAAATCAATGTTCATTTATTTTGATCAAAAATATTTTTTATAAAATATAGTTACAAAATATTGAGAAATATTAAGAAGAAGAAAATGATTTATTCATTTAATGTTATATATAAAAATTTGAGAAAAATAATTCTTTGAAAAAATTATTTTTGTCACTATCATAATTTTAATTATTATTTTTTAATTACAAATATAAGTGATATATCATTTCTTCATTAATATATATATATATATTTTCAATGAAAAATATTTTTTTAAGAAACAAATGGATTTGAAATGAAATTTTATTTTTATCTACTAAGAATGGTTCTTGTGCAAAATTATTCAATGGGAAAAAACTTCCGTTGTAGAAATATGTGACAAATTTTGTGGTGAATTGACAATATCATGTATCCCAAGTTTTCATTTGTTTCGATGGATTTTTTTTTTGCAAAATATAATTATAAAATGTTAAAATGAAGAAAAGTGTCTTATTTATTTAGTGTTAAATATGAAAAATTTTAAAAAAGCAACTTGTCCTATTTTAAAAAAGAATTTATTTTCTTCTATTATTATATTTTTAGATATTATTTTTTTAGCCATAAATATAAATGACATATCACTCATTTATTAATATACTATATTATAACCTATGATATGCATGAATTGCAATATTCTTATTAATTAAAAGAGATATTTTACACAAATTAATTAAAAAGGTATTAATCTTCTTATCATAAATATATTAATTTAATTGTCTACAAAGAAGAGAAGTTTAAATTATACTTATAAATCCTCGAGCACTTTTTTAAATCTCACTTTAATGGTGATATTTGAATTATTATTTATTTTATTATGAATTAATACTTTTAGTCATTTTTTACTTATAAATTCAAAGATAATAACATGCATATAATTAATCGTCACTGAATATAGATTTTTCTTGAAATCATTTCAATTTTAAATTATAGACTATATAAATTTAAAAATTATATAATTATTTATGGAATTAGAATTTTAACGAATTTAGTTCTAACTTATGCATCACTCTCTTCATTCCATTTTATTTGTTGTTTTAGATGATTTTTTTTATTTATCTATCTTTAGAAAATCAAGAAAGAATTGATTTAACTTTTTTCAAATTTTACTCTTAATATCCCAAGAAATACTCAATAGTTTTATATATCATTAATTTTTAGTAAAGACTAAATTAATAAACTAAAACTCATTTCTCCTAAAATTGAAGTTATTAATTGTTTTCTTTAATCCATATGATTTATTTTAAATAACAAATAAATATAAATGGAGGGAGTAAATAATTAGAAAATTGTCATATCAATACTAAATTTATATTTATATTGAGTATCAAATAATTATATTAAAATAATTTAAATTATATTTTCATATTATGTATCCCACTAATTTTGCAGGTACCTCAAGTTTTAATTATAAACTTAAATTTTATAAAGTATATAAATTTTACAAAATTGAAATTTTAGGCCTTAAAGAGGTTAAAATACTAAAATACTGTTGTTTCAAAAATTATTTTCCGTTTTACTGCGGTTTCAAAACTATTTACCAAAATACGCATTGGCCGCTGAAGGCGCCTTTCAAGATGGCGCCTTCGCAGCTGCGCAGTTCGCAGAAGGCGCCTTTCAACATGGCGCCTTCGCAGCTGCACAGTTCGCAGTTCACGAATTCGCGTTGCGAAGTTGCAACGCAAAGGGCTGGGGAGGCGCCATTTCACTTGGCGCCTCCCCAACCAAACTTAATAAAGTTAGGGGCTGGGAGGCGCCAAGTCAAATGGCGCCTCCTCAGCCCCTTTTTTAAATTAATTAAATTTTTTTAATTTATATATTTATTTATATAATTTTTATTTTATTATTATTTATAATAAAATTATAATTTTTAAAATATAATTAATTATATTTTATGATATTATTTATATATATTATAATTTAAAATTAAGATATAATTATATTAAAATTAAATTAATTATATTTTATAAAAAATATTTAAATTTATATTATAAATAGTATAAATTGTAAATTAATAAAAATATAAGGATAAATTTAAAAAAAAAATTAAAAAGATAGTAATTTATATATAAATCTAAATATTTGAAATTATTTTTTATTAATTTGAAATTATTTTTTATATATATTTTCAAATATTTTCAAATTAATAAAAAATATAAAAAATATTTTTTATATATATTTTTACGTATATATAAAAAATATTTTCAAATTAATAAAAATAAAAAATATTTTTAATTATATATAAAAAATATTTTTTATATATATTTTCAAATATATATAAAAAATTGAAAATATTTGAAAATATATATAAAAAATATTTTTTATATATACGTAAAAATATTTTTTATTTTTATTAATTTGAAAATATTTTTTATATATACATAAAAATATATATACGTAAAAATATATATAAAAAATATTTTAAATATTTTTTATATTTTTTATTAATTTGAAAATATTTTTTATATATATTTTCAAATTAATAAAAAATAATTTCAAATATTTAGATTTATATATAAATTACTATCTTTTCAAATTTTTTTTAAATTTATCCTTATATTTTTATTAATTTACAATTTATACTATTTATAATATAAATCTAAATATTTTTTATAAAATATAATTAATTTAAGTTTAATATAATTATATCTTAATTTTAAATTATAATATATATAAATAATATCATAAAATATAATTAATTATATTTTAAAAATTATAATTTTATTATAAATAATAAAAAAATAAAAATTATATAAATAAATATATAAATTAAAAAAATTTAATTAATTTAAAAAAGGGGCTGGGGAGGCGCCATTTGACTTGGCGCCTCCCAGCCCTTAACTTTATTAAGTTTGGCTGGGGAGGCGCCAAGTCAAATGGCGCCTCCCTAGCCCTTTGCGTTGCGACTTCGCAGCGCGAATTCGTGAACTGCGAACTGCGCAGTTGCGAAGGCGCCATGTTGAAAGGCGCCTTCTGCGAACTGCGCAGCTGCGAAGGCGCCATTTTGAAAGGCGCCTTCAGCGGCCAATGCGTATTTTGGTAAATAGTTTCGAAACTGCAGTAAAGCGGAAAATAATTTTTGAAACAACGGTATTTTGGTATTTTAACCCCTTAAAGAAGTAATTGAAATTTTATTTATTTAATTAGATAAGATTCTGGATTGTATTTTGTAATTTTTATTTAAGGATATTATTTAGATCAATTTTGGGAAAAAGGGAGTGTATTTAAGCTTAATTTACCCTTTAATTCAAGATTTGATAACTTATAAATTCTAGACATAGGTCAATGAAACTCTTGTTTTGCGCTTTCAATATTAAATTTGAGAAAGGGAAAATATTTGAGGATAACTTCCAAGTATCATTCTATAATGTTATATGAGAGCATTCACCTTTGAATATCCTTGAAAACTACAGCATATTTATTACAATTGGATAATCATAATTGCATAGAGTTCTAAAATTTGATGTTTTGTCATGTAGCCTCAAGATAAAAAGGAATTCTAAAAAGCATTTGTATTGAGAATGAATACGGTACAAAAATAAAAAACATCATTCCGGTTTCCTAGCTCAAGAAAAAATAGAGATCACCTGGCGAATGTTTTACATGGAAAAGTCCTTGTATTAGGAATTATGTTTTTTTTAAAAATAAATTTAGATGGAACTTCTGTAATCAAGATTGGAGAGTTCATTTTTTGGAAATTTATGTTGAAGTGCCTCCAAGAATGTCTTCGGATCACCATCCAATCATGGTTAATATTTATGGTAATTCAGAGGATTTTACAAATCTAACATTCAAGTTTGAAATTGTGATTAATTAACTCATGATAAATTTCGTGATTTCTTGTCTTCTAATTGAAATCAAATGTGGATATAACCTAGGCTTTAGAGGATTTGACTTCGGCTTTAATTGACTGGAATAAGATAGTTTTTGGGCATGTTTAAAAAAAAAAGAGAAAAGGAATTCTTGGCCAGAATCATGGGCATCTAGATGGCGCAAAAAAAGGAGTCGGAATGTTTATCTAGGTTGTTTGGTAAAAAGCTTCAAGCTAAATTAACAAAAACTTTGAAGCACGAAAAGATGTTGTGGCAACAAAAATCTTGAGTTGAATGGCTTGTAAAAGAGGATAAAAATATATGTCAATATTATATTAAGGCAATCACAAGACATAATAGGAATATAATTACAATGCTAAGAAATACATAAAGTAATTGGGTCGAAAATCTAGATAAATTATTGGCCCTAATTAGAAATTTTTATTAGAATTTATTTAGTCAAGAAGATGTGAATTGTCTTTATTTCCAAATTAAGACGCAGTTTCCATTTATTACAGAAATTTAGAATGCTCAAAATTTTACTCCAATTTCTATCAATAAAATTAGAAATGCTATTTTTTCAATCGAAGGTACTAAGGCTTCATGGGAAGATAGCTATTGATAGCAAAGAATAAAATTAACTAAAGCATAAAATTAATTAGCAAAGAAAACACTAATATTACCTTACTTTATATCAACATTTGCTTCCTTTATTGGCCCTAGACTTAAAGAATTAGTAGGCACAAAATGAATTTGAAGATGAACAAGCTGGTTTTCCCCTTCATTTTCTATATTCTTTTTAAGAAATTCATCAAGTGATGATGATGAAACAATAGGGTTTCTTTTCATTTTCTTCTTAAGAGATTCATCTTGAACATGAGTTTTATTTGTAGTTATGGGCAGTCTCTTTTAACTTTGCTTTTAAGAAGTTTCTTCTACTTGGGACACACTTGAAGTCATTGACATCTTACATTTTTGTGGCCATATAAGACTTGTGACCATTGGATGTTGATTTGCTTGTGATTGTCACCCATTTGTCATTATGGATTTCATTTTTTGCATATTTGTTGACATGGATTGCTTTTGAGCATCTTCTTGTACTTAGATAACTTTATGCTTTTGATTTTGCATTTTTTCAGTCTTGACTTTTTTAATTTTTTTAAGCAACTCAACACTTTGAGTTATTTAAGTCAATTTTCTGCACTTTTTTTTAAAACTAACCCTCATTTCATATTCTCTTTCCAAGCTAAAGATGCTGACAAGCAATAGAAGGTAACAAGAAGAAAGTAATAGAACTACTTGTATTATACAACAAAATAAGATGGATTAATATATGATGCTATAAACAACAAAATAAAAAGTAACAAGAACTAAAGATTGTAATTGCTTGTAGCTTTTTTCTCTTTTGAGATATGTTAAAGAGAAGGCATGTTATCTTTTTAAACAATATATTCGTGTTTGTTGTTGATATGCACATATATTAAATTATATTCTATTTTATCAAATTTTTTTATGTTACGTTAAAGGAATAACTTCAAATATATTAAAAATATGAAAGTTTGCTTACTTTTCCACAGGTACATATTAAACCCAACAACCATTTCTTAACTAATAAAAGAAGCATTTGTCCAAACTTCTTTTTTCCATTTATTTTTGTCTTTTATAGTTAAAAAGAATAGGGTATAATTAATAGTTAACTTTTTCCATTTATTTTGCTTCCTAAGTTCTTCCTTTACTACAGGAAGTTACACTAAATGAGAAACACATCAAGATGTTATTTTGTGGACGATTTCAATAAAACCTTCAAAAGTTAGCATGGCTTTAGTTGCAATGCTTTCACAATGTGAATGGGATAGATCATTTGCCTTTTGAAAAATATGTTAAAAATATGAAAGTTTTTCGTGCTTTTACAATGTGAATGAAATAGATCATTTTCATATTTTCACTATAATAAAAACTACTAGCAATAAAAAAAATTACCTCTAGTATTGATTATCACAACAATAAGCAATAAAAGGTAACAAGAAGAAAGTAATAAAACTACTTGCATTATACCACAAAATAAAATGGATTAATATATGATGCTATAAGCTTTTGTTAAAGAAAAAACAATAACAAGAACTAAAGATAAGAAATTTCAAGATCCATCATTACTTGAGTATCCTATAATACTATATATAATATACAAAAGCTAAACTACTCCATAGAGTCTTATATAGTATCCTCACATTCAGAATCATCATATTTGACTTCATCCACACTTCCAAGAGGAATGGATGAAGTCATTTCAATAATAGTAGCTAGTATGTCTTTTCTTGCTAATTCAAATTTACCATTATCATTTTGAGATCCAAAAAAATTCATCAAGTGATCAGATAGTTCATTCCTATAATTTTCATAAGAATCAAAATATGATAGATCATTAATGCAAAATAAGTCTCTAGGAATTATCTTCATAACATAATGCTTGTTTTCATCAAATGGGTCTTGAACATAGAAGCATTAGTGCACTTGATGTGCTAGCACAAACGGCTTGTCCCAATAACATTTTTTATTGAAGTGAATGTAAGTAAGTTCATATGCATCTTCTTTAACCTCAAACCAATCACAAACATAACTTTGAAAGAGGCATAGTAATCTAATTCTATAATATCATTTATTCTTCCATAATAAGTTAGATTACTTATGATTAGGTTCTTATCTTTTGAGCTTGCAAAGCTTTGAGTTAATGCCACCAATGTCATACCATTATTTTGAGTTTTGCATCTTACATCATGACATCTAGTATGGAATCTACATTCCTTAATGAGATACCTAAAAAATTTGCTTGTAACACTCTTTGGTCCTTTAAATAATTCTATAATCCATTTTGGTACATCGATTTCAAAGCACGAGTTTCAAATCAAGTAATAAAATTTTCACTTTAACTTTTAGCTCTTCTCTATTTTATCCCCTAAAATTGATTAGTCAATTCATTCTCATGCTCTCTGCAATATAAACAATTATATATTTAGCATATAATAAAACATACTTTTATCTAAAATAGATAGAGAAAACTTTAGTATTTAATATATTATTGAATTACATCACAATTAATCAAGATATATCTATGGGATTGGGTTTTTGATTTGTTATCAAGATAAAATATTATGCCCTTTTTTCCTCCTATAGGTTGACCCTTTTTCCAAAAAAATATTAGAATCTTGAACTTCACTTGAATTATATTCATCATTATTTCAAGGCATTCTATTTAATCTAGTTTGTACACGATCATGCAAATATCTGGAGCAAAATGTCAACACTCCTTAACCAAATAAGCTTCTGTAATAAAACTTTTGGTCAATTCTTGTTAAGAATATAAGATTTCAATCTACTTATTTATTTTTCAGGTGGATATATCCACTAAAATTGAATTGGACCACTCAATCTCAATTCATTTGCAAGATAAATTGGCAAATGAACCATTATATTAAAGAAGCAAAGAAGCAAGATTCTTTCTAATTGGCAAAGTGTCTTTGTAATTTCTACTTCCAAATGATCTATTTCTTCAATTTTAATAACCTTTTTACACAAACATTAAAAGAATGATCCAAGATGAATCAAAGGAATAACAATGTGGTTAGGCAATAATCTTTTTATTGGTATTTGTAACAAGTAGTGCAACATAAAGTGTGCATCATGAGTCTTGTATCCAAATATTTTTCTTTCTCTAATTTGTACACATCGAGATATGTTTGATGTAATTAGACTTGACAATTCTAACCCATATCAATTTATCCATCTATATCCATCCATTTTAACTTTAGAGTAAATTTAAGTCAAGTCATTATTAACCCATTAAAATGAAGGTTATATTAGGTTAATTTATGGATAACCATTTATCCATTTATATTCATAAGAGCTAAATTTGTATATTGTATAAACTAATATTATAAAGTAAAGAAAATATTATAATAAAATATCTTTAAAAATTTAATATAATTTAAATATTTTTAAAATTAATTATTTGAAATAAAATATTATAATATTATTATATATGTGACAAAAACTCAAGGGGACTAAAATAAAAAAATAGGTAAAATAGGTTAGAATTAAGGTAGGGGTGGGGGGCTAGTGGAAATGTTTCTATCAAGCAATAAAAAAGTTTGAGAAGATTTGAAGGAACAAAATTAAGGCATAACAAATAGGGGCGACATTGCCTATGTAAAAAATATACATTTAATTTTACATATAATAATTGTAGATTAATTTTTTAAATATAAAAAATATACATTTAATATTTAATTTTGAATTAGTTAACTTTTTTGAAGAGAAGATTTATTTTCAGAGTGTCTTAGTTTATTATTATTGCTACAATGGTTTGTTTGAGAATGATAGAAATGATAATAGAATTGAATTGACAAAATACTTCATACTACATTGATGAACCTAGAGATAAAATAAAGATTTAAGGGGATAGAGTTCCTATTGATTGCAACAACTAAGGCTTTAAAAATCTTAAAGAAAAGGCATCAGTGGGTTCATGTAATTCAAGAATGACTATTAGCTTAAGCTTTATATCACAAGAAATACGTATTTTATATTTTATTGACTTTTGAAACCAACTTTAAAAATTAGGTAAGAATTGCACAACCCATAAATATATATTTATCTATTAATTGTTGCTTACTGGTCATTAGTTAAATTAATTTCTTTTATAAATTGACCATATGATATTATATATGAGATTTTGCTTTTGTAATTATTGTCAAATATAAAATCATTAGAGATGTTGGTTCATGAACTTTGTTTCCTTTTCTTTTTTATATTATTAGAACATGCATTTTCAATATCTAATATCAATTTTGTTTTGATGGTTGCAACATAGATTTAGGAGTTTCTCCACTTGGTTGTTTCCATATGAACTAACCTTATAATGTCTTTGTTACGCCTCTTTGCTTCTAAATTGATTAATTTGCTTATGATTCAAATATGAATAGAAGTTAGTTACTTATGCTAAAGTTTATTATTTTCTTAAGGTGCATTAGTGAATGTCATGAACAATATTAGAGATGAGTGCTTCCTATTGCTCAATATACCTAAGTTGAAATATTTGAATATTTCTTAATTTCAATAAACATATGCTTCTTTTCTAAAAGAAAAAGTAAATAAATATATATACTTCTCTTTCTATCTGAATAAAATGCAAACTTCTCAATATGAGGAAGCTTATGCCTAAAAATTAATAAGAACTATATTATCATGTCAACTTATATGCGGTAAAGCTTTATGATTCTTAGTATGAATTGTAATTATATCTTTTATAACAAAAGCCACAGAATTATTTTTCTTATTCACTTTAACTTTGATTTTATTGCTTATACTAGCAAATTTTTTTTCATATATTGAAGTTATTTTCTAAACTACACAGTGTACATACATTTAATCATGTGGGTACCTGCTTTAAATCAAATCTTAGTTTACTTGATGCAGGTATGGGTAGTCCTAAAACCAGAAAAATTATGTTTGCTTATTAGGTGACGTGTATATATTTATGAGTAGTTTTTTATTTTGAATTGTCAATTGCAATGACAGCTTGCTAATCTCATCTAGGTAGAAACTAAAACATACTCACAGAGAGCCACCTGCTTCAATTTCCACAAAGTATCTCTATCCTCTTTAAGACAACAATTTAGAGTGAGAATTTCTTGCAATGATCTTTGGATATGATTTTTGTTGAAATATATGCTTTTACTATTTTAATATTTTATATGTGTATTCTAATGGATATAAAATGTTAAAATAGTAATATGCGCATGACAATTTTCTTTCAATTTATGATTTTTGTCTTTTTAATATTTATAGGAATATTCTTAGTACAATATTTTTGTTTTGGTTTTCAAAGTGATTAGGCCATTTTTAGTCAATATAATATTGAAATTTCTTTACTTTTATTGGAAATATCCTCTATTTAGAATTGTATGGTGGTAGTAGCCCTTGTAAATGTTAGGAACAATAAACTCATACATATGGGCTAATTGTTCTTGAGCTCATGGGCTCAACTTGGGCTTTACCTAAGCCTAGAGGCTTAAGCCTTAATCCATAAAATGGGTTTAAAATTATATGGGTGAAGGCTTGGGTTTTAGCTTAAAGCTTGTTATATTTTGTGAGCTTTAGCCCAAACTTAGCCCACTAGAGCCCATGAATAGGTCTAGTGCTAATACAAAATGAAAAGGTCATTGCATGTGGATTAAGGTAATTGAAGAAATACAAGCTCCGTTATCTCACTTATGATCTTGAAGTGGCCGTTATAATTTTTGCATTAGAGATATAAAGACATTACTAATACTAGCGTTTAATGTTATTTTGTGTCCTCTTTACATAAAACTACACGAGGAAGGAGTAATAATTTATTTAGTGCAAATAATTGCCATATTAGCTTTTAGGTATATAATTCTTTATAGAATCAAACACATATATCATTGCATAATCTATTTTTTTACAACCACCTAACAATTGAGATTCTTTGCATGAGTTTGGGCTTTATATGTACTGTATGGCCATATTAGAAGACCAAAAAATTATAACTAAAAAACTTGAAGATTTAGAGTTATTTACAACAATCATATGTCCTAACTTTACTTTATCCTTCTGTAATCCATCCAAAAAATTTGGTTACAAGTTCATACAATACTTTTTTGGATTCATTTTCTAGGCCTACCCACCTTTAAACTTTATTGACCTTGTATAAGATATTTATGCTACTTTTTTAACTATATATATATAAACCAAAAGGATAGTTGATAAGCAACATGGTCAACTATATATATACAAGCCAAAATAATAATTTATAAGTAATGATAAATTAAAAGTTCACCCGTTTTCCCATCATGCCCTAGTGTTTCTTAGCAGTAATGATAATCTTCTTCTTTTTCATATTGTACTTTTTAGGCACAAGGTCAAGTGCCAAATGCGTTCACCCAACATTTCCTCTAGGTTGTAAGATCAACCATGGTATTTTAATATATATTCAACCTAACAAAGAAAAAAAGTTGAATATATAAAATTACCACAGTTTTAAAAATCTCCCCATATGACATCCAATGTCATCTAACTAACCACCCAAATACCAAAAGCATGATTATCCATATAGAGAAAAGTAGTTAGCAAGGTTAAATAGTCTAAATTACAAAGTTATATTCATAGGTGATATATTAAATAATGAAAATACAAGTCACTTTGTTTTGGAACCCTAGTCGGCATAATGATTATCTAACTAGAAATCTTAAAGATAATTCTCCAATAAGTGTTATGGATTCGATTGTCTTTTAGTAGGCTTTCTATAAATGCAGCCTATAAACATGTAGTTAGAAAGGATAAGGTAACAAACTTATAATTATGGAAATTAAACCTAAAAATTTATTCCTACAAAACTATACCATTGGTTTAATTAGCTTATGCATATCCTTCTTAGTGGCAGAACTTGGATCAGAATCCAAGTAAATCAACTTTTCATCCCAAAATGAAATAATCAGTTTGAACTAATGGATATTGTCATTGTTACGAGGAATGTAAATTCTATTAACAATATTTAAACTATTTGATATGAATAGAATATAGAAACTTCTCACTACTTTTTTAAAAGTAAAAGTTCTTTTAATAATAAGTTGCTGCAAATTTCAAATGACATTTCAATCAACCATAACCCTATTATCTAGTGACTAATTATTTATTTTGTTTAATTTATTGCAAAATGGGTTAGAAGAAAGTAGTTGCAAACACATTGATGCTTCCTTTCCTCATAGGTCATCCTAACAGCTACCATTGTAGGAATTTAGAATTATGATACAATATAGCATGGATGAATTAAGATCTAAATTGAATAATGCACAAATAAAAGGGTGTCAATTTAGTATCTTACAACACTATATACCTAACATTTAGGATAAAGAGACTTAAGATCACCCCTACTCAAGTCTCTATATATATAATTAACTAGCATATCAATGTATAGGTTAGTTAATGCATTGTAAGTTACAATCGTAGCCTATGTGTATAAACATCCATAATATTTTGATAGATTGCATAGCAAAGAAGGAATACAAAAAATGTGACCTCTTAATCTTACCTTGCAGTCTTCTCAGATGAGAAGATGTATGCAACTATCTCAAGTTCTTGCTAGGATAATTTCATGGTAGTTATTGGATAGAAGTTAACCTCTATAGTAGGCAAAATTGAAACTCTTGCAATCTCAAGAACATTGCCTTAAGTGCCTATGATAAAAGATGTAAAGGCCATGCTTTTATTTGGTTGCTAAGCACAAATATCTTATAACAATTCACTAAACAATTTTCGACCAACCATGTAATTTTTTTTGAATATATCATCTTCTTTTTTGCCTTCATGTCAAGGTATGTAGGAGTTTGATCGCATACAAGTGTCTATGTCAACACAAAATTAATATATATGGGTGAGTAATAATAACAATTATATATTATAAGAATCATGCATAAGTACATAATCTAAGCCTTTACTTATTCTATGTCTGCTATACCATCAATTGTCAGTTTCCTTTCTTATTAACTGATAATTTGGGATATGAGTTAATATTGTGTGAGGACTGAGTTATTTGCAGCAAAAACCTTTTCCACAGAGGCAAAAGCCTTTCTTCCTTTAGCTCCATCTTTAATATGGGTTTTAACCTGATTCAACTAGTCTTTAAGCTACTCAAACCTTTTCATTAGCTTAACCTTTAATGATTATTCTCTTATAGTTTAACTAACTGTAAGCTTGTTCATTTTGTTATGATCTAATTGAAAGGAGGTAACTAGACTTTTCAATATTTCATCCCTATTTTACAGGGTTTACAAAGAAATAACCCTTAAACAATGTTTAAGGTGATTACCAAATTTTAAAGGACAAGTTTATTAAAAATTTACCTTCTTTCTTTCATGTTTTCTTAATGGCTTTAGCCTTGAGGAGCTAGCTGTATTACTTTAGTCTATAGCTGATATTAGAGATTGAAATGTCTACGAAGTAGTTCACTATGTAACTCAACCTATATATAAATATATTAGTTAGTTCTTACTATTGAAGGCTTACAATTTTGTGCAATTATCCTTATAAAGAGTGGAAAGATAATATTTTATGTAAGTGGTAAGACCTTCAAGCTACGTGATTTGATAAAGAAAGAACAATTTTGGTTTGGTAAATTGCAGAAGTTTGAACATGTTATATTTCTATCATGAAATGACAAATCTTATTCTTTTTCTTAAGTAATCAAGATTACTAGTACTAAATAATTTGAATGCAATAATTTTAATGGATATTGATTTAGTAATGTTTCACAGGTTACTTGTAATCAAAATAAAGAAATGCCTTCCTAAATTATGAAATCAATGAACACCTATCATATGCATATATAAATGTGGCAAGAAATAGTTTTAAAAAAAATCTCCCTTTGTGTAAGAGTCTTGAAGCTAGACTTGGTTCATCAACAACTAGGTAAGACTCAACCGTGGGGTTTACTTAAGCTAAAAATCCTATAGGTTGGATAAAAAGTTATCCTGACCACTAGTGGGTCAGTTTAAGATTTGGAACACAAAAACCCACTAGATATTAGGAGCATTTATGGATAAGTGTGGCACCTTAAAATGAATTGATCATTCACAGTCTTTGGTTATTTATTTCCAAGCTAACACACTAATTTATAGCTTTAATTGGTTTGATTATAAAGTCTATCTTATAAAATTTAATTCAAGATGCATTTTATTCCTTACATTTTTCTAAAAAGAGAAAATAACAAGTTTTACCCATTTTTGCCATATTTTTTATTTGGAGGCATCATCAAATGTTGTTAATGATTTTGTGCATTCATTTGTCACCTGTGGATGGCATTTTCACTTCGTTCACTAGTGCCACCACTCCTAAACCATCAATTGACATTGATATCACTTTGTCAACCATGGCGAAGCTTCCATCAATTTGAAAGGGAAAGTATTACCACCATTGGGTTTAAATGGAAATAGGTCTAAATAAGATTTATTTGATCTGGTCCATGTATGTTTAGTGTTGATTAGGCCTTAATGGGACCCGTTGGTTCTAACGTTATGGTCAATGTCAAGTTTGTTAAGGCAAACTTGGATCCATGCCTTTCCTAGTCGATCTTAGTAGGTATATCAAATTAAAATTATTGATTCATAAGAAATTCTGTAGCAAAATGGTGCGAACCAGGTCGAACCTCTAGAGATCCTTTTTAATTAATCCTCTGTGATTACTTACTAATTATGTTTATGATATGAAATTATATTGAAATACTTAAGAAAAATAGAATGCTAACTACTTATGCAATAAATTAAACACAAAACGTGCAAACTTTAAACTAATGCAGAATGCAAAATAATTATGCAATGCAGAATTTAGAATTCAAAATAAATGTATAACCAGATTAGGGGGAAGGATTTATGAATTGAAAACAAGCAGAGAATTATAGCAAAAAAATCAATAGCAAAATTAACAAAGCAGTAACAATAAAAACGAGGAGTATCAATGAATAAAAATAGCTAATCCAAGGAACTTAAGGTCTCTTTGAAGGATTAATCATAGATCACTATAAACTTAATTTTGTAATTGATTATTTGGATTTTGAATTATCCGAAATTCCTGTAATAATTCATGAACTCTAAGTTAGATAATCATCTAGGGTCTGATTGATTAAGATTAGCAAAGTTAGACAATTGCTATAACCCCTAAGCTAAATCCAAATCAATTTAAAGATAGAATTCAATCAAATTAAATGAATTAATTCAGAATCCTAAAATGCCCATTCATCCCATTTTCTCACATAAAGAATTATGATTAATCAATCAAAATTCACTACGAATTCCAAATCATGAACCTCAGAATTGAATCAAGATTATATCAAATCAACATTCAAACCAACTAACACATGTAAATCAGAAATGATAGATGAAGAAAAAGAGAAATTAATTACAAATATTAGTATATGGTTCAAGATATCATAATCTAAGACAAGAGCCTTAAAATTCCTTGAATTAACTTAGAGGAATTAGCCTTCCATTAAAAAGAGAAAACACAATAAAAATTTAGAGAGCTAAAAAATTGTCTGTCTATTTTTCCTCTCTTTTTTATTTTGATCTACCCTTTCACTACTGCTAACCTCTGAGGTGTAATTAGGAATAAGCCTTAACTACAAACTTATTTGTTAGTGTCTTAAGAATCTACCCTTAAAATTTCAACCCAATTCAACATTCTTAGCTCAAGTTATAGCCAAAATACCATAGACAACTCAATCCAGTCCAAGTTGACATAATCATCCACCAATCTATATTCTTTAGCCTTCAAAACGACTTGTTTTCTTTAAAAAAGCTTCATGAATGATGAGGTATGGATCTTAGGGAATAATTGGACTTGGCCTTGTATCAATTGGATACTTGGAACTCCATATATGAATTAATCATTGCAACAAGGTCGGGTTTGGATCAGAACTGTAACATTCATCTAACTTCGTGCTTACTTTTGACCTCAAGATGGCATAACTGGGCTTTCAAACAAACTAGAAAGTTGTAGAAATTTTTCTTATCTTTCAAAAATATAAGGATCGTCTAAATCCGACACTCAGAGCTCAAGTTATGACCAAAAACCTGAAATAGTGCCAAAAATTCAATATTAAGCCTGAAATTCAATCAAGTTTATATTAATGCAATTAGTCTCAAATTAATGTAAAATTGATTCAATTAAGTATCATTTTCATTCTAAGAGGCTTAAATATGAGAAAAAATATTAATAAAATATTATTCACATCAGTATACACCCTATGCCTTATTAGAAATTATAAGTTTAGCGATAGATCTTGTAAAAAAGGACAGAGGCCATACCCTATATTCCTAATTTGTACTAATAATTACCTGACACACCATACTTATTGTACTTAATTTGTTAATTTCGATGGGTTTCTTCTCCTTGCTCTTTGATGCCTTTCATGCATTAATTATTTACGTATTGCACCTAATTCGCTAACCAGTCCATCTAACCATGTTTGACTCTATAAGAATTTAGCATGTGATATGTATAGTAGTTGGTGCATGTTATTATACACAATTATAATTATCTCTAATTGTTATATTAAAGGATAATATAATAAATAGTTATGGTTAATACATTTCCATGCATAAATACTCATTGAGGTATTATAATAAAAATAAAGGATTTATATTATAGTTAAAATATCAATTAATCATTATAAAATTAATTTTATATCAATTCTTCACTAAAAATTTATATAAATTAATTTTTACAAATTTAATTTCATCTCAAATTTTAATTCCTTCATATAAAATTATTAAATTGTTATATAAAAAATTAAAATTTAATTTAAAATTAATTTCATAAAAAATTAAAAAATTACTACTATAATTTATTAAAAATCTAGCTATCACAAATTCAATTTTGTACAAATAAAAATAAGGTTGTAATCTTTCCTTAAAAAGAACAAAGCAATTAACTCGGACATTGACGCCTAAGCAAGAAGACCACTATCCATGCTTTTATGTCAAAGATTTCACAAAGTATAAGGTGTTGTGGGCTCCACTAATGTGGAAAATAGTAGCATTGCAAAGCATATGTTCAAATCTCATCCCATATGATTTCTCATTGTAATCCTATGCTCAATTCAAATGTGCATGTTTCACACATGCCTCTTATTGAGAGATCATAAGTTATTTCATAGAAAAATATGCCATAATTTTTTATGTTGTATAAGGCAATTAAAAGAGTCTAATTAGGAAGTGAGATTTATAATAATTTCTCTATTCTCTGTCAAGATATGACACTTAAAAAAAGGGAGGTAAATTTCTATTCTAGTGGTGTATTAAAATTTATAAGTAAATATAACTTTGAGTTCATTAATTATAAAGGTCATGATTATTATGTCCATTAAAATTTGTAAGTAGTACAATTTATTAATTTTTTTGCTTTTATTATAATTCTTTATCCTTTTCTTTAGTTGTTACAACAAAATAAGTAGTAACAAGGAAAAATATAATAAAAAAGCAAACATACATTTGACATTGTTTAAAGTGAAATTTAATAATTTATTCTAATATTTTTAGTTCCGTTCAATATTGTAGATGAATGAAAGGGTGAATAATTATTAAAAAGAGTAAAGATATGCCACTAATAATGTTAGTTATGAAGATTAGAGAATATAATAATCATTGCATTTATAAATAAGAGACTAATTATTTACTCTAAAAATTATTCATGGATGGACATATTTTAACTTAACATAATCATTAGTGAAGATAATAATAGTCTAACTTCAATGTCTTGTTCATAAGACCATTTCTGTCATCATTATTCTAAACATTTATGTATACTAGATAGAAATAGGAGTAATTAGTAGTGCCAACTACAAAACTTTAATGCAATTGTAATCTTTAATAACATTTGAACACAATCATTTTTTTAACATGTTCACCAAATGTCTTAGGCGATAATTCCTTAATTAAAGGATTTGCAATTGTAAGATTGGTGTTAATGTGTTCAATTGACACTTTGAACTTCTCCTTTAATGATAAAGCATTTAATTTCCATATGTTTAGCACTTTTCAAATACTTGTTGTTCTTAAAGAAAAAAATAATTTTAAAATTATCATAATAAATTTTCAACAATCTAGTTATACTAACAACAATCTGATAACTTGATTCTCAAGTTCTACTACTATAATTCATTAATAATGGCCTTATAGCATGCTATAAATTTGACTTCCATAGTGGATGCAACAATGATGGACTACTTTACTCTTTTACATGAAATTGCTCCTATTTTGAGCTTAGTTACATCTATGGAGAATTAACGATCACCTAGTTAGAAGATTTGACAATTGGGATCCACTTGAGATCAAATTTGGGGATTAGAGTTAGAGATTATATTGATTAGACAATTTGATATGTTAAATGATTTATTTATGTATAAGTTTAAGGTTGTGTAGTATTGAATGTATCCTATGTCATTGTCATAATTGCAAAGATTACAACTGTTATATTTTAGGACATATGACCCTTGGAAAATGTCTAAAAATAAAGGATACTTTGCTCATTTTTGTAAAATATAGAATAAATTTTGAGTTCCCATGAAAATAGAGGAATTTCTAGTGGATAGAATGTAGAGTAAATAAGATTGAGGCTGATGGAAACTAGATAGCCGGATCCTTGCTCGTCATAATTAAGTTCAAGTCATGACAAGTTCTCTTTCTCTTAGAAGAGGCATATGTGAGTTAAACAAATACCATTATATCATGTCCTAACTACATTGCTCGAATGTTCAGTTAGAGCATTAATCATATTGAATCTAATAATTTCTTCTCCAAAATTTTTTCCATGAATTAAAAAAAATGATTCTAAATAAAATATGGTTTTGCTAATACAAATGATCTAGGTGCATGCTTTGGTGTTCTATATTTCATAAACGGGTTAATAAATACACTTATTCCATTATTGTGAAAAAAATGCAAGATAAACTAGCTAGATGGAAAAGGAATTGTTTATTTATAACTGGGAAAGTTGTATTAGCATAATTTATTTTAAGTTTTATACTTATCTACATCGTGCAAGTAGCTACCATTCTTATATGTACTCTCCAAGAGATTGAAAACATGTAGTGAAGTTTTGTACGGAACCATGATAGTAATCAAACCAAGCTTCATACTATTCCTTAAGAGATTTTATGTCCACCAAAAAATTTAGGAGGCCTTAACTTCTAAAATCTTTCTAGAATGAATAAAGCCTATCTTATCAAATTGATGTGGTGTTTGATTTCTAGAGATAATGATTTATAGGTCATGGTTATGAAAAGCAAATATCTTAGGAATAGTAATTAGTCTATCAATGTTATTACTAAGAACTCAGACTCTATCTGATAGGAGAATCTTGCTAAGTTATGGGTAAACTTTCAATGTCATTTCATTTATTAAGTTAACAATGGCCAAGGAACTTCTTTTGGATATGATTGTTAGGTGGGAAATAAGCTTCTTAATGAAAGTAGGGAGGATGATATTTTATTTTGGTGGCAGGGTGAGGTAATGGTTAATTTTGCCTAAGTTGAATATTATTACTTAACTTTGTCTAGTTGTTGAAAGTCCTAGAGCTTGTTAAGGTATTCCTTTAGAAAGGCTATCATCATGGATTAATGACAAACTATAGTCATTTTTCATGAGGGGTTAAGTGTTGCATTGTGTAAGGTTTGCGATAATGTAATAGAAGATTAACTTTATGTGCTTTGAGATTGTTTTGTTGTAAATGCTATGTAGCTTCAACTTTTAGATAAATAATACTGTTCTATCTTCTTTTCTATCGATGAAGAAAACTAATTTAATTTAAACCATAATAAGTAGCTGGATATTAACACTTCATTAGATTGGAAAGTGGTTTAAAGTGTGTATAATTGGTGGTTATGGAAGTACATATATAAAATGGTTTTTACTTGTAACCAAGATAACAAGTTTCATAGTAGAGACTTTGTATACCAGTATACTTCCTTAATTATTAAAGCCTTTGACAATGACATTGCTTTGGTCCATAAAGAATGCCCATATGACATGATATTATATAGTCATACCCTTTTATAGGTTGGATAAAGCTAAATACTAATGGTGCCTTTAAAGCCAATCCAAATTTGGCAGGAGGGGGTGTGCTAAAAGATGGAAATGGTCATTTGTTAAAAGGCTTTATTAAGAAATTGGGCATTTGTTTTTCTTTCATGGCTAAAATGTGGGATGCATATCATGGTCTTTCTTTGGCTTGACAATTGGGTTATAAAAAGATCATTTATGAATCTCACTCTTAATGCTCTTTCAAATGTCCATTTCACTACCTTAAAAAAATGCTCTCTTATTACAAAGTGCTAGGATCTATTAAATTGACATTGGGAAATGAAAACTTATTATGTTTATCATGAAGGAAACAAATATGCAGATTAGGTGGCCTCGATCAATCTAGAGGGAAAGCGGGATTTGAAGAGTTTTTATCGATGTCTTTCTAGTTTCAGCAGTTTACTCTTTGGTGATGTTTTTATGGTCTCATCCTTTAGATTTATTCCTATGTTTTTTTTTTTGAGTTTTGCCCCCATCTATTTATCTAAAAAATAAATAAATAATATAATGTTACATCTTTTTTTTGAGTTAAAAATTTGGCAAGAGTTCTACATATCCAAAATTTTAAAAATTCAGGTATTTAATTGATAGATTCAAATGATTGTACCACTTATTTCAAAATAATGATCCTAAAATCTTTTAATGTTTATTTACCTACTCATAATATCTTTCATTTAAAGTAAATAATTTCAAACCATAATTTATTCTATTCATCTTAATTCCTTGATATAATCAAATCAATAATTATGTTAACTTCAAACTTAATTAAATTAATAAATTAATATTAACTATAGTTTTTTAAATTAAAAACAAAGAAATTAATATATTACTAATATATCGAAAAGGTTTTCATTTCTTATTATAAACTCTAAATTCTACTTAATTTGGTATATTTAAATTCAAATTCAAAATATACTGCAAAATAACACAAAAACATTGTTGCTTTATATATTGTATGGGATATATAATTAACTATGACCCATGATTATTTTCGAAGTAGATAAACATATAAGACAATGAGTTGATGCTTGTGTTGAGTTAAAAGTTTTTTTTTTCATTTAATTAATGTTAATACGTTAATTTAAAGTTGAATCATCAAGTAGAGAATAGAAAATGATAAGAATCATCTCACTTCTCTCAGTATGTCCATATGTATAAACTTTTATTTTGGCTCGTACCATTGCGCCTATGCCTATTATTTTAGCACTTACACAGCAGGCAACGGGGATTGATTATTTGATTACTCCATTTTATTATCATTATTTGATATTTATGAGTGTTTGGTAATTTAAAGCATTTTATTATTATTATTTTATTTTAAAGTAGCAATTCACCCGTATGAGATAGTGTTAAATTTGGTAAAATATATATTAATTGGTAAAAAGCGCTAGACAATTTAAAATATTTTCAATAAATTTCTCATATAAATATAATTATATTTTTTCCTAATTTTTTTGGAGTTCAAACAATCTATAAATTATTTTTTATATTTTGTAAAATATAAAATAAAATTTCATTGCTAATTTTTTTAAAATTTGATCATTTGAAAATTAACTCCACCATTAATTTTTGTAGATTCTTTTTATTTATATATACATGTCTTTTCTTAATTTAATTCAATCATATTCATACATGTAACAAATTCAATTAATTACTTATTTTATATTTATACAAAATATATTAATCATAAGTAGGTTGGCTTAATAGACTTATAAATTAAATCTACTCAAAAGTTGACTTATTATTTATTTATTTACCAAAAATATTAGATGTAATGAAACTAAGATTCAAAATTGATTTTTGAATCTTTTATATTCATTGAAATGAGTTTTTATAAATTTATATTATTATCTAATATTTTTTACAGTTATTGATTTGCATTTAAAACTCAATATCAAACATTATTTTCATTGTATATAGCATTACTATTAATCTAAACAGGCATCTCTATTATTTTTATTAATAATATTATATGCACCAAAAATAAAATCTAAAGTTAGATTCAGAATGTAAATTAAAAGTTATCATTGAATATGAGATGATAGAATAAATTTATAAATTTTAATTTAATAAATATAAAATATTTAAAACTCAATTTGAAATTCTATTTTCAGTACCTATGATATTTTTATATTTTTATTTCTTAGTTTCTTTCTTCACTTTGGTTTAAATTTCCTTTATTTACTAAAAAAATAGACATTTTTTTAGCATTGCTTGATTACTTAGTTAAATAGGTCTAGATTAGATTAAGCAAAAGTGACATTTGGCCTATTTTTTATAATAATTTTTACAATATTTTTTACTCAATTAATTTATTAATTAATTTTGGAAAACATTTACTTGATTATTTCAAAAATTTGTAGGCCTAGGAAACAATAACAAAAACTTTAAAAGGTTGTACCAATATCTTTAATGGTTCAATAACATTTGATATTATTTTAAAACTTTTATTTTTGTCATGCCATCAATTCAAGTCCTCAATTTTCTTACAATTATAATAAAAACTTTAAAAAGTTATGATTGTAAAATTTTAAAATTACAATTAATTCGATATTACATACAAGAGCAAACCTAGCTCAATAAAAGTATAAAAATTAACAAAAGAAAGAGTATAAAAAACACAAGAATAAAATACTTTCAACAATTCATAATCAACATTTAAAATTTAATTAAATAGTTGATGATATTTTCATATATTAATATTATAAGTATTTTTTATCTAATTGTAAATAGTTACATATATTAAATATTTAAGATAAAGAATTTGGATAGCAAAAATAATTATGTAATGAATTAAAATTTATTAATAAATAATATTTATAAATAATATAAATAAATAACAGTTAAAACTTTAAACTTTTACCTTTTGAATTTTTCAGTAACAAATAAGAAGGATTCTATTGTGCATCATTGATACAATGGTGCATTGGCACACCGTTCAACTTATTTATTGATATATTATTATATAATATAACTTTAAAAAAAAATTTAATATATAATTAAATTTAATTATATATTCACATATTACTATGTTCATGGATACTGAAACCTCTTGCAACAAATAAATGCCGTTATTGATATCTATCAATCAATTCTTTTTAATTTCTTTTATTTATTGTAAAAAATCTTGTTTACTTTGGGTCTCATCAATATAAATGTAATATTGGAGTTATCTTATAATTATTATCTCTTTAGGCTCCAATTTCCAAAAAAAAATACAAAGTGTATTTATTGTTGAAATTTGTTTGGAGGATGTTAAATCTTTCTCCATTTATTGGCTCAATGGGGAGTAGTTTCAATAAGTAAAAGGCCGAGGCACATCTTAAATATTTTAACAGTTGAGATTAAATATTATTATTTTATTCCTTTTCTTTTCCAGACGGTCAAACGGTCATTTTATTTAGCAAAAAGTGTTACTGTGCAATCTTGCACAAAAAGTCAAATATACACTCATTCCTTATTAGTTTAATTCCCGGTTTGAGCAACCAAGAGTACCATAAACAATGAATAGTGTAGAAGCCTCCTTATTCTATACTATATTATTTGATAAATTCAATACTTCAGTGAGAAATGAGAAATGGGATTCGGAATAAGTAAAAGGAGAAAAATGAAAAGAATAAATTTCGCTTATTTCCCTTGAGTTCTGAATATAAATCTCTAACTTCTCTTCCATTTTTGAAAATTTCATACAGTTGAGGGTTGTCATTTCTCCCTTCATAATATCAATTTTGTCTTTTGTCATTATAAACCTTATAAATTTTTTATAAAAGTATTATAAATTAATTAAAAATAAAAATTTTTAAGATAGATTTATAATGTAATGTTTTATATGTATTTTGATATATAAAAATTTAATTAAATATTTTATTAGAGTGTTATTTTATAAAAAAATTGTAATTTTTTTATATACTTTGCATGTTTATATACAAACAAAATAAATTATATTGATTCAAATTCTTAAAAATATTAATAATTTAGTCATAATAAAATGTACTTATTATTCCTAATTTATTCTTAACCCATTTAAACAGTAAAATTATTAATAATTATTATTATTTTCATATAAAACAAGTAATATATAATAAATAGACCTTAATTAAAATAATTATAATGCATTGAAAATTTTTGAAATTACCAAACATTAATTATAAGATAGTTGTAATATAAATTATTTTTAAAATAAGGCTAATTTTTCCAAAACAAAGTTTTTAATATTATCATATTATATATATGTGTGTGAGTGAGAATTGAATTTCATCATTTCATTATTCTATACTATATTATATATTTATTTTTCATATTTTATCCTATGTTATTATGTCCTCCAATAGTAGCCTAATCATATAAGGTTTCAACATTTAATAAAATTTAATGATGTAAATTTTGTTATAAAGTGAATTAAATAGTTATTTAAAAGAAAATAAACATGGGATACATCAAAACATTAAACATAACAATAAATTATTTATTTAAATTTAAAAATATTTTATAAAATAACTTAACAAATTATAAAAATGAAAATATAAATTTTGATGCTATTTATATTAATCACATAATTTAATTAGTTAAAATATTGACAATATAAACAAATATTTTATGAAAATAACCACATCTTCCAAACTCTTACATAAAAGAATTAAAAAAATTTATAATATTATTTGAAAATATTGATATCTTCCTAAATAGTAATTTTGTTAAAAATTTATAAGATCATATCACTTATGGGGCAAAACAAATATAAAAAATAAAAAAATAAAACTAGTGCCTGCTTGGCCGTTTGGGGGGGGGGTTGGGAGATTTCTGAAAATAAAGGGAAGACTGATAAATTATATGATTACTATGAACAACATCAAAACTTATATTTTTATTATGTTAATTTATTAAATTATCTTAATAACTATTTTTAAATATATATATATATATATATTATTGTTGTTTTAATGTTTTTGATGTATCCCATATTTATTTTATCTTTTAAATAGCTATTTAATTTATTTTATAATAAAATTTATATCTTTAAGTTTTTATTAAATGTTGAAACCTTATGTAATTAAGGTATTTTTGGAGGACATGATTATAAAGGATAGGATTTGATAAAAAAATATGATAATATAATATAGAATAATGAAATGATTAGATATAATAGCATCAACTATTTAATAAAAAATCATATAAATAATTTGATGATATAAATTTATATTATCATGTGCTTAATAGACATACACATGTTAAAAACTTTGTTTCGGTAAAATTAGTCTGATTTTATAAACAATTTATATCACAATTATCTTATTATTAATACTTGGTAATTTGAAAATTTTTCAATGCATTATAATTATTTTAATTAAAAATAGGTTAGGACTAAATTAGTAATAATAAATAAGTTATGTTATGACTAAATTATTAATATTTTTAAAAATAAAATAGGTTAAGGCTAAACTAAGCTAATATTTTTATATTTTTTTACTTTTAAGATAATAAGTAACATTTTCTAAAAAAGCTAAAAAAATTGTAATACAATTTTAATCAATATAATTAATTTTTTTATGTAAACACGCAGAGCATATAAAAAATTACACTTTAATAAAAAATATTTAATAAAATTTTAAATATTTCAAAGTACATATAGAACATTATATTATAAAGCTATCTTGAAAGAATTATTATTTTTAGTTAACTTAATTAATTTTATAGTGCTTTTATAAAAGTTTGCAAGCTTATAATGATAAAGGACAAAATTGATATTAAGAAAGAAGAAATCATGCCTGTCAATTATTAAGGGGAATTTGTGAAATTTTTAAAAATAAAAGAAAAATCAATAATTTATATCTAAATTTTAAGGGAAGTAAATAAAATTTATCCAGAAACTTGAAAAAGGGCTGAGAGAAAGGGTGGGTTCGCACGTAAGGGTAAAAGAAGTACTAGAAGGAAACTTCATTTCGTGGGTACGTTGCAGAGATTTTGGACACAATGTGATCGCTTGTGCTTGTGAGTAGACCTGCTCGTGGGTCTATAAGCCTTATAGGCTCAATAGGCTTTACCCACTTATAATAAAGTTTAGCCTAATTCTTTTTTTGTCACGGCCCATTTATTATTATCAGGCTAGGCCTAATTAATTTGGGTCAAATTGGGTTATACTCCGGTTAGACCCGGGCTTTACAGTGAATAGCAAAAGAAAACCCATCTTCGTTCTCTCCTGCCCTTCTTCTTCATTCAGACGCGTTCTCTCTTGCCTTTCTTCTTCGTTCTTCGTTCTGACATTGGCCAAGCTACTTTTGGTTTTGCAGGGCGCGTTGCCATTTCTATAAGTCTAAATGGCAATCTCTAGTCCTATTTGAGGGGGTATTTATTTTCATTATCCTATGACTGACAAGGGGAGGAGGGCAAATCTTGTGTAAATCAACGGTCTTTAATATCCTTTTTCTCTATGTTTCTCTATGCTTTGATTCTTACACGTTTTATTCTGTAAGTATTCTCAATTGGGTCAGTGATTTTTCGCTCTGAAATTGATTGAAATCAGTAGCAAAGGATTTTTTTTTTGAATGTTCTGTTTTCGGGTCCTGCGGAAATGGTGAAATAGCAGTGTGAATAAGTCAGATAGCTGAATCACCTTTCCCTTCTGTTGCAGAAGTTTGCTCAGATTTCTCAATTTGTCTGATGAAGCCGAGGTTAACTACAATGTTTTGATTGTGGTTACTCGCAATTAATTAATCTGTTTAATTAAGTTTTTCATTGATTTGTGCTGTATTTGGGTGTTTGGTTATGTCTTAATTATGATTCTTTTGTTTAACCCTTTGGTCCTTGCCTCACCGATTTAATTTTGGCTTGGAGTTTGATATATGAGATGGAGATCATAGTTGATCAATTATTTTGCTATGAACCGTATCTTCCTTTTGCAATCCACTCTTTTATTCTTTAAATTAGAAATATCTCTCACTTTCTGGAAATTGTAACGTTGATGCTTTTACCAATTACTGGCTTCATTGATCAAAATTATAATCCGTAACTCAACAAAAGATGTTCTTATTTTTCAACATTAGCTCATAGGCCATTGACAGTAACGGGTCTCTGCATTATAAAATTTTTTCTTGTAGGAAAGGTTTTACAGATAGATATAATTAGATATAGTTTTTCTTAGCTAACATAATTAGATTTGAATTTTTTTAAAGCTTTGTTTTGGCTGTTGCTCTATATGATGAGTGGTTTGTCAAATATTTAAAAAAAAATAGGAATTCTACCTAAAGTCGCTGATCATGTAAACAAGGAAGTGGCCACTTTGAACCATAAACTTTCTTTATGTCTGCATGCTTTTTTGTTGGCGATTCAAAACTTATAGCAAGTATTTTATTAAAATCAGAGAGCAAGCCTGTCTTTGTGCTGTTTTCTAATTCCATAAGCCCTTAGCAATTTGCAACTTAGCTTTTATCCATATGCTTTTTAAATAGGCAAGCAATGAAAGCATCAATTTGGTTAATTTGAAAAAATATAATTGGTTAATTTCTTTAGCAAAGCAACCTGGGAAAGCTTGATTTTATGATGACAAGAAATTTTCAAAAAATTAAACATAATTGGTTAATTTCTTAAGCAAAGCAACCTGGCAAAGCTTGATTTTACAGTGAAAAGAAATTTTCAAATAAGTAAAATATTTAGAGCATAAGGGGTCCACAATCTTTTAGTTCAGTTTTTCCTGATTCATTTGGCTCCGCTGATAATGAAATAAGCAGAATTAACTGGGAGTCATCACCCTTACATGTGTTAAAGATTTAGAGTTTATGTAATTGTGTAAAGTGAGATAATAGTTTATCTTTTGTTGTTTATGACAGAAAAATGACAAGTGACACTGATGAAGATGCCACTTATGAGGAAGCAAACCCAAACTTAGAAGATGATAATGAAGAAAATGAAAACAAACGACGAAGATTAACATCAAAAGTATGGGAAGAAATGGAGAAAGTTCAAACAAGTGAGGGTCACAAGGTTCAATGCATTCATTGTAGAAAGAAGTTGAAAGATGATTGTGGAACATCCCATTTGAGGCGCCACTTAAATATATGTCGAAAGCATCCCTCTGACCTTGCTGTAGTGCAAGCAAAGAGAAGTGGAGGTACATCTACAAAAGACTTTAAGTTTAGTCAAGAAGTGTCTCGTAAAAGTTTCATAGAATTCCTCATATGTGGAAAACATCCATTCACTCTTGCAGAAGAGCGTAAGTTTAGAGAATTTATGCATTCCACAAATCCAGAGTTTAAAAACTTGAGTAGACATACAGTTAGAAGGGATTTGTTTGCTAGGTATGATAAAGAAAAAGAGTTTGTTAAAAATGAATTGGTTAGTAGCCATGCTAGGATTTCCTTGACCACGGATAATTGGAGATCTGAGTACACTGTTGATGAATACATATGCATAACTGTGCATTGGGTGAACAATAATTGGGAACTTAAAAAGCGTATCATACACTTTAGAGTTCTAAAACCTCCTTTTGATGGGATTTCCATAGCTGATGAGGTTGCCAGGTGTTTAAATGAGTGGGGGATTGATAACAAATTATTTAGCATCACATTAGACAATGCAAGTTACAATAATGTGATGGCTAATAGCCTTAAGCTTCGATTGGTCAATAATAGATCTCTTGTGTGTGTTGGAAAGTTATTCAAAATCAGGTGTTGTAGTCATATTGTTAATCTAATTGTTCAAGTGGGTTTAAGTTTAGTTGAAGATATTATTTCTAAAATACGTAATGGTGTGAAGTATTTGAGGAGTTCTATATCTCAAAAAAAGAAGTTCTATGAAATTGCAGAAAATAGCTATCACTTGAATCCTAATAAAAAGTTGAGAACTGATGTAACCATTAGATGGAGCAGTACTTATTTGATGTTGGATCATGTTATATACTTCAAACTGGCTTGGCAATGTTGGGGTAGACGTGACAATGTTTTCAACCATTTTATGCTTTCTGAAGAAGAATGGGAGAATGTGCAATTGCTTCACCAATTTTTGAAAGTATTTTATGATGTTACAAACTTATTTTCTGCAAGCAAGACTCCTACAGCTAATGTCTATTTCAGAGGAGTGTGGAAGGTGCATACTTATTTGTTACAAGCAATAAAAGCACCTCATAACTTTATGTCTAATATGGTCTCACAAATGAAGGTTAAATTTGACAAATATTGGGCTGATTACAATTTAGTTTTGTCTTGTGCTGCTGTTTTAGATCCGAGATACAAGTTTAGGTTTCTAGAATACTGTTATCAAAAAGTATATGGTGATGGTTATCAAGATCGCCTGAGACTTGTGGATCAGACCCTTTTTGATCTGTTTGATGAGTATAATAAGAACTTTTCCATTGCCACTACGCCAGTAATTGGGGCAAGTAGTAGTGGTGGAGATTCAATTTCAAGAAATGATACTAATTTTGATTTTGATGATTATGAAGACTTTTTGAGTTCAAGGTCTAGTCAATCTGAGCAATCTCAATTGAGGCAATATTTAGCTGAAAAGAACTTAGATCACAAGACTGATATAGATGTGCTTGATTATTGGAAGAAAGCTTCTTTGCAATACCCTATTCTATCATTAATGGCTTGTGATGTGTTGGCTATACCAATATCTACTGTTCCATCAGAATCAACTTTTAGTGTTGCAAAAAAAGTGATAAGTCCTATGAGAAGTTCACTGCAGCCAAGGACTATTGAGTCACTAATTTGTCTTGAGGATTGGATATATGCTAGAGATGGTAAAGCTTTATAAAATTTGTTGTTTACTTTTTTTCCATTTAATATTAATGAAGTTTTTAATATATACTACTTTTTTTACCAATATCATAGAAGCATCTGACTTACCAAATAATAACAACAATGAGGATCATAATGAGTTGGATTCTAGTGATGATGATATAGACAGTGAAGGAGAAGACAGTTGCCATATTGTCTTCTAGTCTACATTAAGGTAATTTTGAAGCTACTACTTGGTATATTTTTAATATTTATGGACTGTCTTTAAAGAGTTTGTCTGCTGTGTGTCTCTGTATATATAGTAGTTCTTATCATTGTTAGGTTTGTATGCTTTTTGTTAGAACTCTAGGACACACTTCTTGTCTTACAAGTTTTGTTAGAACAAATCTTCATAGTAATCATGTAAGGTTTTGCATTGTTTTACTTGTATTTCAACATTGTTTTACCTGTGATTATCCTTAGCTCCTTACCAAATCAAGAAATTAAATGTGTATCAGAGCATGTATGTATCTGTTCGTGCATATGGCATGATTGGATTTTGAGTATAAGAAAATTGCTTTGAATGAATGCACCTATGTGATTTTATATAGCCCTCTGTCTTTATTGCATATATTAAGGAATAATTTATTTCTTTTTGGAAATTATGAGACTGGTAAAGTTCAACAAAATGCCGACGTTGTTGTTATGCTTTAGCTTTGAAATTTATATATTTATATGAGCACACTATTTTTCATGTGTGCTTGGTCAGTCTATATCATTTGAGAGTTAGTATGCATACATGATTGAACCATTGGAAAATTGTGGGATGAACTACATTTCATGAATTCTGTCATTGCAATATACTCCATGTGCATTCTGTGCTCCTTGTATTACTTCTGCCATAGACATAAAGTCAGATCTAAGATGCTATTGTTGATTGATTTGCCATTCTCTATTAAAGCATCAAAGCTATGGTTTTGAGTTAGTAAATGCATGTTACTGAGGATATGGGTTGTGGGCCATGAATTTCGCTTGTATACTGACCAAGTGTTTCTTTTGCAAATTTATTATATGCTGTGTATGTGTGTGGATGTTGTGCTTCTATTTTGCTAAACCATAAATGTCTGTTACATTTTTCTGGAGTATATGAATGTCTATAGCTTATTAGAAACAGGAAGGTTTAGAACAATTCATCCAGAAACGTTAGAAAACATACAAGGAAATTGGTTAACAAAATTCAAGTCGATTTTCTCCACAATGTAAGAAAAATTATACTATGTACTATGCCTTTAAATTTCAACTCTTATTTGGACCATTGTAAGTCCTCCTATACTTTATTGACAATCCCATTGTTGAACTTTGGTTCTCTCTGCCTGACTGGAGGAATCCATGGCAGCAGAGGTTAACTAGTTCAGCTCAAAAATAAAATTCCCTTTCCCTTTTAGATTTTTACAGTGTGCATAAGTTTAGTTCATCTTCCTTTTTGGTTTTTTTAAGGTTTTCATCTGTATTAATAGAATATGCCAAAAACAAACAGCTGACGTGGATAGAGACTAATCATCTAGCTTTGCGGTTCAACTTCAAATGTTCTCTGCTTCACTGTATTTCAGTCTTCTTTCTGAATCCCTAAATCATCGCTTCCCTGCTCACTAACAACCATGACGATTATCTCTTCTGCCAGGAGTCGAGGTCTGCACTTCCACGATCATTGCTATTTAATTTGTTTTCTGAATAGTCCTTGCTGATTTCAAGTTTCTACATGATTGAGTTCGTTTAGTTCGATCAACCAATTAATGGATGTTTTAGCTGATGTTTGGGTTGTGATCTTCATTTTTGATGAAATTCTTCTAGTTTGCCTTCAGAATTCAACAAGTAGTTTTTGAATTTGAAGACTGCTAGAGTACTAGTATGTGAAATATAATTATGATATTGATTAAGAGATAATATAGGGATTTACTCTGCGCTATGTTGATGGGATTATTTTCAATAATGGGACCACGGTTGGCTCTTCAAGTATATAAATGCTGTTCTCACTTGCTGCAGTTTATTGTTGATAAAAAGATGAGTTTTTTAACTGCCACTGAAACAGATGCTAGACAACAGAAGATAAATGACATCTTTAGCATGCTATTTGCTTTATTCCTTCCTCTTTGCCACTGATAAACTATTATTCCTATCTTTTACTGGATATTTGATTTCTTTTGAGTTCACTCATCATATATAGGCCAATTAATATGTACAACAATCATTGCCGAACTATTCTCAGAATTCTTTTCTGATCAGTAATTTTTATATGTACAACAATTACATCCTCGTGTTATCAAATACAGGAAAAAGAAATGTGGACATAACCAGGTATACCATTTTGTTTAGTTTTACTGTTAGTTGTCTTGAGCTCATTTTAGCTTGTTACAAATTCACATATTTTGATTGCATTGCTTACTTGTGTTTATTTTTAACCCAGCTGAGGCCAAAGAAGAAGATTAAGTAAATTGTTGAGTGTAAGAAGGACCCTGGTGAGGTCATGGGTTGCTGGATGCGTATTGGAATCCTTGATAGCATCATTAGATTGATAGGCTTTTATTAGACTTTATAATTAAACATTGGCAAACTTGTTTTGATATGATTTTGATGCTCCTTTGGGTTTATATGCTTCGATATCCCTATGTTATGATCAATGAGTTTGAGTCATTTTGAGGGTTGAAAAGAACTATTTCCCTCATCAAACATGCATAGAATTGCACAGAAAGTGACATGCTTGTAACTCTTAACTGCCATCAATTTTGTTAGCTGTAAAATTATTAGAGTTAATTAGTACTTTACTTTTTCACTTACCTAATAAGTTCGTGAGCTTTACTTGGGCTTTGCCCATGAATCTGGGCTTAACCCTGCTTGATTAATGGGTTAAAATTAATATGGGCTTGGGTTTGGGTTAAAACTTAAAGCCCATTATATTTCACAGGCCTTGGCTTGGCCTGGCCCATTTGGGCCCATGAACAAGTCTACTTGTGAGGCTCCTTAAAAACTCACTGTACTGGAAATCCATCCAGCAGAATCTGCTGTCATTTTTTCGCCATTCAAATGTTTTATTGTAATGCCTAGAAAAACTGACGCTTAAATTAAATTACGCTGATTAAAATGTACACGGAGAATTCATCAAAATCATCACTATAGTGCTAGACATACATGTCACAAACTATTTCTGATTGTGATCAACATAAATTCTAATATTCGATTTTTACTAGTTTTAAAAATTTTCATCTTTTCTATCTAATGAAAGTTTCCAAAATCCAAAGAAACTTAAAATTCATTTAAAAATTTTTGTGAAAAAACAAGCAGAATCTTTTTTATTTTTGAATACTTCTTGAGGGTCACACACCCCATAATACAAAGCATGTGAATATTTCTAGGTACAACAGATTAATGTACACATAGAATCATATAACCTTAAACTCAAATACAGATAAAAAATTCAACACATTCAATGCTAAATTCATAGCATTTCCATTTTATGTTCTAATCCTAATCCAATTATTAAGCTCCTTTAGTAAGGCGATCTTAGATCTCCATTGATGTTAAATTGGAAAGAATGAAAATAAATAGAGTGAGTTATATGAACTCAGTGAGCATATATCTACCATTATTAATTCTTAGTTCAAAATTGTTAAGTGATTATAGGCCAGATAAATGTAATTCAATCATCTTGAGATTCTGAGTGTGAAGTCTGATCTTCAAATAAAATATCCACCTGCGCATAACTCAAATTGTACACTGCTTGTTATAAATTATAATAATTTCAATAATTTGATAGCACACAACATTGTGATCATATCACACATTACCCTTTCCAACTAGATACCACAATCACAACCAGCCAATAAGGCTCAAGCACCAATAAATTATCATTATCATACTAAGCAATAATATTCAAATACAATATAGTTTTCAATATCACATCATATAACATTCAAAACATTATTTGAATAACCATTAAACGTTTATATGGTTGTCAAGTCCAATCACAAGCTATTTGTTGAGAATTCTCCATCTGTCTTTTAGATTAATCTTATGTTTTTTACAACCGTTCACTGAGAATTTTTTGTCCGGCTTTCATATTACAGTTCCATCACCATTCACAGCTCACCATAGTTGTTGCCATTTAACAAAGCATGGTTTACAATTTCCAATGCCCTTTATGGCAAGTTTCACAAGGAACATGCATTTGAGAACTTAACTCTCATATCACAATTATGTAGAGTTCACTGATTCAAAGTAATAAATTCTATTACGAAATAAGACCAAGCACTCAAGTAGTTTATGCACAAATATATAGCAATGTCGTTATGTTCCCCTATATAGCATAATACACAACCATTATTGAATTCAATCACAATTCATTATTAGCTGAAAATGCTACATCATGCTTCTGTTGTGCACTCTGTTCAACTAACATTTTCTTAAACAACTATTTGTACTTATACTATGGAACTAAGTTTAAATATGAATATATACATAAATATAAATTCTGTATTATCAATAAGGAAAAGCACTATTCACAACATTTAAGCTAACTTTGATTAAGATATTAATCTATGGTAAGATATATTCTCACCTGCTATCATTTAAGCTAACTTTGAAGTAACCATTTTCCTTTTTTTGCATTTTCCTCCTATTATCATCATTTACAAAAAGTAATTTGTAAATATATTAAATTTACTTATTTTCTCCTCAATTTACTATTCTTGTATCTAGAATCTAATCAAAATATTTTAACCTTCTCTATTGAAATTCTGTAATTTCTTTCTTAAGTCAATCATGAGAAATTATAACATATTATGAAGATTTTAGAATCAAGACCATATAAATGAAATAGTAAAACTTGGTGCCATAACTAATGCCTATTTAATCCATTTCCCTAATCTATACTATTATTTCTTTTATATCCTTGAAATTATCTTAGAAATTAGAAAGTTTCATAAATGAGAATTTTTCTAAATCAAACTTCAAATATTATTAATTTTATAAATACTAAAACTTTATATATAAATGGAAATTCTTGGATTAAACTTGAATATCACATTCTAATCATCCTATGTTGACATTTTATAGCATAAAAATTATATTTTTTCTTTTGTTTCATCACATGTCTCAGATATATATATATATATATATATATATATATATATATATATAATTTGATATCTTGGATTAACCATCAAATCATTATAAGAATTGAGACTTTATGATATAGTTTTGCTCACCAACATCAAAAGTACCTAGCCTAAGCTTCTTGGTGGCCGAAACTTGCTAAATTGCCGGCAAAACAAGAAAATTGATGGCCTTGTGTTCTGCTTCTCCAACTATAGTTCTAGCCACTACCACAACTCTGAATCCTAACAAATTGCAACCTTTAGTGTTTATGGTTGAGACTTGCTAAAACACTTTATAAATTGTGGCTAACAAGTTCGGAGAAGGCTGCATTTTTGCTATTGTGCTTGTTGCTAAATAGAACTTCTTCACGCCCGTAAACAGTAGCTGAGCTAGGCAATAAGCAAAGAAAGAGCACGAGAAGGTTGGCAACAAAGATGGTGGCTAGAAATGCTAGGCTCAACGATGGTAGATGGTTAGAAAAGAAGAGAACAAAAAGAAGGAGAAAAGAGAGTGAAATAGTAGAGAGAAAGGTAAAGCCAATGAGAAAATGAGAAAAAGTGAGACAAGAGGAGATAAGTTCGTAAAATAAAAAGGAGGGAGTGCTATAGGCTAACATCACAAAATTCAAGGAGATGGATGTCCGAAAATTAGAGGAAAAATTAAAGAGGAGAGAGAGAGAGACAATAACTGGGAAATAAAAAAAATAAAAGGAAGAGAGAAAATAAAATAAAAGAAGTTAAGGGATTCAATTCAGTACTTTTCGGATCCCAGTCCTCATTTGATCTCATCCATCTAAATGGTTCAATTAATCTTAGCCATCAAATTGTTATATTTTATGATACTTTTCTCCATGTAACTTTAAAAATTCAATACAAGTATTTTAATATTACCTTGAAATAAAATCTTAATACTTTTTCCAAAACTAATTTTGTTTAGAATCTTAGTTCAGTTAGTATTTTTAATCTCCCCTTAATATAGAAATACTACTACTTTCAAAAATAATTTATCAAATATCAACAATTAACTTCATAAAACTTCATACCTATAATTATTATTATTTTCAACTCATGAGGAAATCCCCATAAAATATTTAAACAAATCTCAAATTAATAATGACCATTTAAAAATAATTATATTTCTAATTTCAACAATTCTTAAAAATAATTTATTAAATACAAATATTTATTTTATAAATATTTCAAACTATAATTAATAAAATATTTCCAACTTATGGAAAATTCCTTATAAAAATCATTTACTAATCTTAAATTAATATTGACATATATAAAATAAAGAAACACATAAATAAATAAATCTCAAATATCATCATAAATATTTTTTTAATATTTCAAAACCTTTAATATGGAAAATAAAATTTAAAACTAAATATTAAATAAATAAATAAATAATTATCCATAATTATTAAAATTTATAGAATTTTAATTTTTAATTTGGGATATTACAATATACTCTCATTGATTTATATAAAATCATATATATCATTTAAAATATTTTTATTAGTTAATAGATTTTATTCTTATTGAAATATTGAAATACATTTATTCCTATTAACCCTTGAATCCCAATTTTGTTATTATGTCATATGGATGTCATTTAAGCCATTGCATAATGCATGCATACTAGAAAGATGTGTTACAATATACAACGTTGTTGCCATCAACTGCCTTGTGTTGCTGTTCCTTCCATATCGATGCTCATCTTCACTCAAGTTAGCATTGTGTGTTTTAAGGAGTTAGCCATGCCCGTTGCACCATATTTGCCTTTGCTCTGTCTTCACCTTTGAATGTCATCTGCACCTTCTCTTCCAAAACAAACTTCAATAAGTGAATCACAAACTTATTTTATTTAGATGAAATGGGCAAAATGTTAACTTGATTATGTGTGAGAGCCACTAGAATTTGCAAGTTCTTCCTCCACATGTAGGCAAAGCATTACATCTTAGCAATAAGTAGCTAGGATTACTAATGTTCTTAAACCTTGAACAAATTGGCTAATTCAACTAATTGGACTAACATTTTGAAAATGAAAATGGTTCAAAGGGATCCTCAAACTCGAACTGAGCAAAAACCCAAATTAACTTGGCCAAATCTAGTAAAAAGCCAATTGAACCAGCAACCTAATTCATTCTTTTTTTTTCTTTTTTTCTTTTTTTAATCCAAAAGCTTAATGTAAAAATTTTTTTACCCAAATTTAAGAATTTATTATACATTTAAAGAGTAAAGTGAATCAAATTTTTTAAGTTATATTGATTGTTATATTATTTGAAGCACTTTATGGATATTAATATTGCTTGAAATGATCTTTCAGTGAGTAATCATGAAATATTTCAAGACATAAATGCCTCTTAAACTATCTTGTTTAGTTTATAATTTTTTTTACATTTTTTGGCTTGCAACTTTATTATTTATTCATTACAATATGAATTTCTATAATATTTATTTTATGTTAAAGTATATATGAGAAGTAGTATTCTACTAGTATATTTGAACTCATTAAAATATAAACTTGTAGCAAATGATTATTAGTGTCCTAGGAGCTAATAATAAGATAATTGTAATAACGCATAATGTATTACATTTTATTTTAGGTAATACAATTATTATATTTTATTTTATTTTAATATTTGTGTAATTTATAACTTAATATAATAATTATCCCTGAAATAATTTTACTATTCCTAAAATGTCCATAATCGAATATTATTATAAAAGAGATAGCAATAATACATTAAAACTATCATGCGTAGTGACTGATGATTATGAATCATGAATATATGATATTAAGTCAATATATGGGTACATTATTAGTGAATAAATGTACTGGACTAACTCGTTGTGAGAATACTATATGGATTGTCACGTGTCATCAACTATTCTCATGCGACAATAATATACATAGTCTTTTAACCTAAAGTTACCACGGTTCCTTACATGAGGGGTCACACACTTTGATTGAGTGTATCACGAATCATACAAATGAATGTGAGTGATGTTAAAATGAGATTTTGTTCCTCTTGTATAATAAAGTGATATCTTTAGACCCTTTAATTAAGTAAAACTTAGAAATGTATAGTCGTGCTCAAAAGGATCAATATGTGATATTAATAATTTGTTTAAGTTAGTCTACTTAGTATAAAAAAATATTAATTAAAAAATATAAATTGAACATTGACAAAGATAATATCCTCCGTACCTCTAGTTCGATTTGAATATAATTACAAAAGAATTATGTTGTAAAGCATCGATCATACATTAGATAGATATCGAATCATAGATATTCTTATTACTTGAGTGGCAATGACGTATTGTTAGATATCGTTTACTGTCTATGGTTCATTAATAGGTCATTACTAACGTAGTAAGAACCTATAGAGTCACATAAAAGGAGTAAGAATGAGACAATAATTAATTAGTTTTTGTTAGACTAAAAACTTATTAATTTAGCTTATTATTTTGTATATATATAATCAGAGTAATAATATATATATATTCATGTAACATATATATTATATTATATTATATTATATTATGTGATATTATCTAATATTAAAGTAATATCAAATAATTATGTTATTTAATATTAGATAATTATATTATGAAATAATATTATTATTTAATAATATTTAGTTATTAATATTAAAGTAATATCAGATAACTAATGGATAAACCCTATTTTTTTTCACTCTCACCATGTTAAGGATAAGATATTAGTAGTTAAATGAAATTAAAATTAGATGTGATTTTCCTAGTTGGACTAGGAAAGAGGCATGCCATTAACTTTATAAAAGAGACATGAAGGCATCATTATTTAATGTAGAAAATAAATAAAATTGCCACCAATAAAAACTACATAAAAACCCTACTAAAACCGCAATAAACCCTACTCTTTCATGTGAAAGACGGATCCTAGCAAATTTGTGGAGATTAAAAAATCATCATTCGCTAGGTGTAGATATTGTAAAGGCACCATTACCTGATTGTACTTGTGATTTAGATCTGCACTTCAAGAAGTAATCTTTAATTCTTAATTTATGTCCCTGCACATTGATCTATAGGAAGGTTTTACATAACATAATTTTGAAAATCTATTTTCCGTTACGTTACATGATATATGTGAAACCCAACAATGATAGCCTTACAATTTAAAAATAAGACATTATGCTTCAACTGTCTTAGAGGTTTTTTAATATCAATTTTCCTATCGATTATTCCTTTTGTTGCTACATTACTCTCAATGTAGTAAGATCAATATTTATTTGTATTTTAAAAATACAATAATAAACTTATATTAATTAAATAAATTTATTTTTATATACATATATGTAATGTATAATTTATTACATGTAAAAATATATTAACCAATTTAACCATCTAATTTGACTAGTTAAATTAGTCTTACCTTAACCTACTACCTTGTCAGGTCGATAATTAATTTGGGTTTAAGAACATTGGGGAGTATCACAAATAAAACGTATCTAAGAAACCTCTTTAAATATTGGAAAAACATTCCAAAAACACAAAAGGATCCAATAAAATAAAACATAATGTGAGAGTACATACTCCCAATCAAGTATATCAAAAGAACTTAAGAGACCTATGCTTTAAACATACACTATTATAAAATTTCTCTTTAATGTTAGGTTTTTTTTTATTTTTCATTGTCAATTACGAATCAATGTATATACGAGTATTATTATATGTCAGATTATTCCACGTTAGTTAACCAACGTGAAAAAAATACATCATAACATTAGTTTTATATAGATAATAACCATAATCATTTTTTAAACTATGGTATTAAAACAAACAATATTCAACTATAATTGTTTTAAATAACTAATGTGGTATAGCTTTTCCCTTAACTCACCGTTGATCTTTAACATTGGTTATTTTTCATTTTCCAATATCGATTATGAACCAGTGCATATATAGGTATTGTTATATGTCAAACTTTTCCATGTCGATTAATTAACATGAAAAAAATACATAATAATATCGATTTTATATAAATAATAATAAATTTTTAAATTATAGTGTTAAAATAAATAATATTCAACTATAGTTATTTTAAATAACTAACATAGTATGACTTTTCCTCAATCTATCCTCACTCTTCCTTCCTACCTAGTCCTTTCTCATAGATTTTCCCTTTTACCATTCTTCTTCATGCAATTCCTCCTTATTTGGTCCTTTCTAACTTCTTAATATCTTTAATAACACTTTAAAATATCAATTTTAATAATTTTAAAAACTATAGAAAATAATGAAAATTTATGTTTAATACCATTAGTAAATGCCTATGGTTGACACTCCTTAGAAAAGTTATCTTGAGTCTAATATATATAAGTGCAATAAAAATTCATTAAATTTTTTTGTATAATATTATACATTTCAAATAAATAAATAGTAGATAATATCATTTAATATCAAAGGAGAAAAAATAAAGTTAAGTTTCTCACTTATAAAACTTGTATCAATATGAAAGGTAACAAAATATAATTGATTTTGAAACTAGAAACTAAGTTACAAGAAGAAAATACAAAAAGTTAAGAAAGTTCTTATATTTATATTTTGTGATTTTTCAATGAACATGCAACATCATAAATTCACCAATGAGCTAACAAATCTTTAATATTACAAGACAATTAGTAAGAATAAACAAAAAAAACTAAAGAGAATCATTTCAAGGTTGGAATATGAGTATAATTTGGTAAATAGAGAATCATTTTAAGATTAGAAGAATTTTAGGATAAATTTTGCAAATGGCATCATGGCTTCACCATTTTTATTTTCTTTTTAACCCTATGATTTAAATTACTTTAATATTAAATGTCAGTTTCTACGAAAAAAATTTGATGTGAATAGTAAAATGATATTGTTTAATTATAGAGGTTTAAACATTCTAAACCAAAATATTTTGTTTAAAAATATGTTTTAAGTAAAAAATTTATTATTTTATAAGTTAATAGCATTAAAATTATATTTTTGCACTGAATAATCATATTTTTCTTATATAATTTTATAAATACAAACAATAATAGCAACAAATACAAAAAAAAACTTTAAATGAACAACTTAACAAATAATAACAAATACAACAATAATAGATGCAAAAACTTTATAAACTAAAATATTTTTCTTATACAGTTATACAAATACAAACAATAATAGATTAAACAATGTAATAAATAAGAAATTATAATTTATAATGAACAATAAACTTTAAATAAAAAGAAAACGTAGAATACATCTTTTTATAATTCTTTTATATTACTCGAGAGGTTCTAAATTAGATGATATAGAGGGTAGAAAATTTATGATAAATTAGGGTGATAAGAAGCAACATATCCATTGTTGCAATAGACTCAAGCCTTTCAATGCAAAATAAACATATTACTTTTTTTCACTATAATTTCTCATTAGTTTTATCATTTTTGTATTTTCTCAACATCTTCAATAAATGTAATTGATGGAATCTAAATAGAAATTGATGATAAATTATAGTTAGAAAAACAGTATCATGAATCTTGTATTGTATTTAAGCTTACTAATGCAAGATTGAAGATGTTATTTTTTCTCACAATAATTTATCCTAACTTTGCAACCTTTGAAAGTTCAACATAATAATGTTCTATCTATTAAACTTAGGGTGTTTGATTAACATTAGCTTTGAATGTTTGAGTGTTCCTATTTTTTAATGTGAAAGCGATATTACTTGTCCTATGTGTATCAAAGTTTGACACAGCATATAAAGCAATCAACATGTCATTTCTCACACTAAAATATAGGAATAATTAGATGCTTATAACAAATGAAGAAATTGAGCTCATCAAAGAAAGCTATCTTAATAATTGTTTCAAATAGGAAAAGAGAGACCTATTTATGAGTCAAGAGCAAATTAGTGATGAATCATCATTATACATGCATTGCAACACACCAAAATTGATTATAACTAGTTTGCTAAAAATTATGTGATATAAGGTAACAAAATAGGTCATATTCCGAGTGATCCCTTAGTATATCATTTTTTTAATTATTTATTAACAATGATTACATAATTATTTAAGCTTTTTCTACATAAAAATAAAAAGAATAAAAAGAATAAAATCAAATGAAAGTGAAATAGAAATGCAAACAAAAATACAAATAGAACACAGAATGGAGAACAAAATTTAGATAGTATATAGAACAAAATGAACACAACCAAATTAGAGAGGTTTTAATCCAAAACTAAAATAAATTTATTAAATAAAATAAAACACAAAAGTAAAATTGTAAGAAAGAAAATTAATATAACCAAGCAATTAATCCAAGGATTTGAGAGCTCTTAATGTAGATTAATCATAAATCATAAAACATTTGACCATTCCAATTAATTTTTCAATGTGACTTATCTGAAACCTTTGTAATAATTCATGAATTTTAAGCTAGATAACCATCAAAGATTTAATTAATTAAGATTAGTAAAATTAACTAACTGATATAATTCATATAAAGCTAGATTGAAATTGATTTGAAAATAAAATTTAGCTAAGTTGAGGGATTAAACTAGAAATCTCTAATTTAATCTCTCAGCTTTTGTTCCTATGTGAAAAACCATGCTTAACTAATCATAATTTAACATAAAAATAAGTAAAGATTAGAAATTATAAGATTGAATACTAATTATACTAAATCAATATTTAACACATGTAATATTAAGCAATCGGCACAAAGAATATGGGAAAGAAGAAAATTAATTAAAACAAAGTTAACATTATAAATTAGGATCTCATTATCCAATAGAGATAAGAATCAAAATGCTTGAATCAACAAGAAGTTTAGCCTCCATGGTTGAAAAATAAGAAACTTCAAAGAGAGAAAAGTTATCTTTGTTGAATTGTGTAGTATGTTAAAGTGTTGTGTTCTTGCTCCTTATATCTAACTTTCTAACTACTAAAACTTGATAGACTTGAATCCTATGCCTTCTAGGATTACAAAGAATAAGGCCTTGCTAATGTTAAAAGCTCAAAACCTATTTTGCAAAATAGTGTACTCTAAGAATTACAATAGTAAAATTACTCAAGTCTGACTTCAACCTAATGTAAGACCACTAAAATTACATAGATTTGATAAACCATGAACATAAAAGTTATAAAGCCAAGTCTTAAAAGGGATTAGGCATTGATTTTACATTAATTGAATCTTTGGAGCTGTAGATCTAATCCAAAAATCAAAGATGGCTTAGTTAAGATAGAAATAGGGCTACAACTTCTTAGTTAAATTAAAACTTTCAAAATGTCCAAATTGAGCTTTAACCAAAACATAAAAGTTGTAAAGCTTTTTTTAACTTTTCCAATGATATAAAGATCACCATAATCTGACATCCAAAGCTCAAGATATAACCAAAAACATAAAACAATGTAAAAATCCAACATTAACTGAACAAATTTAAAACATTATAAAACTAGCTCCAAATTACAAAACAAGGCGAATTGTATAAAATTAAACATGTGCAACACACTAAGAGGCATAAAATAAGAAGAAATAATATAGATAAAATCTTACACATCACATCATAATGTTTAAATTGTTTATGAATTGTCATGACGTATAAACTATTAATGAACTATCACAATATACAAATTATTAATAAATTATCGTGACGATTGAAATGGATTATTATTAAACTTTAGACATTGACTTTTAACAAAAACCCAACATCGTATATTAACATACTATGAAAGGAGAAAAAACCATTATTTATATATTAGTTGCTAAAAAAACTAATGTTGTATATCAATACCTTACAAACATCATCTTTGATAAATGTTTATTATCACTATTTATTAAAGTTCAACAGTGGGTGTTATACTGTTATATGTCAATTTGGTCAAATAAATAATGTGGTATCATCTCAATTATAGTTACATCAATTTTATAATAAATACCTACTGTGATTTTTTTAATTTTCTTTACAACTTCTACATTTTTTCATTTTTCTAAAAACACATAAAATTACAAATCATTGTTCTAAGATTATTATCAATATTAACTAGTAAATATTATATATTAACATTATAATTAATCATTTAATATCACAATTTTGAAGTGATGATGAATATCTACATGGTATCTATAAAGCAATCTCTTTCCCTTACTTTCATATCTATGGCATATTTTAGTAAAGAATTCATTTATATGAATGGTGTAAAATTTGCAAATAAATTTTTTTATTAATGAATATGTATATATCTGCTATTTCTTACTACCAGTACTCTCATATGAATAATGCAGGACTTGCAAATAATTATGTACAAGATCAACGACTTGCATCTCAATAATTAATGATTGAGTAATATCAGTGTTGTATTATCCTCCTACATCATATAAATAAAATGGAGTGAAATCTTAAATAAAACAAGTGAGAAATAAAAAGAAACTCTAAATGCAATTTATAGGTAGTATATAATATTCTACATCAGTTACTAATTTGAAAAATGACATTATAGGTGTCCATATCTTGAACAATTTCTAATAACATAATCTTTGGATACTAGTTTATTATACAAATATTATTTTAAGTTTACCTATACCCAACACTTCATATTCTTTTGGAAAATTAGATTTTGTAACATTCACTTTTTATCTAAGTCAATGTTATAAGTTTCACTTATTTATAAAAATATTATCATGTTATTATTATTGGTGTGTGTCCTAATAGTCAATCATAAAGATGATTGTAATAATGCAAAATGTATTATGTTTTATTTTAGGCAATGTAATTATTATGTTTTGTTTTCATTTTTTATGTCTATGTAATTTATAACTTAATATAATAATTATCCTTGGAATAATTTTACTATTCCTAAAATGCCCCTAGTCAAGTATTATTACAAAAGAGATAGTAATAATACATCGAAACTAGCATGTATAGTGACTGATGATTATGGATTATGGATATGTGATATCAAGTTAATACATGAGTACATTGTTAATGTACAGATGTACTAGATTAACCCGTAATGAGAAAAATTACATGGATTGTCAAATGTCATTAGTTATTCTCATGTGACCATAATGCATGTAGTCCTTTGACCTGAAGTTACTGCGGTTCTCTACATGAGGAGTTACACACTTTGATGTCGTTCTATATCACCTTTAATTGAGATGTGTTGTAAGATGTTAATTAGGTGTGTCATGAATCATGCAGAGGGATGTGAGTAATGTAGATGAAAATTTTGTTCCTATTATATAGTAGGAGTGATATCCTTGGACGTCTTGATTGAGTGAGATTAAGAAATGCATGACTATACTCAAATGGATTAGTATGAGATATTGATCATTTGTTTAAGTTAGTCTACTTAATATCAAGAAACTTAAATTGAACATTAACGAGGATGACGCATTTCATGCCTTTAGTTCAATTTGGATATCATTACAAAAGGGACCATGTTACAAAGTGTTGTTCAGATATTTAAGTGAATATCGAGTCACAAATATTTTTACTACTTAGGTGGCAGTGATGTATTGTTAGATATTGCTCATTGTCTATAGTCCACAATTGGATTATTACTAACGTAGTAAAAATTTATAGGATCATATAAAAGGAGTAGGAATGAGACAATAATTAATTAGACTTTAGTTGGACTAAAATTCAATTAATTAAGTTTATTTTCGTACATATATTTTCACGTAATAAATATGATATATTATGTGATATTATTTAATATTAAAGTAATATCAGATAATTACGTTATTAGATATTAGATAATTATATTATGAGAAAATATTATTTTCTAATATAAGATAACTATATGGCATTTTAATACTAAATAATTATATTATGAGATAATGTTATTATCTAATATTAGATAATTAATGGATAAGTTTTATCTTTGCTCACTTTTTCCATGATAAGGATAAGGTGATAGTTGTTAAGTGAGATTAGGATTTTTTGGAAGTATTATCTTAGTAGGATTAGGAATGTGGTTTACCTTAGTTCTATAAAAGAAACTTGAAGGCAACACTTTAGGAACATACATTAACTGCCATTAAACCCTAAGTCACTTAAGAAAAATGCACTAATCCTAATCCTGGTGAGAGAGACGTATCCTAGCAGATTCATGGAGGGTGAGAAGTTATTGTTAAGAAATCATTATTTGGAAAAATATAAAAGAGAGCTCATGCAAATAGTTAAGAAATCATGTATATTGATCATGATATATAATTTAATGATTTCATAAAATGATTCAAATATACATAACTACTATTTGGTGTAAAAACTCTCTTGAAACATTATATAGATATAATATCCATTATTTTTTGCAAGTATTTTAAAATATCATTTTTCAAAAATTAAAAAAAAAGTCAATTATATTTGGAAAAATATAAAAGCTAGTTACATAGCATTAGGGTTGGAAATTAGATGGGTAAGAGTGATTAAGGACCTCCAAATCAATCGCCCACCCAAAATTGTATGTTATAAAATTAGATCCATAATCACCCGCAAAAATTATGTTACTCGCTTGGACTTGTACTTTGCGAGTACCAGCGGGTGTAGGTGGGTTTAGGGTACTTTAAATAAAAATATCTTACACACCAACTATTTTATAAATTAGTTTACCACTTACTTTCTCATATGTAATATTATTATAGAGTAAACTAGATCTATATGAAATATTATTATTTCAACCTATAAAATTAACATAAAAGAACTAGTAAGTATTTTCCCATTAAATGGAATTAACTATACATAGATTACTATTGTACTGTATTAAAGAAATTAATGGAACTAAAATTGAAATCAAAATAAGATATAAATGTAAATACAATTTATTTCAAAGACTAACATTACTAGTTTTTGTTTTACTTTATATAGATGAAATGAATAAATAAACTTAGTGTGTTTTCCAAATGTATAGAATCCTTAGGTAAATGAATGAGGTGTACATAGATCACTAAGGTTAAGTTGCTTTCTATGAATGGAGTGGAGGACAAAAAGTTAGATCATGTTTTCAATATTTGTCATCTCTGTTTAATAAGTAATAACAAGGAAGAAGCTAGTAAAATTTTTTTTTGGCAATCAATGCCTAAAACAATGTTGTCCTTTGAATTTTAGTGGGCGAGTGACAGTTAATATTAGACTGTGAATTTTAATCTGCAGCCACCCGCATAATTATTATTTTTTTAATTTTACCCGCTTCTATCTATTACGATATTTAATCCAATCGAAACTGCATAAATTTAGATTTGGGTGGGTGGTTTATAACAGTTGGACTTAAAACTTCTAACCTTACATAACATAAGATTCAAATTAATTTAAAGTATGATGTAAACTTAAAGTAAAAAAGGTATTAATAGTAATTTCATGGAGTTATAATGTCTAAAACATGTATCAAAACCAAAAACATTTTAATTTACATTAAATCAACTTTTAAATTTGAAACCTATGATTTTAACATAAAAGCAAATATCAATATCAATATACTTTCACTAAAATTAAAATTTTGGTATTTAAGAATATCCATTCACATGATCTACTAGATAATAGTCTATAGTCATCCTAATATGTATAATCATGTGTGATCATTCTAAATCCATCAAATCAATCAATAACATGCTCAAGCATAATAGAAAGTTATCTAAAATATGTCCAAATAAGGACAATTCATACTATACATTGTTAATTCTTTACAATTGTTAATTCATACTAGACATTGTTAATTCTTTACGATTCTAGAGTTAAAGTACAAGTACAATAAAAAAATCCTCAAAAATAGCTTAAGAGCAAAAAGAATAAGCATTCTTTATGAAATATTTTAGTAGCACAAAGAAAACTTTTTGTAATGATTCTTAATCAAGATTTTTTTTTCTCTATGTCTTTTAGACAAGTGCATGTAAAGCTTTGATATGCATAAGGAGGCAATGACATAGGTAACAAGTTATAATCTGACGTGATCCCGCAAGTGCACGGGTTAAGTCGAGTTATAGTATAAAAGATATTGTCTCCACAGGGATTGAATGTTGAATACTAACTGAATTTCGAGGCAAATTATCTAGGTATATCAATTGATATTGGGAATTAAGGGTAAAATGTAAAACAGAGCTTAGTTATCAAAAAGATTTAATTCAATTGAGATGGAAGCCTACTCAGCTTAAGGTTCCCTTGCACATCTCATTATGGAATGAAGATAATCCTCTAACTTGGTTTACTGTTAATTTAGATTGCTGGATTACCAAAAGTAAGCTATACCTCATTGTAAGGCTACTAGCTACTAACCAAAAGATTAAGTGCCCAGAATTTCTCTAGTAATCACTCATCTAGGTTGCATTAACATTGCTTTAAAATCCATTCTTAGACATTTCATCCTGTGCAAAAGAATCCAATTAACTTAATTCCTAAGTCTAATTGATATTCCCAATGATCATGCAAGGTCCGATTAATTAATTGGTCATTCCAACCTGGAATTAACTAATCTATCACACAAATCCAATATTTCGGAAGTATTGAACTGTAGAAATACAAAACAGCATAATCAAATCATAAATAAACAGTAAATCAAGCTAGATTATATAAGAATCAATTCCATAAATCCATGAACAAGTTCACCCAAGCTGAGCACAAGGGTTTAGTGTGAAAACATTACAAAATTAGAAGAAAACTAGAAAACAGAGAGGGAATTCAAACAATTCATGAAGTTCTACAAATTCCTTGCTTGAATCTTCAATCCTTTGCTTGAATCCATGGTTAGAAGTTCCCCTTGGTGAGTTTGGGTCTCTCATAGGGTTTCTCCCAGTAGCTCCTCTTTTAATTTTCGGTTTCTCCTCCTCCTTTTTCAAAATTTCGCACAAAACTTATATGGGTGATGTACACGGGGTATGACACAGCTCGTGTTCTTTTCCGAAGTGTCAAGCAGTAATGTACACGGGTTATGACATGGCCCATGTTGTACCCTGTGTTCTTCAACGAGGGCTGGTCAACATGTTACATGGGGTGTGACACTCCCTGTGTTTACCTTAGAAGTGAAGGGCAGTATGATACATGGGGTATGACACGTCCCGTGTTTACCCCCGTGTTCTTCTCTGAGCAGCTCAGTGAAGCCTCGAAGCAGTCCAGAAGGATACATGGCCTTCCACACGGGGTTCCCATACCCCGTGTTCTTTGTCAAGTGAGCAAATTTGCTTCGATTCTCCACTATTTGCATGGTTTTGCTTTCGGATCCTTTTCTAATGCTCAAATGTGTCCTTTCAAAGCCTGAAAACAAAATATCGAGCATCTAAGTATCCTTTTTCAATCAATTTGCACAAGATACTAAGTAAATAAGTAATGAAACACATAGAATTTAAGTGCAATTATGCATTTATCATAATCCATGAGCTTGGATTAAGGTTGATTATATCATGGGATTTATGATAATTGATATAAATAATAATCGTATAATTATAATGAGAAAATAATTGAGAAGGGATATCAAATAATGTAATACGATATTTATGATAATAGATCTAAATTGATATAAGCAATTTTATGGACTAGGATAAGTTGGGATTATCGGGATAAAGGGTAAAGAGCATTGTAACTTTCTTGCTCACTTTATGTAAAGGGCCCAAGGCGAAGAGGCCTAAGTGCAGTATGCATGTGTTGGTGTGTGTCCTAGGAACTAATTATATAAATGATTGAAATAATACACAATGCATTATATTTTATTTTAGGTAATTTAATTATTATATTTTATTTTCATAATTTTATTATCATTCTGTGCAATTTATAACTTAATATAATAAATTATCCTTGGAATAGCTTCACTATTCTTAAAATATCCTTAGTCAAGTATTATTACAAAAAAGGTAGTAATAATACATCGAGACTAACATGTATAATGATTGATGATTACGAATCATGGATATGTGATATCAAGTCAATAGATGAGTACATTGCTAGTGAACAATGTATTGGATTGACCCACTATGAGAATATTACATGGATAGATGTGTCATAAGTTATTCTCATATGATCACAAATACATATAAACCTTTGACCTGAAGTCATTACGATTCCCTATATGAGGAATTACTCACTTTAATATTGTCTTATGTCACTTTTAATTAGGATGACGAATAGGACATTGATTGGGTGTGTCATAAATCGTGCAGAGGGAAGTGAGTGATGTAGATGAGATTTTGTTACTCTTGTATAAAAGAGAAATATCCTTGGGCTCTTGATTGAATGAGACTTAGAAATGCATGGCCATGCTCAATTGGATTAATATGTGATATTAATAATTTATTTTAAGTCTACTTAGTATCAAGAAATATAAATTGAACATTGACGAGGATGACACATTCCATGCCTCCAGTTCAATTTGGATATTATTACAAAAAGGAATTATAATGTAAAATGTTGATCATGTATTAGGTGGATGTCGAATCACAGACATTCTTACTACTTGAGTGGCAATGATGTATTACTAGATACCGCTCACTATCTATAACTCAATAATGAGTCATTATCAACGTAGTAAGAATCTACAGGGTTACACAAAAGGAGTAGGAATAAGACAATAATTAATTGGACTATAATTATATTAATATCCAATTAATTGGACTTATTTTCGTGCATATATATTATTATTAAGAATAATAATGTGTTATTCACGTAATATATATATATTTATATATATATAATATTATGTGATATTATTTGATATTAAAGTAATATCAAATAATTACGTTATCATATATTAGATAAATATATTATGAGATAATATTATTTTAATATTTGATAACTATATACAATTATCTAATATTAAGATATTTATATTATGAGATAATATTATTTAATATTAGATAATTAATAGATAAGTCCTATCTTTCCTCATTATCTCTAGGATAAGGATAAGATGAGTTGTTAAGTGTAATTATGATTTTGAAAGCATTATCCTAGTAGGATTAGGATTGTGGCTTGCTTAAATTTTATAAAAAGAGGCTTGAGGGCAGCACATGAGAGACACGCTCAAAGCTTCCATACAAATCCTAAATCACTCAGAAAATATCCAATCCTAATTCCTAGAGAGAAAAACACATCCTAGTAGATTTGTGGAAGGTAAGAGGTTGTTGTTCACTCCGTGTAGATATCGTAAAGACGTTGTACCTTCCGGCCGGCGTTTGATTCATCCACTCTCAACTTTGGATTAATAGAAATACGTGTACCCAATAGGTAAAATCCTAATCATTGATTTATGCTTTTTGCATGGATCCTAGGTAGAATTCAGATCAAATTTTGAATTTTCGATGTATATGATAATCTGAATTCCCAATAGCATGATGCTTCTATATAACCTAAGCAAGGCCCTCATTCTATTCCAACTAAGCCACCTTTAAGGGAGTTCCTAATGAGGTGGAAAGAGATTTCTACTTTCTGCAGCCAAAAAGGCTTTTACCTTAAGCCAAATGATTGTTATATAGCTTCAAACCTCTATAAAACCCTATGCATTTAGAACCCTATAAGGCCTTTCGTCTTTTTCAAACCAACCTTTTAGGCTACCTTCGATATTCTAATCATTTTAAACCTACCTCTTTAAGCTAGTATAAATTGAGCCTTTTTTAGGCTTGTCTGATAATAGAGAAGGTTATTTTAGGCATTATCAAGGACACTAAGGTTAGCTTTTCTTTAACATTCTTATATTAACATTGCTTTTTTTACCTTACATTTTGACTTTGTACAAAAGGTAGATGTTACTAATGAAAATCCCAATAGTTAATTTATCTAAGGATTGGTGCCCTTTCTTATTCTATTTTCTCTTTCTTACTTATTTGTTGTTTGATGGTTTCTTGTGACTCATGGCAGATTTTGGTGAAGATTAAGGGGATTTAGAAGGTTTGGAAGGTGACTTCGATATTATAGCCTTTGTACTTCAAAAAAAATCCTAGGTTATTGATGTGTATGATCTTGTGATTTAGAAGAATTTTTTAAATGGCAGTACATAGGCTCTCGAGAAACTTCTATTGATATTTTAGTCTTTGAATCTAATTAAAGTGATAAAGGGGAGGTTTCTAGGGAAAAACTTCACTCTTCAGGAATTCATATATTTCTTATGTATACTTAAAATATTATCATTTTTCCTTTTAAGAAATTAATCTTATGTTATGACTTTTGCAAAGATCAAGATATTAAGGAAGAGTTCGTTGCTCTAGCAATGGGTGCTTAGGTTGCCAATCTAATTGTTATTCAAGGTAAGTTTTCGAATAAAGAGGAACCATTCTCTGATGTTGTTTTAGATAATAATCAAGTTTTCTAAAGAGATACATGTGACTTTAGGTATTTATGCTTTTAGATTTTGCATATGTTATTTTTTATTGCTTTTCTTAGGAGGATTACTAAACTTTCAATCTTTCTTAAAAGTCAAGGAATTGAAAGTGAACTTGTGGCCCTAATGACTAAGTCCTAAGCCATTGATTCCTTTTTAAATCAAATGGTCTTATGGGCTTAAGTCATTATAGTTAGTACTGCCAAGTTAACTATGCTTGTTATTCTAGATAAAAAGCCCTTTGTGGACATGACCACGACTACAATTAATTAAAATTTAGGGGAAACTCTTTTTTGGGAGTGTGCTATGGTCAGAGAGCTGTTTGCTACTACCTTGGTGCTTTCTTTGACCCTGGCTCCTTCCTAAAGTGATTTTACTATTGCCTTTAGAAAAGTGCATGTTAAAGAAACATTTCCAAAGAAAACTCTTATAGCTCCTCCTAGTTCGATTTATTCCATTTAAATTGGGGAGGTTATTATTCCCCCTTAACTCCTGTAATAGTAAATATTTCATCTTATATTAGAAAATCATAAAAAATGAGTAGTAATCATTTGGCCTTCCTCTGAAAGATAAAGATGTCCAGGCAGTGCACTTAGATGAATTAGTGAAGTAGATGAAGGCTTTTAGCCCCCTATGCTATTTCTGATGATGATTTAACCATACTAAAATAGACCCTACTACAATATCCATAAACTTGATAGCAGTAGGAAGCTATTATTTTATGCTATTGGTTATACTAAGCTAACTCACTTTTTGAAAGCTTCAAAGGAGAAGACAATAACATCACGTACTACTAAAGAACTTAAAAATTTTAGGGAAGAAGTATGACTTTATCTAATTTTTTGAAGGCGGATATTATTCCTAAGGTAATGGAGCATGCTTCAAAATTTTGTGAGTATGGAGTATACACAAATGATAACATAATTACATGCCTTAAAGGACTATCGCGAGCAACTTAATTAATGTCGAAAAGAGGTTTCCCACCATATTGTTAATTTAGAGGCCAAAATAAAAATGTATAATTACATGGAAAAACATTTCTTAACATTTTTGTAATAATAAAAGTACTTCTATTCTTTATATATATATATTCTCTTTAGCATTTATATTTCTTAAAAATGTTTGTTATTTCAATGACATATGGCTTTTCCAACCACTCTACTAATTTTTTGTAATTATAATGTTGTTTAAGTCCTGAGGAAAGGAATGTTAACCCTACATCTTTTCTTATAAATTGTTGCTCTTTTTCATAAAGGCTCCTCACTCGTCTTTCTTAGCAACCAATCTTGTTAACTAGCTTTCTTGCATTTCTTGCTTTCTTAGCAATCAATCTTGCTAATTAACTTTCTTAAGTTTCTTACTTTCTCTTGTACTTTCTTTCTTTATCATGGTGCATTCAAGTAATTCAAGTAATGATGAAGACTTTAAACCACTCTTTGACATAATTTCTAACAAAAAAATGGATGAAGATTCTATAATTGTTTGGGAATTCTTATAAGGGTTTCCATTTTAGGAAAGTTAGATAAAAGGCCATGAAGGTCAAGCATTATAATTACTATTTTGCTTGTAATGTATATGTCCATCTTATTGAGAATAAGTTACTATTAATTATTTTGCCTTTCTTCTACCATGTCTTAGATAACCCTTCATGGTGTCATTTAGATGCTTATCTTTTCCTTCCTTCTTACAAGTAGGCTTTTGTTTATCAAGATTTTAATCACTTGCTCTATATTGTTGTTATAGACATGTGGTGGGAATATATGTAGCTTCAAACATGTGAGATTAGGGTTAAAACATTCATCCTAGAATATCAAGGGAGTTGACCTTATCTTTTCCCTATAGAGCATAGGAACTTAACCTTTTCTTTACTTGAAGGTAGGGAATTAGCATTATGGGGAAGTCCTATTTAGCTAAACTAATACTAGGGTGAGGTACAATTCTATGCCAAGGCCTTTTAGACTTGTTGACAACCCTCTTGCCTTTAATATTATGACTTTTAATGTTAGAGGAGCATTACATCTCATATTTTGATTTTAGGCAACTACACTCTTATAATGACATATTTTTAATGTGTTAGTGCTAAATGACGAGGAAGCTAAGGTCATTACAACTTCTCTTGGTTTTACAACTACAAAGATAATTGAGACATTACATTACACTGGCAAGGTTTGGGTACTTTGGAATCATTAGGATATCCACTTGGTGATTCAATGTAGGGATAGCACTAGCCTTAAGATAGTGTTGAGCAAGAATTCTTCATGATAATTTAATTTTTAGGATAGGCTTTACCTATGTAATTTTTATGGATAAATAACATCTATTATTTCTATTGTATTTTAAGCTTAAGCCCCACTTCTTCACTTTTTTTTTAATTGTGAATGAAGGCCTGTAATGCTTTGCTTTGCATGTGTTTTTTCTTATGTCAAGATTCTTTAATGAATGCAGCCTTCGATTCCCTTGCTCTCATTAATGCTTTTTATGACATTGGGTTATTTAAACTTCTCTCCTACTATTATATAATCTTTTATTGACATTACGTATTTCCATATATTGCATTCACAACATTTTTTTAAGAATTTCTGAATCTTCTTGAGCATTTGTTATTTTGCTTTCTTTACCACTTTTATTTGTAATGGCTTCCAATTCTTTTAATAGTTATGACAATGCTTTACCTTTATATCAGCTTTGTATAATGATAAATCTCTTATCCAAAGGTGTTGGGTCAAAATGTCTTTCACCAAGCATTGTTAAGCCAATTCTTAAGCCTCAAAAGGCTACAAGATTATCATATGAAACGATGGCTTTTCAATTCCCTAAAAGTACGTCATTATGGTAAAAGGAAGGATAAATAAATTAAGACTATTATTGTTTTTTTTTTCTGATGAAAAGGTTGATAATAATGTTACTTTAGCACCTTCGAGAAAGTTTAAAGTTGAGAGTTTGTTTGTGGCCATCCTTTTAGACAACTTAATAGGGAATTAAAAATTGTTAAAAGAGGTACATCGTTAGGTAATAATGAGCACCTTTGAGGAAGTTTAAAGCTAGGAGTTCATTTGTGGCCATCCTTCTAGACAACTTAATGATGAATTAAAAATTATTAGAAGAGGTACATTGTAAGGTAATAGCGATCTCTAACACTTTTATGACAAACATGACAATACTGACTTTCATCAATGGAAAAAAAATGTAAGTATTGATTACTAATAAAGAAGCTTAAGGTAAGAATGTTTATAAATTTGTTTCTTATTTGAGACATTTTAGGAATGTTTCTAACAAAAGAGTTTAGAAAGCAAAAGCTCTCTTTTGATAAGGCTTTTCATGAATTGGCTGCATTGAAAATTGATTTTAGAGAAGTATATAATGCATTAGATCGTATGAAAAGTGCATTCTAATATGCTCAACAAACAAGAATCACATTAGCATAAGGAGAATAGACACCTTATGCAATGGAAGGATTTTGTAAGGGATAATATTGAAAAGTCTTTAAAAGAGTATTGTGTTCCTTACGGTTGTGCTAATGATGATATTATTAGATTGATAAGAGAGCTTTCTAAAGTGCAAAGGGCTACTAAGATTTGGAATAGACAAAGCAAAACACATCAAGAGTAGTTGTCAAAAAGAAAAAAGGATTATCAAATTTTAGTGAATAGAAGGTTAGAAATTGGTGCTAAGGCTCAGTTATTTATGAATGAGGCTACCTAGGTCCATATTGATGTCAGGGTGGCTTCTAGTACTAGTTTTGAAATTGCATCAAATTAACTTTATTTATAGGACTCTAACTTTCTTTTGACCACTTAAATGCTCGTTATAAGATTGAAATCATAATGATAGGATAGAATGTAACTTGTGTAGTGTGGCATCTTGAAGCTTTAATTAGGAAAGCCCCAATGAAAAAGGGTGATGACAGGAGCTCATGAAAAAGAATACATTCCTACTAATGACTGATTTTTTATTTTTCAAATATACATGTTAACATATTTAATGGAATTTGCTTGAATTCATAAATTTCCAATTGTACTTTTATACTAAAAATGAAAATATATTTATATTAGGGCTCTAACGACCTTACTTACAAAAGAATTCTAGATATAATATTGCTTTACATACTTGAAATTAATAGGAGCAATTTCTAAACCACTTTGAGGATTAAATAAAACACAATATCCATTAGAATTTACTTGACTAACTATATAGGAGCTTTCTTACATCGAGATAAACTTTGAAGCATGCAATCCTTTCAAGATATATTCTATAGTATTTAAAACTTAATCCTTTACTTGGAAACTCCGAGGTCTTACTATCTTTTGATAAGTTATCATAATCCTTTTAATATATACAACATATGCTTATTGCACTCTTTATCTTTTTTCTTTCATCATTTCAATCCAAAGCTGCGAAGAGCCTTATCTTTTATTTCTAAAGCCAATCACAAGCTTTATACTACTAATTGTGCTAGTATTATGACTTTTGTTCTATAAAACAAGGAAAATGGAATTGCTTAGGTTAGCCTTCCTTTTTTTGCTCTTCTATAAACCCATAAGGCTTGCTATAGATAATTTGCCTATTTTTTATAGTTATCACTCACCATTTTAGTTAGAATTCTCATTAGTGTTTTATTTGTTGCTTCGACCTATCTATTCCCTTCTGGATAATAAGGACTCAATTTATTAGAATAATCTTTATTTATTTATTGAAGTTCAAATAGCTTTATTAATGAAATGAATGTTATTATCAGAGATTATTCTTCCTAGAAATATGAACTTGTATATGATGTTTCTTTGATGAAGTTTGCCACTACTTCACCTTGTGTTAACCTTAGAGCCACAATATCCACCCATTTATTGAAAAGCTTTGCTACTACTAATATCCAGGTTTTACCATGTGATGTTAATCCTCTAAAACCAATGAAATCAAATGCCCATGTATCAAAGGGCTAAGGAGTGCTTAATGCATGAAGTTCAACAATAGAGGCATGGATTAGTTCTCACAAATTTGATAAGGCTTACATTGGCAAACACAGGTTAGAGCATCTTACTCCGTGCTAGGCTAGTAATAGCCTAAGCAAAGGAGCTTATGGTGTAACTTTTTTCACTTTAGTGTTCCTTGTAATCTCTTTGATGCATTTCTTCCAACATAATATGGTGTTCTTCTTTATTTAAGCACTTTCTTGGTTCGTTATTCACCTTTTTTTTTGTATAGGATTCCTTCTTTCACAAGGTATCTTGTTACATCCTTTCTGATTTTGCTAGCCTCCTTCAGGTTGGTGGAAAGAGTTTCCTTTAGGTGATATTGTAAGCACCCTTTCCTTTAATCCCTTTTTGTAATAGCTCTATCTTGGATCGTCAAGTGGTACATCTTGTACAAGTGGCTGGAAGGGTTTTGCAATTTAAAAGGCCAAAAATGCTCTTAGTGCTATATTTTTTCTATAAAAAGGTGATCCTTCTTCACCATAGATATCATCTCGCACCCAAGACATAATTGCCTTCCTTCATTCTTCTATAATGCATTTCATTATGATCCCTTCAAGATTATGTTTGTAAAGGAGGTCATCCATTAATTAATAATCTTGGAGAATTTTTGCAAGAGTAGTCTCTAGGTAGTCTAATTCTTCTAAGATGGGAATTTTCTGATCATCATGCATTTCAAGTGGACTCTATTAATTAAGGATGGTATAAGGCTATTAACATAGCTTGATGATAATTTCACCACCATCTTTAATTACCATTTTTATCCTAATATTAAAGCCTTATACTTTGCTTTATTATTAGTGCAAGGAAAGTCTAGCTTGTGGGACATAACATAAGTTCCATTATCAATATATCTAAGCTAGCAAACAATTGTACCTAGAAGATTCCTCCATCAAGGAATGACTAGTTTACTCTTGGTTAAAATAATTGGCCTATCCTTTTTAGGGTCTTCTAGACAATCACTATAAAAGATGATTAAATATGGTTTCTAAGAGATTTTGAACCATCCTTATTATTCTCTATGATTTGCTCTTACTCTCTTTAAAATCATTACTTACTTTGGCATTAGAAAGCCCTTAATGGTTAACACTGCAAGGTTTTGTTATAAGTAATCTTTTTCTACAATTTGATTATCATCACACATAACTAATCTCTACCATGAACGACCTTCTCTAGTGAAAACTATCGCAACATAAGCAATTACAATAATTTGAACATTCAAACAAAATGTTAAGAAAACATTGATAGAGAATGTGCATATATATATATATATATATAAAGATACCAAAGTGATAAACACACCTAAATTTGCAAGTGGAAAAGAGAAAAATGCCAAAGGAGTCAAAGAAGATAAAAAAAAAAAGAGAGAGAAATAAGAAATTATATGCCTAGCATGAATATATATTATTTTTGCCACAACATTTTTATGAGAAATGTCGTGGGAACATTTATTAAAATGGTGCGTTTGGAATTTTTCACTATGAATCTCATAAATGCAAATATTTTCATGCTTCCACAATCTATAGCCATGGAAAAATAAGATAATTTGAGTTTCCCACAACCTACTATCATGAGAAATGAATGTGTATTTAAAATATTAGGCATCATTTATTTCTCACGCTTAGGCCATGGTTTCCCACGACATTCTTTCACAACATCAAAAGAAATTTGTTATTTTCTAGTAGTGCTCGTGCTCCCATCATGCACTTCGCTCTAACACCATCAGAACAAAATCTTAGACCACTAAGTATTCCAAAAAAAAAACTTCAATTACACAAATTTAGTTTTTCATCCTTTAGTTAGCTCAACATCTTGCAAATAAAGCCCAAAAGTTCTTCTTAGAAAAGTAGATATGCACTAGCAAGAATTTTCATAGAGAATTTTAAGAAAAAGCTTGATGCACAAAACATAGTATTTTCATGAATTCCATTTCAAAAGAACAAAACTCCACTATAAGAGAGCAAAATCAAAACAAAAGATAAAATTATACATAAATTTAGATCTCACTTCACAAACAATGAAGAATTGCTTGCAAAACAAGATCTAAATCGAAACTAAGAAAATTGCACGCAATTGCAAAAGAAGAAAGCCAAGCAAACAGTAAGATAAAGAAAGAGTGACAAACAGACAGACAACAAGCAAGCTATATTTTCCATCTACTTCAGTTTTTTTATTATTTTTGCAAATTCCTTTTTTCTTTTTTTCTTTTTATAGATAATGGCATATCAATCCAAAAATATACTTATACCTTCAAACTGTTTCTTTTTTTTTTAATTTATTTTTCATTTTGCTTGTCATGTTGAAATCAATTTCCATTATATATAATCATAGTTTTAAAAATCAAATTAAACTAATTAGACCAATGAACTGATTAATGGTATTAGACTAGTAATGTATATGAATCGGTGTAAACCGGCTAAAATCAATGAACTAGACCGTGAATTAGTACATTTTAATTTTTTTATTTTTTTATAAAAATTATAAATTTCACAATTTCAAAATAATTGAAATATAATACTTTCACAATTTTAAATCAATTGAATTTATGTTATTTCTTTTAATATTTTTAATATAAATTATTGATATATCACTTATATTTTATTACTTAATTGTTATATTATTAACTTGTATTATTTTTTTAGTTTTATCATAACTTGTTATTATAAATATATAATACTAATATATAGATACATATGTGTGTGTATATATATGTGTGTGAACATATAATTATATTTTTTTAATATATATAAATACATATATATATATAATTTATATTTTTAATTCAAAACTAATTTAACTAATATTGAATCAATGAATTGGTAAACCAGCAACTTGTCAAATTCAATAATTGATCCAATTTTAAAAATTATGTATATAATTTAATTGGACCGATAATTTGCCATCTGCAAATTACTTCAGTTTTGCTCTGAAGGGTATTGCAAGCACCACACTCAGGCCCACACATCATGTGGGCACACGAATTTTACAGAAAATAGAAGGCATAAAAAGAGCACTAAGCAGTTAAAATTATCTGAAGTAGTCCAGACAAAATGGCTCAATTGCAAATTCCTAGTATGTAAATTAAAACAAGAAACTAATTTTATCAATCTAACAAAAATAACAGGAAAAAAATATGAATTCTACATGGAGGAGATTTTCATTCTTTAATGAAATTCTCCAGGCTTTTTTCAAACATAACAATCAAACAATTCAGCTATTTTGAAGTGCCTGGATCAGTGGTTATTTAGCATCAAATAGATAATGGATATTCCTATATTGAACATAGGTCCAGTCCTGTTGTCCTACAACTCGTGCAAAAACCGTAACTGCTTATGCCCATATTGGTGGTACATGCGGCACCAAGTAAACAACAATTATTAAACAAGGGTCGAGGTCTTTAGGGCCGGAGATATTCTATTTTACATTAAGAAAAGAGATAGCGACTCATGGTTTAATAAAATCTTTACGGAACAAAGTCCAGTTATAAAATGTATACTTTAAAGTCAACCCCAACAAAAATCATACCAACTTGGTAATTGTGAACTTTTTCAGCATCAGATACTTCTGGTTTCGTAGACAGCATATGCCAACAACGAGGGAATTGAGAGACCATACCCCAGGAAATGGAGAAGTGGATTCATGTCATAAGCTTTCATCAGACTTCTGCAGTGCTGTTGTGTAATAATGAAGAAAAAAATTAAAAGAGAGAGAAGGAAACTGATGACTAATAGTAGGGACATGAAATATCAATCTAAATTGCAACTTTCTTTGATATCCACAGCACAGAATGAGGGTTGAATGGCATCTAAATTTTCACATGATGCAAGATTACGGTAACATATTTGATGCTTTGATTCTTTTTGGCAGGCAAAACAGGAAGGAAAATAAAGAACCACTTAAAAAGAGTTGAAAATACACAGGTACAACTGTCATTCATGTCAAAAGATTTTTATTTTATTTGTTAAAACAAAGCTTTACTAATTTATCTTACACTCCTCTCTGATGTTCAGAATTTCAAGGCATTACATGCCTACAACTTTAAGTGGATCACGCCATACATTAATAGTTCAAGCCTTACCATAAAATGCTTCCAACAAATTGCCAAGCACACTGTACAAAGAACCTTCCGAATCCAACGTTCCCGGAAATAGGAATTTGATAATCTGCTGCTCTGATCGACATATAATAAAGATCTCTTGAATTCTAAGCCGTAATCATCTTTTTTCTTCCCTGAAAGTGACAACAAATGTTCCCGGTAAACCCCCCTCTCTGCAGTCAGACCACTAGTGACCAAAACTGCTGGTAAAACCACAAAAAATAGATGGGGAATAACAACCACCATAATATCAGGAGATCCAACATATTCATGCTTTCCCTTTCCAGCGTAAGTCTTCACAGCCCAGCCTGTGTAGGTCATGTATCCCCTATTGTTTCCTTCGGTAAAAATGTGGCCAATAAACCAGGGGAACAATGTAAGATACAATAAGTACATGACCAAACCAAACCATAGAGTGTGGAGCCTGCAGAGCTCATGGAGAACCCATAATACTCCATTTGTGAAGCTTTTGTTAGCAATGAAGTTCTTGTATGTGTATAAGGTCTTTGAAAAAATAAAGATAGCTTTTGGAAGAAGAAGGAAGAAAAATATTATGTACAGAGTACACCAGAATATCGGGTAATACAAGGAAGCCCATTGACAACCCATGACCAAAAACTCCTTCCAGGTCCAAGAAAGCTTGACACTGTGACCGTTAATAGAAAACGGCCTCAATTCAGTCAAAGTTGATCTATCCATAATGTCAGTTGATTCAATTTGAAGCCAAAATCTATCAGAGGATGGATCCTCAAAGGCTCTGTAATTCCATGGTGCAACATAGAGGTTTCCCCTGGAGGTTTCATTAACATGCCTGATCATATGAGCTTCCAAAACTAATTCAAAATTTCCATGTTTCGAGTCATAGACCCTAGCCACAACTGACACAATTGGAGAGATAGAAAACACTAGAGCTCTAATCGTCTCATAGGATGTATGGACTGCAGATTGACATTCATACCTTTGATGGGATAAAGATGTTGACATGAAGCGTGAGTCTAAAGGAAAAGTGGGCAACACAATTGCTTGCCTGGTCCCTGACTTAAAATCAACATCAACATATGAAATATGGCCTCTATCAATGGCCAAAATTCGAAGGACTCTACTCTTTCTCCAATCACCCATCTCCCACTCCCAAAATTCTCTGGGTGGCGTGGCTTCAAGTGAACAATTTACAGTACTTCTTAAAGATATGTGGTGGATGTTAAACTGAAAAAACTTACTGAAGGATAAGAAATGATGATGCAACTGATGATGTCGCATCAAATTCTTACCAAACCTAGTATGAAGATGCCCACAGAGGTAAGCTGATACTGAATGTTTCAGGAAAACATCTTCCAAGGTTTTCCCAGACTCTGAGGGTGCAGAGAAAGAAAGAGGAAAATGCCCAAAGGTGATCTTAGTAACAGGTTTTGCTGACTGAGAACTCCAGTGTGAGAGTTCCAAATCTAGATCCTTTAGCAGTTGATCCGTTGGATGCCCAAAAAGATTGGTTGGGCCTCGTAAACCAACTGACATTGTGCTGTCAAAACCAACAAAGAGATGTTTTCGCTCCTGAGTCTGTATGATGGTACATAGTTATTGCATAAATAACCGAATAACATATTAGCATTCATGCCTACATTCTGTGAGCACTAGATTGCCTAGTCCTTACAATTCTTACAATTTTTGTACTTGGAATCTAGTATATGGCAAAGAAAACAAGCATATTTTGATGATGAAGATAGCTAAAAAAATCTGCTGACAGAGAGAATGCCTACCTCAAGTGTGACACTATTGACGCGCCCAGTTCTGCCTAGCTGCCCATTGATGCTGTATTTCGAAAAGAAATCACGCGAATCACCGACAAGGGGAACACCGAAATTGTCATGATTGCCTCTGAGGTCGAAGAATGTGGTCTTGTCGAGCCCACTCCTCTTGATAACATGTTGCATTATATTCTGGTATTCCGCCCATTCATCTTCATTTTGCTTCATCGTTAGCAAATCCTTGCTCTTCCCGTCTGGTCAAAGCCGTAAAGGATCAACCATACAGATCCACTATTTAGGAAAATCATTTCAATTGACACCTAGTTTTTTGAATAGCAACTAAAAATAAAGAGGGGAAAAGCAATGAAAACGGGAATTTAACCTGTGAGATCACCGGTGATGAGGACGAGGGAGGGATTAATCATGGAAAGAGCTGCAGCGACATGCTCCTTGAAGTCAATAGCTCGGTCTGGATGATGGACGCTAAAGTGAAGATCAGAAAGCTGAACCAACCAAACCACTGAATCAGGTCCGCCCTTCACATACACCACTCCTCTTTCTTGTTCACTGCCATATGTAGCACTGTCACATAGCACAAGCACCACAACAAATACAACAACAGACCTCGCAGAGCTTGTTTCTTTTCTTTCCATTTCCAAAACCGATGTTGGGTGGAAAATGCACCTCAATAAACAACCACGACGGATGAATGTTTTATCTATCCCGACGGGCAGCCTTCGCTCGGCTATTCATCGCAGCATTACGTCATCTCCACTCATAGTTTAATTTCAATTTCTATTAATTATATAAAAAAAATGGAGCACAAAAATCTATATATTAAAATATTATGTTTCACATTTAAATTTTTTATAAAAAATTATATAATTTAATAAAATAATTAATTATAAATAAATGATAAATTTTAATTCTAAATTTTATAATGAAAATATTATAAATAATAAAAATTAAATTTAAAATTAAATTTTGAATGTTTTATATCCATTAAATAAAATTTTAAAATTTGCCTTATCAATTCATATTTATCAATAACTTTTAATTTTTATTTGAAACTTAATTCCGTATTATATTTCATTGCATATAGCCTTATTGATTTTATAAAGGTTAAAAGCTGAAGATAAAATTCAAATACCAAAAAATTGAATTAGATACTTTTGCAATTTTTTTCCAAAGAAATACGTCTTAGCTATCTACTTTTGTTTTGTTAATTGATAGTTATTATTTTATTGCATACTCGTATTTTTATATGTGTGAAAAATAAATATAAAAGATATTCTTAGTTTGCAAATTTATCATTTTGTTTTATTTCAAAAATTTGCTATCATTTTCTTTTATTTCAAAGTTTGTTATCTATTATTATTCTATTTTTTATTTTATTTGATATTTCAACTTTATTACAAAATAAGACAAACATAAATTATTATTTGACTCTTTATATAACCACCCTTTTTTTGGTAAATGGAAGAGGGGTTGTACTATTAGATGCACATACATAAAAATTAAGGATTAAATTCTAAATGCAATGAAAGACATAAAATTTAAAGAAATATTGAGTGCTATTTGAGTTAAAAGCTTGATCATATATCACATTTTTGTTTTCAAAGGCTTTTACTTATTTCTTTTTTATTTTAAATCTAGTAATTACCTTATTATTTTTTATTTATAAAATTACAAAAAATTATTATTTAAAAAAATGAATATAGATGTACACATTTTTTAAGCATAATTAATGTCGGTGTAGACATAAAAATAAATAAATAACAAAAAGATTAAATTAAATTTGTATTTATTATAGCTTATATCAAGTAAATATCTCAAACCATTATATTTGGACTTTAAGAAACATGGGTTAATTATCTGAAATACATATCCAACCAATGAAACTCTTCCTAGAACATATAAATAGGCTAACGATTCATAAATGAAATATAAAAAACGCGCAATTCTTCGGTACTATGACTAAAACTTAGAGCATACCATGCTTATCGTTGCGAGACAAAAACTTACTTCATAATAATTTAAGAAGTAATCCTAACCATTCATAGATTTTAATGGATAATTTACTTAACCGGAAAATTTATCAACTTTTCGGTTTTCATTAAAACTCTTAATTTTATTGAAAATTTGAGTGAATCTCATCCAACAAAAACAGTTTTGCAGTTTAGTTCATTTTTTTTAATTGATTTTAGTAACTACCGCATGCTTTTTTTTTTCTTAATCTAAATGAGATGTACCTACTTACAAAGTATTTCCATTAACTTTGCATTAGCCACTTTTTACTCTAACTCCTTAAATCCTTAACTAATTACAACATTTCTATGGTTCTTGTTTCATCATGTTCAAGCACCAAATTGTCTATAATTTTATAGTTAATGTCACAACCCACCTAACCATAATCAACATGGTTCTCATTATTCATCACCACTAGCCTTACTCATCTATTTAGTATCATCACATTAAAACAATTAACATCATTTATAGTTTACAATTTAGTTAGTTAAATACTATTAAACTTTCATTTAACAAAACATAATTTACATCAAAGTTAGGTTTTTATATATCTTATATGAAAAAATCACAACAAAAGAACCTACTAACAACTACTCTATTCCCATATAATTATGGTTGTGCTCTAAAGTCTACCTTTTGGTAGCTAATAGCAGTTGTGGAGCTTCAGTCTAATCATCTAAAATTATTTAAAGAGAAACAATGAGACTCATGGCTTTAATAAACAAATAGTTTACTTGCTATCGTTCATACATAATTATGATGATAAATTGTTACTTATAATGCATGCATAAAGCATTTAAATCTCACAAACATCAAGCATATCTCTAAACAAGGTCAATGTGGTAATTTCGCCTTGTGTCTCCCAACATCAATCATGCCTCAATCTTATTGCTCTAGATATCATTTCTCCTGCATAGTATTATTCATAAGCAAAATCCAAATCTAGTGTTGTGTTAATATCGCACTTCACAATTTAGATCCACATCATCCATGACACACATACACTAGCTACTAAGTCAATTAATATGTTTTGATCACTCTATTATGTGCTACTTATGACAATAATAAAATTTTATAATCTACTCATTATTTTTTATGTAAATAGTTATACATATACTTAATGTCTTCTTTTCTAAATTATTTTACCTTTTTGGCTAGGAAATTAAAAACAGGGCAAGGATATTCAGTACAGTACTCAAATATTATATTTGAGTACCTTTTTGTGTTTTCTAGAAAGAAACTTGAAAATATAAGAAATCCATTGATGTGAACACCGCAATGCACTAAAATTAATTAAAAATTAGTTGTGAAAATAATAATGCAATATAGTGACACAAAAAGGTTGTACCCCTAGTGATCCCTTAATTTTATCTCTTCTAAATGTGTTTCTAACAATATTCACACAATTGTTGAATTATTTATGCAATAAAAACAGAAGAAATAGATGCACACAGAATGTAAATATAGGAAATAGAATGCTGTAACAGAAACAGAATTAGAAATAGTGCTATATGCTATATGTATGCAGAAATTATGTAAAACAGAATGTAAAATTTGGGGGTTTTGAATTAAAATAAGAAGATATTAACAGCAAAATATCAATAATGGAATCAATAAAATAATAGTAATAAAAATAAGAATATCAATGAACAAAGACAACCGATCCAAGGAATTCAAGGTTTCTTCAGATGATTAATCATAGATTACTATAAATTAAGTTTTGTAATTAATTATTCAACCTTGAATTATTCGGAATCCTTGCAATAATTCATGAACTTTAAGCTAGATAATCATCTAGGATTTAATTGACTAAGTTAGATAATCGCCATAACTCCTAAGCTAGATCAAAACCAATTTGAAGATAGAATTCAGCCAAATTAAATGAATTAATTCATAATCCTAAACTATCCATTCATCCTCTTTTCTCTCACAAAAAATTATGATTAACCAACCAAAATTTACTACCAATTCAGATTTAAAACATAACTTATAAAATTGAACAAAGATTATATCAAATCAACATCTAAATGAAGTAGATTATGCAAATTAGAAGAGATAGATGAGGAAAAAGAAAAATCAATTACAATTACCACCATACAAATCAAGATCTCATAATCTCAGAGGAGGAAAGCCTCAAATTTTTTTAAATTAACTCATAGAATTAGCCTTCCATTAGAGAGAAAAACCTAAGAAAAAATGGAAAAATATCAAGCTGTCTGACTTCCTCTGTCTCTTTTTCACGTTCTAATTCTTCCCTCTATTTATTTACAACACTAGAGGCATAATTAGGACTGGACCTAAACTACAAACTTGTATCCTAATATCTTAGGAACCTACCCATAAAATTTCAACCCAATCATACATTCCTAGCTCAAGTTATAGCTAAAATACTATAGACAGTTCAATCCAGTCTAAGTTCAAGTAATAAGCCATCAATCTATCTTCTTTGGCCTCTCAAATGACTTATTTTATTCAAAATGACTTCATGAATTATTAGATATGGATTTTAGGGAATTATTAGACTTGGCCTTGCGTCAATTAGACACTTGTAGCTCAAGATATGAATTAATCATTGCAACTGGGTCGGGTCTGAGATTGGGCAGCAACTCTGCTTTGACTTTAAGCTAATATTTGACCTCTAAGATGGAAGAACTAGGTTCTCTGGTCAATATGAAAATTGTATCTATTTTTTTTAGGTTTCCAACGGTATATAGATCGTCCAAATTTGACATCCGAAGCTCAAGTTATGATTAAAATACTAAAATAGTATAAAAAATCCAGCATTAAACCCGAAATTCAATTAAGTCTAAATTAATGCAATTAGTTTCAAATTAATGTAAAATTGATTCAATTAAGTATCATTACCTCCTAAGGGACCTAATATAAGGGAAAATATTAATAGAATATTGTTCATATCATCCATCTTGCTTCACCTCCCTTTCTACCATATCATAATGATATACCAATATACAAGTTGTATGCAACAAATTTCATAAATTTGTTAGCTCAATCAACATACATTTAGCTTAATAAATACTTTCCATCATCAATTATTGAAATTTATAACCTTACTCTATAATCCAAATAAAACCTATGGTTTCACCTAAAATCAAATGAGTAAATTATCTACTTATCTTAATTCCCAAGATGTAGAGAAGATGAGAAGGATGAATAATTAGGGAAGTTAACTCCTAAACACATAAACATCAAGTTTAACCAAAAATCCCTAATTCCCATATTAATACTAAATTAACAAAAATTTTATTTTTAAAGCCTATAGTTTTAGGATCATATATTGGTTATAAAGAAAATTGATGATTATCTTGAAGCAATTGGTTGAATTCCTACCAATTCTTATTAATGTTAAAGAACTTAAGGAGATGACAAGGGGAAAAGAAAGAGACAATCTTTGCCTATTGATAGGAAAAGAGAACTTAAGTGAGATAATAAGGGTTTTGGGATTTTATTTATAAAAAGGCAATTTTATAAATTCAAAAGTTAATGAAGGAATTTTGGGTATTTGCGTCCCTATATTTCCTTTACCCACCTTTTTTCAATTCTAACTTCATACATTACTATAACTAACTTAATTATACTTATTTTTACATTCAAATCCCATATTCTATGGTTAATTATTTATCTTAAGCCTATCTGCAAATTTTCTCAGCATTAGTATATTACAATTTTAGGAATTAAAATAAAATAAGATTTTGTAAATTTAAGGGGTGTAAGAATTAACTCTCCCATTTATGTTTTTATGTATTTCACTAATTATAATATATGGAAATGTTTTAAATTGGTTGGCCAGTAATGGAGAAAAAGCAATTAAAATAAAGGAAAAGAATTCAACAATCAAGTAAGAGTAGTTTAGTACCTTCCCACTTTATTTCAGATCATGATTGGCCTAAAGAGTACAAAATTAAAATTCTAAAAGAAAATTTGGATAAAGTGTGCATAAAATTAAACTATTGAAGATAATGAATAAGTAAAATCTCCTAACTAATGAAAATGCAATATACCAATAACTGTATAGCATATAATTGGAGTCCAATCTATTAAAATTGGTGTGATAGTAACCATTTACAATTTTTATTTAAATGTTAACATATTTTATATTTAAAATTTAAAGGGATTACATTGAAAATTTGTTAATAAATTATTATATCAAGTAAAATATATAGGTGGAAAAATTTTATTAAATCTAAAGCCTAAGCATTGTATGCTAGAAGAAAATACACCAAGCATGGTAGAAAGCTCCACAAAAAAAATTAGAAATAAAAATTTTTATAAGAAAAAAGAGAAAAGATTATCAAGTTCTCTCCTACAAAACAATCTTTAAATCTTTAAGCTCCTTAAGAAAAGAGAGAAGACATTAGAAGTACATATCATAACATGTTACTCCTTCAACAATATACATATAAATGTCATTTCCTTATAAAAATACTTTTCGATGAAACAAACAGAGTTTAAACTTTAATAAGGAAAGAGAGAAAACCTCTTAAGAAGTACTTCCAAACAAAAAAGTCTTCAAATATTCAAGCCATAAGATAAAGTTTTTGTAAGCAATAACAATAATAGTAAACTCTTAAATGCTTCTATTAAAAGAGTCTTTAAATCTCAAAGAATGGAGAAAAAGATAAAAGAAAAAAGCTTTTACTAACCATTGAAATATAATTTCAAGTTCTTTTAGTAAAAGTATGCTCAAGTCTTTAAGAAATCTAGTAAAACCTTTAAGATAACAATTTCAACTCCTCCATTGAAGTAAAAGATTAAGTGTAAAAGCACTTTTCTTTATCAACTAAATTGGAAATTTCAAATTCAAGTTAAAGAAAGAGATTGGGCCCTAAATCATCGTCTTTAACAAAAAAAGTTAACTAATTAAGTAAACGATGAAAAAAAGAGAGAATCCCTACAAATTAAAAAATTAAAATTAAAATTAAAATTTGTTCAACATATATTTTGTATAATTTAATACACAAAATTTGTGTATATAATTAAGATTTGACCTAAATTCGAATAATTTTTAATTTATGATTTCTACCTTTCATAAATTTTCTTCCTAGTCAAGTTAAATTTCTTAGTAGACAAAGATTGCAATGACTTGTCTAAGAAGTCTTCTAGCATATAAATACAATTATTGTGCAATGGTTTAGGTAAGGAAATCTTAATATTTTTTAAATTTAAATAGTGAGAAGAAAATTAAAAAGAAAAAGAGGGAGTCAAATAGCTTGAATATTTAAGAAAGGAAAAAAAATCATAGGGAGTTCAAGATTTTGAATGAAAGAGATAAAGGAAGAAGAATAAAATCAAATTGGTAAATTTTCTTACAAGGTGGTATTTTACATTTAATTTGTATGTCTAACACCATTTTCTTTATCATAGCATATAGGTATGAATTTAACTTAATGCTTTCATCTATTTTATTTTCATTTTTATTTATTTTTTATTATAAATATGTTGTGGAATTATGCATTTGGTCTTAGTTTAATTTTCATAACCATAGATAAAATGCATCTAGGTATGTATAATAATCTAATTTCCTAGAATTTTTTATTTATTTATTTTATTCTAAGGTATATTATCACAAAATCCTTTAAGGTTTAGGTTAATTGCATTTCATTTCTCCTTCATTTAAAAATTTAACTTGACTTCCTTTCTTATAGGCAAAAAGTAACAATATTGGTATAAATTATTTTTCACCTTTTTATTTTGACATAAAAAGAAAGAAAGGCCCAAATTTCCATTTTGCATTATTTAAATAGTAGAAAACCCTTATTTCTACTGGACTTTGCTTCTTCTTTAGCTATTACCTATTAAACTTTGTTGCTTCTCTCTTGACTCCATTGTTGTCCATATTCATGGCTACTAAATTGTACAAGCCATACTAGCAAGAAAGATGTGTGAACAACACTTTGCAATACAATCCCTTTTGTAACGATATCCAAATCGAACTAGAGGCATGGAGTATGTCATCCTCAGTAATATTCAATCCACATTTCTTGATATCAAGTAAACTAATTTAAATAAAAGATCAATATTACATATTGATCCATTTGAATATAACTATGCATTTCTTAGTTTCACTCAATCAAGGAGCCCAAGAATATCACTCCTTCTATGAACAAAATCTCATTTACATCACTCACATCTCTCTGCATAATTCATAACATATCCAATTAATGCTTTACATATCATCTCGATTAAAAGTGATATAAGATAATATGAAAGTGTGTAATTCCACATGTAAAGAACTGTAGTAACTTTAGATCAAAAGACTATGTGTAATATGGTCATATGAGAATAGCTAGTGACACATGATAAACTATGTAGTATTCTTACAATGAATCAATCCAATACATTTGTTCACTAATATTGTACCAATGTATTGACTTGATATCACATATCTATAATTGATAATCATCAATTATGATACATACTAGTCTCAACATATTATTACTATCATTTTCGTAATAATACTTGATTAGGAATATTTTAGAAATAGTAAAATTATTCAAAAGATAATTATTATATTAAATAAATTATATAAAAATAAAATAAAATATTACAATTACATTACTTAAATATGATTGGCTTCTAGGACACACACACTAACACTTAAAGCCCTCAACCAAAGTTAAGTTGAAAAAAAGAATTGGAGGATTATCTTATTCTATATTCAAGAATTCAAAAATTAGATATTGTATTCCATATTTTTAAAAATCATCAAAATTATTTGCTATGAAATTTTTTGCCTCATAAAATTTTTATTAAGAAAGTTGTGTGTACATATTTCTAGGACACCTGGTGGGATAATATGTAACTCTCATATCTTTTTTTCCAAATCAAGTTCGAATAATGTCTTTTAAGATAGGAACATTTAACAATCTATCATTTGAAGCCATGAAAATTTGTTACATCCCCTCTAAAATTTTATTTTATGAATGAAATAATTAATTAATTATGATGATGATATTAAAATAAAATTTAATATTAAATGGATAAATCACAATAAGGTGGGATGAGATATTAGGTAAAGGAGAATTAACTAATTGAATGAGATTTAGGGTTTAGAGTTTATATGAATTGGTTGATAAAAACTAGAAGAAGCTAAATGCTTAAAGGTTAAATGTGTTTAGTGTTGAGTGAATGAATAAAAATGAGATTTAAGGCACATTTCCAAAAATACTCCTAGGCATTTTTCTCAATTTATTTCTAACTTTAGCCTATTCCTCATTTTCCCTAACAAAACACACTTATCCACTCCCATTGTAATATTTTCTTCTTCATCTTCTCCTCTGATTAAGCTAAAGGGAGTTCATATCTATCAATTCCTCTACTTAATCCATTATAACATTTTTAGCATAAAGCAACACTAATCTTGGAAACAACTAAAAAATCGTTGCCTTAAGTTTAAATTAGAAAAAGTTTCAACAATGTTGCCTTTTTTATAAGTTTAATATTTAGTAATGGTTAGAAAATTGTTGTCTAACATTTAAATTGGCAATGGATTTAATAATGTTACCTTATTTTTTAGGTTTAAGCAATGATTATTTAGCAATAGCTAGAAAATCATTAGCCAATATAAGATGTGCAATACTTATTTAATTGTTACCATTTTATATGAATAACATGTATTGCTAGTAACATGTTTTTCAACTATTACTTAAATTAAATAAACATTTGGTGATGATTGTATTATTTAAACATTAGTAACGCTTGTTGTATATTATTTTTATAGATTATTTTAAATAAATATCAATTTTATATCTTAAAAATTATACTTTTCACTAAATAAATTAATTAGTTTTCCCTTTTAATAAATTATATTTTTTAAACATTATTTTACATAATAAAGTTTTGTTTCAAAATAAATTAATTAAATATAACTTTAATTTTATTTTTTAAATTTAATTAAACAATCAATTTTAATTTTTAGTTTCATGAATGAAAGATTTATTTTAACTTAACTTATTCATTATAAGCTATATACAAAATTTTAATTATTATTTTTACTATCTAAGTTTTATTTAATTGAATTTACCTATTATTAGGCATATATAATGATGTCTTTTGACAAGCTAACAAGAACATAAAACACCAATTTGTAGAAAAAGGATGATCAACGTTGTCTTCAATTTCCAAACTTCATCTATCCTAAGAATTTGGGTGGTGTTTAATTCATGAAATCAAACATTTTTGTGAATCTTACGCAAAAGTAGACTCTCTGCTAATAAATTAAAGATTTGTGTTTATGTCTATGGTTAGGGACTATGGGGTGTATGATATATGGAATTGCTCTTTAAAACTTGCTACTTTACATCATGCTTTAGATGATTAATTAGAAAAATAAGTTAAATGATACTTATCATGCTTTTGATTATTAATGTCTTTAAGTTCTCATTCACTTGGCATTAGTGATGTCAAGATTATGAAATTATTCCAAAAGATTTTAGATTTATAATTGTTTCCTTTCTAACTTGATTAGGATTAGAATTAGTATTTCGGATTTTATTGCAATTCCATCTTTTATATATAAATAGATATCATGGCTATAGCAATTGTACAAGCCATTTTAACCAATTTAAGTTAGTATCAAAGCTCTAATATTCATGGACTTTACTTTTAACGTAATTCTCTTAAACTAAGCTTTAGGATCAAACCTAAAAACTCTACCTATAATTGTTCTTCTATCCAATCCAAATAAAAACACATAAAAAACCTAGTTTTCAAATTTTCTTTCTTTTCCTTACCGTTACTGCCATTATATCTCTAATATTGCCATTGTGCAACTTCAAATCATCACATAAATAGCATTCTTAGCCTTGAAATTCCTTTTTTCAATCTTTCATTGGAGCTTCATTGCTAATAAGTATCTTATATGCCATCATGTGTGACTATACTCCTACAAATTTATAGTTGTTTTCATTTCCAATCTCCTTCTCCATAACATGTCTATCATCATACTTAGCATTGGTGAGTTCATTTTCTCTCCACCAATTAGCCTTTGAAATTACCTTATCAAAAAAACCTCCATGCATGCACATGTGCCACTTTATTTACAGCCTCTGTAAACTTTTTTAGACCTATTCTATTTTTCAATGAAAGTGGATCATTAACACCAATACCATAGTGACTAATATGACCTATTTTACCTAACCCAACCTCTCCATTATCCACACTTTCACCTAAGAACTTCCACTACCTCCACCATACATTATTATTATTTTAGATTTTTTTTAAGTTCACCAAGTCTATTTTCAGCTAATCTTTACTATTTTTAAGAATTTATTTGAGCTTGTTATTTCTAAAATAATGTTTAAAGCATCAATCATAAGTTCATCATTGGTTATTATTTATTCTTTTTTATTTAGTAATCATACAAGATGTTAATCTTATTCAGCACTAGCATCCTTTGGCCCTTAAGTACTTGATTTGAGAGCTTTTGATCACATAATTAGTAATTAATCTTTATTTGCCCAATTTAATTGTACTAATAAATCCCTTCCTATAATTATCTTAATTGATAGATTTAAAATTATTGCCTAAAGTATTGGTCAAGTAAAACATCTTCTTTCTTTACCACTATAACCAATTCTTTATATACCTAATTGCCCTTTCAATTTGATTTTAATCAATTAACTTGCATGTACTTTTAATTGTTCTATGATCTTTATTGCTAATTCTGTTGTTATACAAGATCAGATTACGGGAATGATAATTGGCACCGTGTATAAGTCATAAGGACATTGCTATATCAAACTAGCTTTTCCAGTAATTTATGTCACTACTAAATCTCCTAATTACTTCACTACTATTTAGGACATCCTACTATTAGAAAACTTTATAAAATAGTTCTTAGTCTTTCAACCTTAAAGTTTCTAGAGTGTAAGTCTTGTTAACATGGTAAGCTTGTACATAGTTAATTTCTTAGTAGAATTCAAAATAGAGCTAAGTCTTTATTTTTTATTGTTCATTCTAATATTTAAGGTCCAAGTCATGCTACTTCAACTTTAGATTTTTGGCATTTTGTTGCATTTATTGATAGTTACTGTTGACACCCTTGCTTATATTTAATGAAAGATTGTTCCAAGTTATTTTTAATTTTTAAATCATTTTGTTTTGAAATATATGATTAATTTGGTTTAAAAATTTGCATACTTCAAAGTGATAATGCTTAAGAATATTTTTCTAGATCTTTCTCTTCTTGTATGTGCTTCAAAAGCATTTTCATTGATCCATATGTTTATACACACCTCACTAAAAGAAAAAATTAATATTAAATTGAAACTACATGAACTCTTTTAGTGCATACAAATGTACCTTTTTATTTTTAGGCAAATGCTATATGTGTTAGGAATTCGGATTATCATATGCAGCGAAAATTCAAAATTTGATCCGAATTCTACCTAAGATCCATGAAAAAAGAACATAAATCAATGATTAAGATTTTACCTATTGGGTACTCGTGTTTCTACTGATCAAAACTTGAGAGCAGATAAATCAAACGCCGGCCAGAAGGTACAGCGTCTCTACAGTATCCACACGGAGTGAACAACGACCTCTCACCCTCCACGAATCTGCTAGGATGCATTTTTCTCTCTAGGAATTAGGATTGGATGTTTTCTGAGTGATTTAGGGTTTGTATGGAAGCTTTGAACATGTTGTTAAAGTGCTACCCTCAAGTCCCTTTTTATAGAACTTAGGCAAGCCATAATCCTAGTCCAACTAGGATAATGCTTCTAAAATCCTAATCACACTTAACAACTCATCTTATCCTTATCCTAGAGATAATGAGGAGAGATAAAACTTATCTATTAATTATCTAATATTAGATAATAATATTATCTCATAATATAAATATCTTAATATTAGATAATTGCATATAGTTATCAAATATCAAAATAATATTATCTTATAATATATTTATCTAATGTCTGATAAGATAATTATTTGATATTACTTTAATATCAAATAATATCACATAATATATATATATATATATATATATATATATATATATATATATATATATATATATATATATATTACGTGAATTTATTATTCTTAATAATATATATATGCACGAAAATAAGTCAAATTAATTGGATATTAATATAATTAAAGTCTAATTAATTATTATCTTATTTCTACTCCTTTTGTGTGACCTGTAGGTTCTTACTACGTTGACAATGACTTATTATTGAGCCATAGACAGTAAGCGGTATCTAGCAATACATCACTGCCACTCAAGTAGTAAGAATATCTGTGATTCGACATCCACCTAATACTTGATCAATGTTTTGTATCATAACCCTTTTGTAATAATATCCAAATTGAACTAGAGGCATGGAATGTGTCATCCTCGTCAATGTTCAATTTATATTTCTTGATACTGAGTAGACTTAAAATAAATGATTAATATCACATATTAATTCAATTGAGCATGGCCATGCATTTCTAAGTCTCACTCAATCAAAGGGCCCAAGGATATTTCTCTTTTATACAAGAGTAACAAAATTCCATCTACTTCACTCACTTCCCTCTGCATGATTTATGACACACCCAATCAATGCCCTACTTGTCATCCTGATTAAATGTGACATAGGACAATATTAAAGTGAGTAATTTTTCATATAGGGAACTGTAGTGACTTCAGGTCAAACGTTTATGTGTATTTATGATCATATGAGAATAACTTATGACACATCTATCCATACAATATTCTCATAGTGGATCAGTCCAGTACATTGTTCACTAGCAATATACTCATGTATTGACTTGATATCACATATCCATGATTTGTAATCATCAGTCACTATACATGCTAGTTTCGATGTATTATTACTATTCTTTTCATAATAATACTTGACTAGGGGCATTTTAGGAATAGCGAAACTATTCCAAGGATAATTATTATATTAAGTTATAAATTGCGCATAATAATAAGAATAAAATTATAAAAACAAAACATAATAATTAAATTGCCTAAAATAAAATATAATACATTGTGTATAACTTCAATCATCTATATGATTGGTTCTAGGACACACACAAACAATATGTACTATGTGTTATTCAGTTATTTTTATGCCTCTTCTATTTTAAACAATTAAATTCCTTACTCTCTAATTTCTCCAAAAGAATTTATGTATAAATTTCCATTTTGTGTGTTTTGATGTACTTATTTTATTCATGATCTCTCTCCAAGAAAAGATAAATTATCTCCTAAATTCATAAAATGTGTCTTTCTAGGATATTCAAGATTACAAAAAGGGTATAATTATCATTCACCAACCTTACATAATTTTTTTTACTTTTATTAATGTCATATTCTTCAAATCCTCTTCTTTTTTCCTTTCTTCCACAAAATCCACCTTTGTAATTGAAGTTTTACCCATTCCTTTTTATGGTCTTACACTTATATTTTCCTTATCTCCATAAAACAAGCCTCTTATTATTTATCAACTAGAACCTTATCTAGCTCAAGTTGTTAAAGATTCAACACCAGACCAAATTATTGAAGAAAATTTTGCAAACTCATCTCTTATTCTAATATTATATCTAAAATCTGATTCATCAAAAAATTCTAATAACCTTCCCATTACACTTTGAAAAGGTAACTATTCTATTTGAAATTCATATCTTGTTTATAATTTTTTAAGTTATGCTTTTGTTTCTACCTTGTCTTTTATTTCTATTCCTAAAGCCATGCAGGAAGCTCTTTCTCACCTAGGGTGGCATTAAGCAATATTAGATGAGATGATTGCATAATTCACTAATGGGTCATAGGATTTAATGCCTTTGCTACTAATAAATCTTTAGTTAGTTATTGTTAGGTATTTACTATTAAAGTTAGCTTTAATAGGAAAATTGATTAGTTAAAAGCTTGATTACTGATAAAAGGCTATAATCAGACCTTTGGTCTAGATTATAGGAAACATTATCACTAGTTGCAAAAATTACTTTAATTCACCTTTTTTCTCTTTAATTTCCATTCGTCATTGGCCTTTGTATTAATTAAACATTAAAAATACTTTCTTGTATGATGATCTTAAGGAAAAAGTTACATGGAGCAACCACTAGTATTTATTGCTCATAGGGAGACTTATCTACTATGTAAATTGCAAAAATATCTTTATAGCCTTAAACAATCTCCACAAGCTTGATTTGAAAGATTCAATAAAGTTGTCTAAGATTTTAGCATGCAGTAGAGTGAAATTGATCACTTTAGCTTTTATCACTCTTTTATTTCTAGTCAAATATACTTAATTATTTATGTTGTGACAAATGATTATAAGAGGTAATCATAAAAGTATTGACTAACTTAAATGGCATTTTGATACGCACTACTACTATTCACCAAAATGAGTTAATAACTGGTTTGTTGTTGTACCCCTAGTGATTCCTTAATATTATTTTTTACTATGAATTATTAACAATATGTAAAAATAAAATGCACAATAGAATGCAAAAATAGATATGAAATAGAATGCAATAAATGTAAATAGAATATATGCAATATGCTGTATGGATGCTATATGCAGAATTTAGGATTATACAGTAACAAAATTGGGAGGGTTTGTGTGAATTTAAACTAAATTGAATGTATTAAATAAAGTAAAAATACAAAGCAAATAAATAGAAGGAAAACTAATGTAACAAAACAACCGATTCAAGGAATTAAAATTTTCAGTTTAGATTAATCATAGATGAATTAGGATTTAATTTTTCTAATTAATTCTTTAACCTTGGATTACTTGAAACCCTTACAATAATTTATGAATCATAAGTTAGATTACCATTTAATATTTAATCAATTACAATTAGTTGATTAAGCAACTATTATAATCTTTACACTGGATTGAAATTGATTTAAAGATAGAATTTAATTAAATTGAGAAATTAAATTAGAATCATCTAAATTAATCCCTTAACCCTCTATCTCATTATGTAAAATTATGATTTACCAATCATAATTTAACATCAAAATAACAAGAAATTAGAAATCACAAAGATGAACATAAATTATACTAAATTAACATTCAACACAAGCAATTTCAAGAATTCAGCACAAGTAAATAGGAAAAGAGGAAAATTAATTAAAGAAAGTTAACATTATAATTCATAATCTCTTAATCCAGATGAAAAGAGCCTTAAAATCCTTGAATTAATTATATAATTAAGCTTTCATTAATGAAAAATAAAAGAAAAATAAGAAAAAGGAGAGTTAAACCATTTGTTGAATTTATAGTAGTCTAAATAGACTAATGAGTTTTTCTTATTTATTTGACCTAACTAAGCTAAAACCTTACTGGTGTTGGATTGTATGTATCTTAGGATTATAATAATAAGGCTTTCTTAATTTTTAGAAGCCTAGACCTATTTTTAACAAGACAATTAACTCTAACAAATACATCAATGAATTCTTGCAAGTTTGACTTCAAACTAGTTTAAGACTACTAAAATAAGATAATTTGGGTAATTCATAAACATCAAATTTGTAAGCTTATGTCCTATGAAAATTTAGGCATCGGCTCCATGTTAATCAAACATCTGCCACTAAAGATATAACCTAAATATAAAGACAGGCTCAATTGGGATAAAGATATGACTTCAATTTCTTAACTACATATAACCTTTAAAATTTTCAAATTAGGCTTGAACCAAAACATAAAATTATAAATATCTCTTTATAAAGATCAATATAAAGATCACATCAATCTAACATTCAAAGCTCAAGATATAGCTAAAAAATAGAAATAATATCAAAATCCAACATTAATCGAATAAATTCATAATATTGTAAAATCGACCACAAATTATAAAAAAGGTTAATTCTATGAAATTAAGCATATGTGACTAACTAAAAGATATAAAATAGGGAAAAATAAAATAGTAAAAAAATTTCTGATCATATTTATCTCATCACTTATAGACTAAGAATCTTAGGAAACCTCAATACTTTCTTCGTATTGAGGTAACATAATTAAGATCTAGTATCTCTATATGTCAAAGGAAATATGTTTTTGATATACTAAGTAAGACAAGTATGATGGAATGTAAACCAATTAACACACCTATAGATATAAATGTAAAACTTCTACTAAATCAAAGGGAACTTTTACAAATCCAAAAAAATATCAAAGGCTTGTTGAAAAGTTAAATTATCTTACAATCACTCAACTTAATAATTCCCTCGTTGCAAATGTAATAAGTCAATTCCTTAACTCATCTTGTGAAGTTCATAAGGATGCTCTGGTGCAAATTCTTAGATATATTAAGAGAAGTCTAGGAAAAAAGTTATTATATAAAGATCGAGGTTACACTTAAATTGTTAGATATTCTAATACAAATTGGGCTAAATCAACAAGTGATTGACTATCCACTTTCGAGTATTGTGTTCTTTTTAGAGGATGTTTCATTTCATGTAATAGTAAAAAGTAAAATGTGGTGGCAAAATCTAATGCAAGGGTAGAATATTAGGCTATAGCATTAACCACATGTGAGTTCATGTGGTTGAAATAGTTACTATATGAATTAAAGTATATGAATCAAGTCCTATGGAACTTATTTATAATCATCAAGTCGTATTGCATATTTCCTTAGACCTAGTTTTTCATGAAAAGATTAAACACATTGAACTTGATTACCATTTCTTTTGGAAAAAGATAGCTTCGAAAGGGATTATTACTATTTTTGTGAAATTCTAATGATTAACTAATTGATATTTTTACTAAGTCTTTCCAAAGATCAAGAATTGATTATATATATAACAAGCTGGGTGTATATGATATGTATATATATATGCTCTAGCTTGAAGGAGAGTATTAAGGTTATGAAGTTATTTTAGAAGACTTTAGATTTATAATTATTTCCTTTCTAACCTGGTTAGGATTAGAATTAGCATCTCAAATTTGATCATAATTACATCTTTTGTATATAATAGATATTATAGCTATAGCAATTGTACAAGTCATTCTAACCAATTCAAGTGGTGATATGGTAATCCCATAACTAACTCTTCTACAAATATAAATTTGTGACTACAAACACTACTTTGAAGATACTTTAAAGTTACTTCTCTTTAATCGATTCATAACTGATATCATATTATCTATGACTGATTGATTTTAAAAGTTGACCAAATTTGTTTTAGAGTCCCATAGTTACTTCTTCATATATTTGAAAAAAAATAAATCTAAATTTTAGCAAGATGCTAAAAAAGGTAAGGAAAATAAAGGTAGTGAATCGATAAAGGCAATTGAGAAAATCTTGGTTAATAAATCAAACTTAACAGATTTTGTTTGCAAAACCTGTCTTCCATGGTGTGTGTGTAACTATAATCAGACACTTACTGGTGTTATGATAGGTCTTACTTATATTGTAATAGATGCTTCCACATCATATATAAAGACTACCTTGATTGAAGAGAAAGAGGGAAAAGGATTGTTTTATCTCACTAGTCAATTAAAAGATGCCATGAAAGAAAGTGATTAGATTGTTCACACTATTGCTTGAAAATGATACAGAAAATCATTTCTTTGCAAATGCAAAGCTACATCTCCATATTCTCACAAGGACAACCCTAAAGGATGGACCTTGTGTTCCTTGCACAATGATCACTTAAGGTCGTGCCTATAAGTAGCCCTTAATTTTTCCCAAATCCCACTGATAATTTTTTTTATTTTATATTTTGTATAGTCATTTGTCAATGGCCAACATACTAGTGATTGGACAAAAGAAGTGGTTGTTTTTCTCTCAAGACATTAACATACAACTCTACTAGTATCAAGTCTAAAGCTATATTTTTGTCCACTTTATTAATTAAGGAATGTTGTATCATGAGTTAATAAAATGCACACAAATTTAGTTATAGATTTGGATGTATTATTAAGGAGCTATACATTAGTAATCCAACAATAATATTGTGTTTGTATATTATTACCAGTTAATAATTTCTAATATAATAATTTATAACAGTATTTTTTTAACTATATATACCACAAATTTTTAATATTTTCTCTTCAAAGTTTCTTAACTTTCACATTTTATTCTCTCTTCTCTCTCTTATCTTCATACTTTTTCAAAGTAAATTGATATCAAATTGCTACAGTAGATAGCACGACATGCAATTCTTTTTGTTTCTAAGTTTTCAAGTTCTATCATTTCATCATTTTTTTATTTACTTTTCACATCTATTTTATTTATATTTATGTTTTTGTTATTATTTTATTTTATTTTATTTTTATACTTTGTAGCAATAGAAGATATCAAATAGAAAGTATGAATTTGGCTTTGAAAAATTAAAGAAAAAAAGTTAAGAAGTTAATTTAATCTCAATGTGGTGCTCTTGATAAATTTATTACTATTCATAAAAGGGATATAACATTTAGTTTAATTGATGAAGAAATGATAGAATAATCACCTATAAATGATATTGAAAACACTAATAGTCTTAATTCCAATAAAAAATAAGTAGAAGATAAAAATTTAAATAAAGATAATTTAGTAGAAGTGAATGAAGTGAAGTTCCTAAAAATATTTATGATCTAGGGCAATAGAAAAATGTTGATAAAAAAGTTTAGAGATTTAATAGTAGAAAAAGGCCTAATTAGACATGATAATTTACAATTTCCAAAAGATGAAAATAATAGACATTTTTCTTCATCATTTTACCAATAAATATTGCCAAATGGAAAAAATATGATAGAAGATGGCTAGTTTATTCAAGAGTTTAGATAGAGTGTATTGTTTTTGTTGAAAGCTATTTTGTTCAAAAAGTAATGTTAGTCAACTAGTTAATGAAAGGACTAGAGATTAGAAAAACATTGGTTCCAAGCTTAAAAGTCATGAAAAAAGCCATGAACATATCACTAATATGGCTAAATGGATTGAACTAGAAAAAAGATTAAGAAGACAAAACATAATTGATAAAAACTTACAAGAATAAATTAACAAAGAAAAAGAACATTGGGAAAAGGATTTACATAAGATTATAGTTATAGTTAAACATCTTTCCAAAAATAATCTAGCTTTTTGTGGGACAAATAAGTAGATATATGAAAAAAGCAATGGCAACTTTTTGAGTTTGATTAAGATGTTTGTAGAATTTGATCCAATTATGCAAGAGTATGTTAGGTACATAAAAAATGGTGAACTTCGTGCACATTACTTGAGTAATACTATATAAAATGAACTTATAGCATTGTTAGTTTCCTAAATAAAAAATATAATAATAAAAAAGTTAAAGATGCAAAATCTTTTTCTATTATTCTTGATTATACTCCTAATGCTAGCCATTAAGAACAAATTACTCTTGTTTTGAAATATGTTAATACTTTGAATTATCCAATAAAAATAGAAAATTATTTTTTAGAATTTTTAAAAGTTGATGGTACATCAAGAAAAGGTCTTTTTTAATGAACTTATTAATGTACTAAAAAAATACGACCTTGATATTGATGATATAAGGGGACAAGGTTATGATAATGGATCCAATATGGAAAGTAAAAATCAAGGAGTGCAAAAAAGATGATTGGACATAAATCTTAGAGCATTTTATACACTATGTAGATGCCATAATTTGAATTTAGTTTTATATGATATGGCCAATTCATCTCCCAAAGCTTTTTTTTTTAAAGTTCTACAATTCATTTATTCTTTATTTGCTTCTTCCACCAAACGATGGAAAATTTTACAAAATAATGTATGTAAGTTTTCTATTAAATTACTTTCTCAAACTTCATGGGAAAGTAAAATTGAAAGCGTTAAAGTGATAAAGTTTCAAACACCAAAAATGGGAGATGCTTTGATTCAATTATCGAAATGTAGTAAAGATCCTAAGATAAAAAGTGAAGCCATGTGTTTAACAACTTACGAGATTGAGAATTTTGAATTTTTATTAGGAATAAATATTTGGTATGATATTTTATTTGCCATTAATTCCGTTAATAAGATCCTACAGTCTAAAGATATGCATGTAGATGTTGCTAGAGATCATTTAAGAGGCCTTATGGCTAATTTGAAAAGTCATAAGAAAAATGACTTTGCATCTGCTTTGGACTCCACAAAAAAAATTGATTATTGAAATAAACAGAGAACCTAAATTTCATGAAAAGTGTGTAATTTATAGAAAATGACATCTGGATAAAAATGTTAGTGATGAGATCACATATTTAGTTGAAGATTCTTTTCGTATTGAATATTTTCTATACATATTAGATCAATTTATTTCTTCTATTAAGATTTGATTTGAACAATTTTTAGAATATGAAACTATCTTTGATTTTTATTTGAATCCCCAAAATTCAAAACTTTGGATGAGGATCAATTGCAAAAATATTGCATTAATCTTGAAAGATTTTTAAGTTTTAGTGAACATTCTGATATTGATAATTTTTTATTTATTTTTAGAATTAAAGGTATTGAGAGAAGTGTAAATAGAAGAAATTAATATTCTAATAGAAGTATTAAACTATATTAAAAGATTAGATTCGTTTCCAAAATGTATTGCTTATAGAATATTATTGACAATACCTGTAACGATTGCTATTATCGAAAGAAGTTTTTTAAAATTAAAATTGCTTAAATCCTATCTGAGATCAATTATATTACAAGATAAATTAAATAGATTAGTCATATTATTAATTAAGAGTGAAATATTAGAATTAATTGATTACAAAACTTTACAAGATAAATTAAATAGATTAGTCATATTATTAATTAAGAGTGAAATAGTAGAATTAATTGATTACAAAACTTTGATAAGTAATTTTGCAACTCAGAAAGTTAGAAGAAGAATATGAGAATGTGATGATTTATATTATACTAAAATCTTTTAATAATTTTGCCTAAGATCCCAAAATATCTACATGCAGCCCTATGATCACTTCACTATGAGAATGACTGGGTAAGTGACACTTGCTGGAATCATGGAGTTTTCCCCTCTGAATGATGCTTATAAAAAATTTCAGAAAGAAGGGATGAAATAATTTAGATCCTTTACATGTTTGTGACCTTAAACATATATCGACAGTGATTTATTCATTAGAACATTTTCTCCCTTTTCACTATCTTTCATCCTTGAGAGTCTGTAATAAGAGCTGCATTTTGCATGTATGCTGCCTTGGGAACTCATGAACGTGAAATGCTATGAAAATTGCAGGTTAAAAGGAAAACAATAGCAGCAAGGAGAAGTAAAGACAATTGTATTCCCTTCGGCTAACAGGATGGACTTTGATGAACTGGCACCTAAAGGCAAAGAAGGCCCTTATATTTAATTTGTTGATGATTACATGCAGATATATAATTTGGCTTTTGGCAATGACCAAATTGAGAATGTGGAGAAGTGAATCCAGTCAATCACAGTTCTCGAGAGGGATCTCTATTCTTTTTTCCCTCTAGTAAACACAAAGAACCTTAAGCCCAAAAAAGGAAAAATGAAAAATCAGTCAAAAATAATTTTAGGCTAAGAATTCCAATAATATCAACTAATATTAGAAATTGAAAATTTGGTGGAGGACGATCAATACAAAACAAACTCAGATCCATATTAATATTCAAAGATGCTAACTAATTTGCCTACTTATCACACTCTATATAAGTATGCTTAATTTTAACCGTCCACCTCTTGTTAAACAGGCTTTGACATTAATGCAAGAGTCTGTTATTCTTTATAAAGTTCATCATACTAGACTATAGCAAATAAAATTTTGAATTTGATTCCACGATAATCTGCCTGAAGCCTAGATCCCAAGCTAACTTCAATCCTTCAGTCACACCCCAAATTTCATCCACAAAGGAATCGCAACTCCCTAAATTTTTGGCAAAACCTCCCAACCACTCACCTCTACAATTCTGCAAATTTCTCCACACCCAGCTTGCACAAGATCTCTTCTTGCAGCTCCATCATGGTTCATTGTTACCCACCCTCCATCAGGGCTTACCCAGCCAATTTCCACACGTCTAATAGCACGTTCACTCTCGTGGATAACGTCCAAGCGTGCAACATTAAATATTTCTCTCACATGCGGGAGGCTGATCCTCAAAGGACCAACTGGCAACACGAAGTTGGTGTCAAACACACTTTGGTTACGCCATTTCCAAAGAAGCCACACAGTAACGCCCAAAACGCGATGCCACTTCATCCCTTCTCTGCAATCAGACCTGTCTGATATGTTTATCGACACCCATCATTTCAGGCCAGTCAGAAAGAACTGCATTCTTCTACTCCCTCTCACCGAAGCCAGCCAAGTTCTGTTCGACTCTGGGCAGTCACAAACAGCGTGAATAATATCCTCCACTGAGTAACGACCTCTCTGACATTGCGAGCTTCCTATATTATGCTTGCTTCGCTCATCATTAGTCAAAATGCCTTCGTGATAAATCCTCCATATGAAAAAAGCATACTCTCTCTGGTCACGGCCATCTCCACACCTTATCATTGTCTGCTGTAACATTCCCTGCAATCATCTCATATGCAGATCAGACTGAAAACTCCTCGTCCCTACTCCAGCGCCAATAACATTCATCCTTCACACCACAATTCTCCGGCCGAAGGACTGCATGAAAAGAAGTCATGATAGGTGTCAGAAGCAAATCTTTAAACATATCAAAATTCCATCCACCATCACGATTCACAGCATCAACAACAAACATATTCTGAATATTGAGTGATATTGGGTCGGTAACCAAGTCTTCTAATTTACAGTGTCGAACCAAACGTCTTCCAGAATTGAATAAACCTGCCATCACCAGTATTCCACTCTATTCGCTTTGTACAATAATTCTAGAGATGACATAAGCTCTTCTATAAAGTTTAGTCACCATTTCTAGCCGATATTAAAACTAGGCATTGTTCAGATTTCACGTACTTGTGCATCAATACTTCCGCCCAGATATCGTTACAACCAGAATATAAATCTCTAGTAGTTTTCCAAAGAAAGCTTCATTCATTTCTTTTAATCTTCTAAAACCTAACCCTCTTGCATTATTTTTCTTGACTAATTTTTTACCATGCAATCATCTGAATTTTCCTCCTATGGGGCATGCCCTCTCATACTTCATTTCTGACAGAACATAGGGAATAAAAGTTACCTGCATAGTATACACCAGCAAAGCTTGAATCATTGATCTTGCCGACAACTCGTTCTGCCACAAAAAGACAAGAAGCCTTCCATCCTGCTAACCTATTTTGCACGTTGTTTTATCCGTAAGTTGCTTTAATTACTATCTCATGTACAAGAGGCACATCAAGATACACCCCCAAATCCAGTGAAGGAGTAAAACCACTCCTATTTAAGATAATCTCCCGCATTTCCGCTTTGAGAATTTTTAAGAAAAAAATATTGGTCTTTGCACTGTTCATTTTTTGCCCTGAGATCTGACAAAAAATCTTCAAATGGACAAGGATTATAATTATTTGAGCCTCTAAAGCCTCAATAAATAACAACAAACCATCTATAAGATGAGAAATATTGGGACCCAAATGCCTTATTCTAATTGGAAAACACATCACAAATTATATCGGACAATTTGTCCGTACGCAACACAAAAATATAAAGGGATAATGGATCACCTTGTCTCACTCCACCAAAGGATTGAAATTCTTCAACTTTACTTCATTTCATAACACATTGAAAAAGACAGATGAGGTACATCTCACAATTAAATCTACCAGTTAGGCATCAAGATTAACCTCCAACAACACTTATCTTGATAAAATCCTAATTGAAACGATCAAAAATTTTTTCTAAATCAACTTTAATAGTAAAGAAACCTATCTTACTTCTTATCTTTCTCATGAAGTGAATCATCTCTTATGCAATAACTATATTAACCATAATCCATTGATCAAGAACAATTTGTTAACAATCACTTTCGTCACTCTTTTATAAATAGCATTACATTAGGAGAGGGGATGAAATTGATTGATAAATTTCAGCTTCTCAATTTTAGGAATTAAAACACTAAGACTTTATTGATGTTAGTAATATTTTTCCCTTAAAAATTTTCTTGAATAAACTTTTATATACTATCTCTTATCAGACTCCAATTCTTTAGATAAAATAGCATAGGATCACTACAACATTTTTCACTTACAAAAATACTAAAGTTAGCAACGGTTAAAAACTGTTACCTTAAACCTAAATAGACAACATTTCTTAAGTGTTGTCTTTTGTTTTTTACTTAGGTAACACTTATTAAGCAACACTAAAAAAATTGTTGCCTAATAAGGAATAAGCAACACTTAAATAACTATTATTAGGTAAAATTAATTGCCTATTATAAAATAGACAACACTAATTAGTATTATCAAATTATGGTTCATAAGTAACATTAAAATTATTGCTTATTATTGAATAAGCAACACTAATTTTGTGTTACCTTTATAAATTATTTTAGGTATTAAATTATGTATATTATATCAAATAATATATTTATTTTTCTTTTTAAATTATTAAATTATACTTTTAAAATTAATTTTTCATTATGTTTTTTAAATTCTACTTTAAAAATATTAATATACTTTAATAAAAATAAAAAAATTATTAAAGTATAATAATATTTGATTTGATGTCTTGTTAGTACTTTTTGAAAAGAAATTTCATTTTCTAATATATTTTTCTAAAATTCTTCTCTAAAGGTGTCTAAAGTATCTATTTTCAACAAAAATTTCATTTTCAACATTTATGAAAACAAAGTTTGAAATCGAAGGTCTTCTCACAAAGTTTCACCGTTTAATTAGTTCACTGTATCAGCTTAACTTCTCACTATGCTTCACCATTTTATTCTATCTTCATTGCTCCATCTTCTTCATTACCCATACCATGGTAACAAATTTTTTCTTAATCTATCCTATTTCCCCTCATTTGTCCAATTTATTCCACAATTCCTATTTATCGCTATTTTATTTAATGTATTTTTCTCTTGATTTGTCCTATTTTTCTCTATCTCCATTACTTTGTTCTATTGTATTATTTTGTTTCAATTTTATCTTGATTTTATTGTATTTCATCGGTTATAAAATTGGAGGATAGGGATTTTGGATCCTTATCTTGAAAAGGTTGCAAAAATTTTATTGTATATCAAATCTAACAGTATGATTGCACTTACCTCCATATATGATAGAGTTCAGTAGCTCAAATCAAGCTATTATCCAGCTAGCCTAAAGTTAGAATAAGGCAACTAGAGGTTGAGTTTTGTGATAGGTAAAGTTATTGTCCACCTTCGCTGCTTTACTTATACATTCACTAGTATCCAAATCATCTTCACACTATTCCACCCATTCCACCAATTGATAACAAGTGCTATAAAACCCATTGCTATTCAAAATCCCACTTTCCAAGGCTATAAATATTAGGATTATCACCTCTTTAAACTTAACATTCTTTGTTTAGTAATGGAATGTAATCAAAAAGTTAAGATTAAGGGTTGTATAGAATTTTTTTTAAGATTTTCATTTATAAATGTTTAACATAGTTTTTTAAGATTTTCATTTATGAATATTTAACATAGTTTAGCAAATGATTTTTCTTAAATTTACTCAAAACTCTATATTACTGCATTAGTTTTTTTAGATAATACAATAATGCCCCAACTTGTGTTCTTCTAATTAGCACGTTGCAATGTACTAAAATTAGATTAAAAACTAATTTTCTAAAATAATGCAATATAATAGGACAAACTAGGTCATACCCTTGTGATCCCTTAAATTATCTTTTCTAAATTAATTTACTAATAATGTTTACATGATTGTTTGATTTATTATATACCAGAAATAGAAGAAATAGATGTAAAATAAAAACAAAAATAGAAACTAGACAAAATGCAAAATGCAAAATGCAATAACAAAATGCAATGTGCAATAATATGCAATATGCAAACTAATACAGAATTAGAGTTAGGGGTTTTGTGAATTGAAATTTAAATAAACATATTAAGCAAAATAAAACACAAAGTAAATAGCAAGTAAGAAAACCAATATGATAAAACAGTCAATTCAAGAAATTGAGAGCTCTAATTTAGATTAATCATAAATTAATTAAAATTTAACTTTTATAATTAATTCTTCAACTTAAATTATCTAGAACCCCTACAATGACTTATGAATCCTATGTTGCATTACCATCTAGGATTTGATCAATTAAGATTAGTTGAATTAAGCAACTACTATAATTCTTAAGGTAGATTGAAATTAATTTAAATATAGAATTTGATTAAATTGAGAAATTAAATTAACAACTTCCAAATTAATCCCTCAACCCTTTACCCCAATGTGTAAAATCATGATTTACTAATCATAATTCAACATAAAAATAATAAAATATTAGAAACCACAAGGCTAAATACCAATTATACCAAATCAATATCTTGTTAGGATTCGAATTAACATACGCAGTGAAATTTTAAAATTTTAATCCAAAACCTTCTTAGAATCCATGCAAAAGTCATAAATCAATATTAGGGTTTTACCTTATTTGTGCTCGTTTTCTTTCTAAACAAATCCTTGAGAGACTGAGATAAATCAAACGTTAGCCGGAAGGTACAACATCTCTACGATATCCACACGAAGTGAATAACGACTTCTTCCCTTCATGAAATTGCTAGGATTCATTTCTCTCACTAGGATTGGGTTTAACGTTTTCTAGAGTGATTTAGGATTTGATTGAAGCCAATGTGTGTTGTATAATGTGCTTCCTTCAAGTCCTTTTATAGAGTTAAAGCATATCACAATCTTAATCTCACTAGGATAATGCTTCAAAATCCTAATCACACTAAATAACTATCACCTTATCCTTATCCTAGAAAGAGTGAGGGGAGATAGGATTTATCTATTAATTATCTAATATTAGATAATAATAATATTATCTCATAATATAATTATCTAATATCTAATAATATAATTATCTGATATTACTTTAATATTAAATAATATCATATAATATATAATATATATATTACATGAATAAATATATATTATCTTAATAATATATATATGCATGAAAATAAGTCCAATTAATTAAATTTTAGTCCAACTAAAATTCAATTAATTATTATCTCATTCCTATTCCTTTTGTGTGATTTTGTTGGATAATAACTCATTTTAGGCTATAAACAGTGAGCGGTATCTAGCAATACATCACTATCATTCAAGTAGTAAAAATGTCTATGATTCGATATCTACCTAATATATGATCAACATTTTACATCATAATCCCTTTTGTAACAATATCCAAGTCGAATTGGAGGCATGGAGTGTGTCATTCTCGTCAATGTTCAATTTATATTTCTTGATATTAAGTAGATTTAAAACAAATGATCAATATCACATATTGATCTAATTGAGCATGGCCATACATTTTCAAGTCTCACTCAATCAAGGGGCCTAAGGATATTTCTCTTTTATACAAGAGTAATAAAATCTTATCTACATCACTTACTTCCCTCTGCATAATTTATGACACACTCAATCAAAGTCCTACTCGTCATCCCGATTAAAAGTGATATAGGACGACATCAAAGTGAGTAACTCCTCATGTAAGGAATCGTAGTAACTTCAGGTCAAACGATTATGCGCATTTATGATCATATGAGAATAACTAATGACACGTCTATCTATGCAGTATTCTTACAGTAGGTTAGTTCGATACATTGTTCACTAATAATATACTCATGTATTGACTTGATATCACATATCCATGATTCATAATCATCGGTCACTATACATGCTAGTCTCGATGAATTATTACTATCCTTTTCGTAATAATACTTAATTATGGGTATTTTAGGAATACTAAAGCTATTCCAAGGATAATTATTATATTTAAATTATAATTTGTTTAAAATAAAATAAAATAAAATATAATAATTATATTACTAAAATAAAATGTAATACATTGTGTAATATTATAATCATCTCTATGATTGGCTCTTAGGATATACACCAACACATCTAACACAAGTAATTTCAAGAAATCAGCACTAGGGGAAAAGAAAAATTAATTAAAGAAAGGCAACATTACAAATCATAATCTTATAATTCAATGGAAGAAAGCCTTAAACTCCTTGAATTAACTCCAAAAATTAGACCTCTATGGCTAAAGCACAAGAGTTAGAAGAAGAAAAGAAAAGCTATATGCTAAATGTGTAAAGTCTCTAAAGTTCAATGATTTCTCTCCTTTTATTCGACCTAATTAACCTAAAACCTTACTAGACTTGGATTGCATATCTCTTAGGATTAAAGAATGGGGTATTCCTAATTTTTACAATCTCGGACCTATTTTTTAAGAGATAATTAATTCTAACAATTACAGTAATGAATTCCCACAAATCTGACTTCCAACTAGTTTAAGATCACCAAAACAAGGTAATTTGGGTAATCTATAAATATAAAAGTTATAGATATAGGTCTTATAGAGATTTGGGCACTAGTTCCATGTTAATTTGACCTCTACAACTTCAAATGCCTAAAAATCAAAGCTAGTTCAACTAGGATATAAACAAAGCTTCAGCTATTCGACTAAATAAAAGCCAGAAAAGTCTAAACTGGGCTTTAACCATAACACCAAAGGTGTAAATCTTTCTTTAAACTTTTGAATGGTATAAAAATTACTTCAATACAATATCCAAAGTGCAAGATATAGTTAAAAAATAAAAATAGTGCTAAAATTCAGCATTAATCGAATAAATTTAAAATATTGTAAAATCAATCCTAAATTATATAATAAGATCAATTCTGTGAAATTAAGCATATGTAACTCACTAAGAAACATGAAGTAGGATGAAATAATATAGTAAAAATATTTCTTATCAAATTTTCTCACATTTATTTCTTACATATCTTCGGGCAAGATACAATTTTATTTTAAACTAAGAAGCAAAAAACTTTATTTTCCAAAAACTTTAAATTCACATATTCATAAGTGATGAGAAAAATATTTACTATTTTATTTTTTTCCTATTTTATGTCTCTTAGGTGTTATATTTGCTTAATTTTACAGAATAGACCTTGTTTTATATTTTGTGGTAAATTTTACAATATTGTGAATTTATTCGGTAAATGCTGAATTTTGACACTATTTCTATTTCTCAGTCATATCTTGGGCTTTAGATGTCGGATTGATGCAAACTTTATATTACTAAAAAGTTAAAAGAGAGAACTATAATTTTTATATTTTTGTTAAAGCTCAATTTAGACTTCTTCAAGCCTTTATCTAGCCGAGCAGCTGAACCTCTATCTTTGTCCCTACTAAACTCACTTCTGTATTTAGGTCATATTTAGAGCTATAGTGGTCTGATTAACTTAAAAATAGTACCCAAATTCTCACAAGACACGGGCCTATAACTTTAATACTCATGACTTATCCAAATTTCATTGATTTAGCAGTAAAAATGGGCTAGAAGTCAGACCTATGGGAATTTCCTGATGCAATAATTGGATTTAATTGATTTGTAAAAAATAGGTCTGAGCTTCTAGAAATTAGGAAAGCCTTATTATTGTAATCCTAAGAGTCATATAATCCTAGTCTAATAGGGTTTTAGGCTCTTTAAGTTATATAAATAGACAATAGAGGGATTTATTTAGGCTTTACACACAGAGTTTAGTAGTAGAGTTCTTTTTCTTTCTTTTCAATTTTCTTGTTTTCAAGCCATGGAAGGCTAAAGACTCTTGGTTGATTCAAGGATTGTGAAGCTCCTCTCATCAAGAATTATGAGATCTTGATTAGTAATGTTAATTTCTTCCTATTGATTTTCTCTTTCTCCTATTTATGATGAATTATTGAGATTGCTTGTGTTAAGTGATGATTTGATATAATTAGTACTCAATCTTGTGATTTCTATTCTTTTTCTATTTGAATGTAAAATTATGGTTGATTAATCATGTTTTCATATGTTGGGATAGAGGGTTAGGAGATTACTTTAGTGATATCTGATTTAATTTTCTAAATCAACTGAATTCTATCTTTAACTCAATTTTAATCTAATTTTAGGATTATAGTGATTGCTTAATTCATCTTCTAATCTTAATTGACTATACTTTAGGCAATTATCTAGCATAGGATTCATGGATTATTGTAGGTATTCCAAGTAATTCAAGGTTAAAAAATCAATTGGCCTAATCAAATATTTTATGATCTGGGATTAATCTATAATAAGAGCTATCATATCCTTAAATCGGCTATTATCATATATTGAAATCCTTTTATTTTATTTTTGTTTTTATTTATTTATTTCATTGCTTTTACTTTAATTCCGTGCAGCCAAATCCCCCTAATTCTGCATTCTGTATACATTATACAACATAAGAATTGCATACTAATTCTGTTTCTATATAGCATTCTGTTTCATTGCATTATCATTCTATTTGTATTAGTTTTCTTTGTTTCCATTGCATAAATAATTCAATAATTATGTATACATTGTTAGGAAATTATTTAGGAGGGATAAAATCAAGTGCTCACTAGGGGTATGACCTAGTTGTGCCATTATACAACATTATATTTTCAACACACCAGTTTATTCTAATTTTAGTGCATTATGATGTGCACATCAACAAGTAAAAAACAAATAAAAGTCAGCAAGAAACATAATACATCATGAAGAAAAATCTTAACAAACTCGAAACTAATCAACAGAGCAAATTTATTCAAAAAAAGTATATCAACATGGTAGATTATTACAAGATTCACTCTCTAACTCTCAAGTATATGGGATAAGTATTTCATTCAAGTTCCTTCTATGAAACTGCCTTACCATAAACTTGCTAATCATCTAATCTCTACTAGTCAAATCACATACATAATACAAATTAAAAGAACTTTATTCAAGGTTATAATGGGGTGGAAAAAAAGGAAAGGAAAATAGGGATATGAAAAGGTAGAAAATAAAAAAATCAATAAACCATTTGAATAAAAAACATATAGGTAAATCATAAATAATTAGAACTCAACACAACAAACCAAATTCAAATTTAAATTCAAAAACTCATCAACTTCTTTATTTTTTCCTTTTCCTTTTCTTTTTTTAATTTAATTTTTTTTTACCTTATTCTCTTTTTTTCACCTTTTTTTATTTTTTAATCTTTTTATTTTTTTCTTTCTTTCTCTCTTTTTTAATAAACTTTTGATGACTTTTCACAATACAAAAACTCACACACCTTCATACTTATTTAAGAACTAATCTTATAAAAATTTAAATGCTCTATTAATCCCTAAGGTTAAGTAAAGATTTTTATTTTTTATTTAAAAATTGCTCGTAGGCTTAATCAACAAACCAAAGGACAATTAAAGCTCAAATGGACTTAACAAAGATAAAAGCTCAAGGTTGGCTATATGGCTCTAATTTAAACAAAGAAAGAATACCTTTATTATTTTTGTGCATGTATGTGCAAAATATAATCTAAAAAAGAATTAAAGTAAGTTCTAGAGAAATAAATAATGGAAGAATATCATACAAGAAAGAAAGAGAATAGTATAAATTTTCAACATAAGACTCAAAATCTCACAACGTAAGTCATTCTATCAAGTTCAATCTACTCGTTCAAAATTCATCACTACATCAATCAATTTTGAGAAGTAAAATTATTCATTTAATCATATTATGAATCCTATATAACTTTAATTGAATCTTACTCATGAAAATACAAAATCTCCATTAATGGAAAATAACTAAAATAACTCAAAAAGGACTTAAGAACAAGTGAAAAAGACTTTCTTCTTTTTTTTAATTTTTTTAAAGTATAAAGACTCTTAAAAGCATTAAAACTTAAAAATTAAAATAAATCCTAAAAGTCTCCCCCCTTACACTTAAATTTTACATTATCCTCACTATAAAGCATATCATTATCATCAAGATCAAGAAAAATAAAGGATATGGAAAATAAAAGAGAAGGAAAAAGGAAAGCAAATCTCCAAAATAGTTTAAGTTACCTCCCAAGAGGCGCCTTTCTTTAGTATCTTTAGCTAAATATCAAGTTAGAGCTCTTTTATTAAGAATAAACTGGGATCCCTAACATAGCCTCTATCACTTACCCTTGAAAACCTTCATAAAATGGTTTAAGCCTATGCTTATTGACTTTGAACACTTTGTTATTCTCCAAACTCTTAATCTCAATTGTACCATAAAGAAAAGTGTTAGTAACAACAAAAGGTCTACTCCAATAAGAATGGAGTTCCCCTGGCATCAATTTAAGCCTTGAATTAAATAATAAAACTTTTAGCCTATTTTAAAATTTTTTCGTAAAAATGAACTTATCATGAAATGCATTTATTTTCTCTTTGTAAAGCCTAGAATCCTTATAGGTTTCATGTCTAAGCTCCTCCAACTCTTATAATTGTAGTTTCCTTTCCTCTCCACATGTCTTTAAATCCATGTTACACCTTTCTATAGTCCAAAATGTTCTATGCTTTAACTCCACTAAAAGATGACATGCTTTCCTAAAAATAATCTAGTATGGAGATATCTCAATAGGAGTTTTGTATGCAATCCTATAAGCCCAAAGTACATCATCCAATCTAAGGCTCTAATCCTTTCCATTAGGTTTTATAGTTTTTTCCAAAATTAACGTTACTTTTCTGTTGGAAATTTTTGCTTGCCCATTTGTTTAGAGATGATATAGTGTGAAAACTCTATGATAAACCCCATATTTCTTCAATAAAGCCTTAAGTGCTCTATTGCAAAAATGATTCCTATCTATGACCACTAATCAAAGCACGTGGAATGCTAAACTTGCTAAAATGTGAAAGCTAAAAAAATATACAACAATTTTGGAATCATCAATCATGGTGGTTTTAGCTTCCACCTACTTAGAAACATAATTAACAATAAGAAAAATGTGAATAAAGCTAAAAGATAAGGGAAAAAGACCCATAAAATTAATTCTCCACATATCAAAAACCTTACAAAAAAGCATAAGAAATTGAGGCATATCATGTTTACAAGTTAAATTTTTTATCTTTCGATATTGTTTACAATTTTTACAAAACATATAAGCATCATGAAATAAAGTAGGATAATAAAAACCATAATCAAACAATTTCCTTACTATTCTCTTAAGTTTAAAGTAACCTCCATAAGTATAATCATGACAAAATACAAATATGGAATAAAACTTGAAATTGTGTACACATCTTTTAATTTTTTAATTAGCATAAAATCTTCATAAATAATGATCATTCCACACATAATACTTAGCTTCACTTTTTAATTTATCAATTTCAGCTTTCTTAGCATATGCAAGTAACTCATTAGTAACCAAATATTCACTACATCAACAAATCAAGGTTCCTTACCTAGCAACTGAAAAAGCTGCTCATTTAAAAAGGTGGCATGAATGAGAAAAGTGTCTACATTTCTTGAAATCCTGCTTAAATGATCTACAACTAAGATTTCAACACCACTCTTATCTCTAATCTTAATATCAAACTTTTGCAAAAGCAACATCTATCTAATCAAGAGGCTTTTGCCTCAAATCTATTCAAAAGGAATTTCAAAGCTACATGATTAAAAAATACAATCATTTTAGAACTAAGCAAGCATGATCTAAATTTATCTAAAGCAAAATAAAAACTAAAAGTTCTTTTTTTGTAATGGTGTAATTTACTTACGCAGCATTCAAAGTCTTTAAAGCATAGTAAATCACATAAAATTATTTTCCTACTCTCTATGCAAGAGTAGCACTAATTGCATAGTTGAAAGCATCATACATCAATTCAAATAGTAAATCCCAAGATGATGGCTAAATGATAGGAATAGTGGTAAGAGCTTACTTCAATTTGTTAAAAGCTTCCTAGCAATGTTGGTTAAAGTTGAATTCTGCTTCTGTTTGGAGTAACTTGGACAAAGGAAGGGTAATCTTGTTGAAATCTCTGATGAATCTTTGATAGAAATCTGTATGATCAAGAAAAGAACGTATTTCCCATACACAAGTGGGGTAAGGTAAAGTGATAATCACATCCACCTTAGTCAGATTTACTTTAATGCCTTTACTATTCACTATGTATTTTAAAACTACACCATGCTCTATTATGAAATGATATTTTTCAAAATTCAACACAGTTAGTTTTAATGCTTTTGTCCAATATCTTAGAAAGATTATCTAAGCATGCATCAAAAGAAGAATCATAAATAGAAAAACTATCCATGAAAACTTCAATACAATCTATAAAAAAATTAGAAAAAATACTCATCATACACTTTTAGAATGTATTAAGTGCATTGCATAGGCCAAAGGGTATCCTCCTGTAAGCAAAAGTGCCAAAAAGGTAGGAAAATGTTATCTTCTCTTGATCTTCAGAGCAATATAAATCTAAAAGTAACCAGTGTAGCCATCTAGGAAGCAATAGTGGGATTTTCCAACCAATCTCTTTAGTATTTGATCAATGAAAGGTAATATGAAGTGATCCTTTCGGATTACTTAATTTAACTTCCTATAATCAATGCAAAATTTCTAACCACTTTGCACTTTAGTAGAGAGCAAATCATTATTCTAGTTTTTTACTACTTTCAATCCAATTTTCTTATGAATAACTTAGACACTCATTTGCTATCAAAAATTGGATATATAATACCAGCCTTTAAAAACTTAGTAATCTCCTCCTTTATCATATCCAAAATCAAGGGGTTCAATCTTCCTTAAGGTTGTCTCACAAGTTTAGCTCTTTCTTTTAACAAAATTCAATGCATATAGGTCGAAGGGCTAATATCTAGAATGTATGCAAGTGTCCATCAAATTGCTTATTTATAAGCTCTCAAAATCTATAATAATTTCTCTTCTTATTCAGGTTACAAATTAATTGCCATAGTGACTGGTAGTTTCTCATTCTCTTCTAAAAATGCATATTTTAAATGTTCTAGAAAAGGTTTAATCTTTAATGTTAGTGGTTGGATAATAAAAGGTACTAATCTAGTGGTAGAAACCACTTCTACAAATTGAATTTCTTATTGGACATTAGATTTTGCATTTTTTACATCAAACTCTATATCTTCTAGAATAACACTAGTTTTCTTGCTTATAAATGCAGAGATTTCAACATATATAACATATTGCTTGTCATCATCATAGCAAGTACATTGATGATAATCAAAACTATCTATAAACTCAAAAATATAGGAAAAATTAGCAAGCATGTCATCAAAGGTATTTTCAACAAGTACATCAAAGACATCTATTTGAAATACGAAATCTCTAATAATTCTAGCAGGTTGTGCAGTACTTCTATTAGCTAATTGAATGATAACTCCTATTTACTTCAAGGAACCAAGCTATAGAGAGGAGAATACTAACATTAGCATAACATTTATGAAAGCTTCTAAGTTCATTAGGGTATGTTTAAATTTGTTATTGCCTTATTATGTAAGGTACATCAAATATCCCTAAATCCTTGTAGTATTCAGGTAAGTTTAGTTGAAAGATGGCTAATACATTTTGTCCTAAGCTTACTTTTTCATTGCCATGTAGTTTTCTTTTGCATGTTCTTAACTTCTTAAAGAATTTGGCATACTTTGGAATTTGCTTGATGACATCCAGTAATAAAATGTTAACTTCTACATTTCTAAAAGTCTACAAGATCTCCTTATCTCTATTAAATTCTTCTATTTTCCTAGACTGTGTAATTCTATTTAGGAAGGGAAGCGGTCTTGTAAAATCTATTGATTTCTAGACTATTTCTAGTTAGTTTATTTTCTAGTTAGTTTAAAAGGAGCCTTCTGCAACATCTTTAGCAACTAATAGTTATTTTACTTTGTCTTGCTAGCTTGTTAATGAAAGATTGTTAGGAGCATGAACTTCCTTATCATTTCTTAACATAATGGTAGAAACATTGCCTATTAGGTTACGAATTATCTAAGAAAGTAATTTATCAGACCCTGATGATTTGAACTCATTTATGATGGAGGCTAATTGACCAATTTGTGTTTACAAGTCTTACATTGTAGCATCTGCCCTTTATTGAAATAATAAAATGTTGGTAGCCATTTACTTGACCAAATCCTCAAGGGATGATTGAAAAGTTAAAGAGAAGGATGCTTGTTGCTTTTAGAAGTTTTACTGTTAGATTGGCTTGGAAGGTTGCTACTATTGGAATAAAGGTTTATTCAAGTATGGTGCTTGTCTAATTAGTCACTAGACTGGTGCATTGCCATATCTAAAATTAGGATGATCACTCCATCCAAGATTGTAAAAATTAGAATATAGATTATATTTGGGTTACTGCTATTGTTACTACTAGTTTTGCTACTAATATTGTGGCTTTCTTAGAAATATTATTGCTGCATAAGCTTGGTATTGGCCATCATCCTCTTGTAAGGTTAGGCATGTATCAGTAGAATGGCATAAGCAATAGCATATACCACAAAATCTAGTAGGAAGAAAGGCTTGTAATTGCTATTACTATCCCATGGTCAATTACCTTACTAGAAAGGTTAATTCATTCATCCTATGCTCCATTCTTTGTTGATATGCATAGGAAGAAAAGCTCATTTCGTGGACACTCTTAGTTATAGGGAGTATTCTATGCCAAATTACTGGGAATTAGTTGTCATATTTGTTATCAAGTCTTTGGCTGCCATTCGAGTCTTGTCCACTAATGCACCACCACTTGCTGCATTTATCATGCGTCTACCCATTAGAAGAAAGCCTTTATAAAATTATTCAATTAGAAGTTGCTTACTGATAAAATGGTATGGATAACTAACACAAAGCTTCTTGAAGTTTTTCCAGTATTCATACAATGTCTCACCACTCATTTACTTACCATTCATTTGCATAATGCCATAAATCTCTTTTCTTATTGCAGCAACTCTGGAAACATGGAAAAAATTTCAAGGAAAAGTTGCTTCATGTCATTCTAGCAAGTGACTAATCTAGGTTACAGGTAGTAAAGCTAATCCTTAGCAACATCAACTAGTAAAAAATGAAAGGCCCTTAGCTTGATGTGATCTTCAAAAATTCCTTAAGGCTTTATGGTAGAATAGATCGCATGGAATTCCTTTAAATGCTTATGAGGACTCTTACCTACAAAATCATGAAATCTTGGAAACATGTGTATTAAACTAGATTTCAATTCAAAGTCAGCATGTAATTCAAAATATTGGATACCTAATGGTTGATAGGTAACATCAGGGGTAGCCAATTCCTCTAATATCCTATTATTATTTGCCATGTTTTCTAAATTATCTAAAAGGTCAGAAGGAAGGATGGGAATAGTAAAGTTACTTCTATTTTTACTCCTACAAAGAAAATGAAAAGTCTTATCAATTTCAGAATCAAATTCAAGCAAATAGCACTACTCCTTGTCATGCACTACCACTATACTACACTACACTAAGTTATACTAGATAGAAACATAGGAACACCAAAACACCAAAATGCAAATGCAATATAAAAAATCACCTTAGACAAATCTAATTAAATTATCTAGATATTTTTAAAAATTGTAAGACACCACAGAATAAAAGCTATAACCATGTAGAACCCAAAAATATAATAAAAAATCTTAAAAAATTTAAAAAAATATCAAAATAGTGAAATATGACTAAAAAATGGGGTACCACACAAGCCAAAGGCTAGTGACTTTTGATAAGAAATATCAAATCTAATACTAGTAAAAATTTTAACTCAATCGAAATTAGTGAGACCTAGTACGGTTCCAAAAGGGGTTAAAGTGTGAAATTGCGTAAAATTAGTTTTCTTGAGCCAAAAACCTTTATTTTAATGTTAAATGTAGTAAAATATGATAAAATGTGATGAATTGAAGTGAAGAACATGCAAAAAATTAAAGAACACAAAAGAATGCAAGTATATGCGAAAAAATTATAATTATCGTAAAATACAAGTAACACACTAATAAATGCAATTGATGACTAGATTTCTTGAACAATTATGTATTACACTGCTAGTAATATGTAGGAAAATATGAATTCAAAAGGATCCTTAGCAATGGCACTAAAATTTTGATTAACATGTAGCAATGCATCAAAATTAAATTAAAAACCTATTTGCTAAAATAATATAGTATAATAGGATAAACTAAGTCATACCTCTGTGATCCCTTGAATTATCTTTTTTAAATTGATTCACTAATAATATTTACATAATTTTTTTTATTTATTATGCACTAGAAATAGAAAAAATAGAAGAAACATATGCAAAATAGAACTAAAAATAGAAACTAGATAAAATGTAGAATGCAATAAAAGAATGCAGTATGCAAATTAATATAGAACTAGAGTTGGGGGTTTTGTGAACTAAAATTTAATTAAACATATTAAGCAAAATAAAACACAAAGTGAACAATAAGTGAGAAAATTAATATGATAAAATAGCTACTTCAAGGAATTATGAGCTCTAATTTGAATTAATCATAGATCAATTAGGATTTAAGTTTTTTAATTAATTCTTTAACTTGAATTACCTAGAACCCTTGTAATAATTCATGAATCCTATCCTAAATTATCATTTAATATTTGATTAATTAAAATTAATCGAATTAAGCAATCACTATAATCCTTAAGTTAGATTGAAGTTAATTTAAAGATAGAATTCAATTAAAATGAGAAATTAAATTAGAAACTTCCAAATTAATCCCTTAACTCTCTGTCTCTATATATAGAATCATGATTTACTAATCACAATTCAAAATTAAAATAACAAAATATCATAAATCATAACAATGAACATCAATTATACCAAATCAATATCCAACACAAGTAATTAAGGAAAAAAAATTAATTAAAGAAAGTCAATATTACAAATGATAATCTCATAATCCAGCAGATGAGAGCCTCAAACTTCTTAAATTAACTCTAAAAATTAGCCCTCCATTGCTAAAGCACAAGAGCTAGAGGAAGAGAAAAACTACCTACTGCTTGTGTAAAGTCTCTAAATTCTAATGATTTCTCTCCTTTTATTTGACCTAATTAACCTAAAACCCTACTGGACTTGGATTGTATGTCTTTTAGGATTATAAGAATGGGACTTTCCTAATTTTTAGAAGCCCAGGCCTATTTTTTACAAGGCAATTAAATCTAATAGTTAAAGCAATGAATTTCTACAGGTTTGACTTCGAATAAGTTTAAGACCACAAAAATAAGATAATTTTGATAATGTATAAGCAAAAAAGTTATAAAGCTAGGTCCTCCAAGGATTTAGGCACTGGTTTCATGTTGATTACACTTTTGTAACTCCAGATATGGCTTAAAAATCGAAGCTGATTCAGCTAGGATAAAAATAAGGGTTTAGCTTTTCAACTAAATAAGGGCCTGAACAAGTTCGAACTAGGTTTTGATTAAAGTATGAAATTTATATATCTTTTTTTAAGATTTCCAATGATATAAAGATCGTTCCAATCCAATATCTAAAGCTTAAGATAAAGCTAAAAAATAGAAATAGTGTCAAAATCTAACATTAATCAAATAAATTCAAAATATTATAAACTAACTCCAAATCATAATACAAGGCTAGTTCTGTGAAATTAAACATGTGTAACTCACTAAGAGACATGAAATAGGATAAAATAATATATTAAATATTTTTCTCATCATCTTCTTTAAGAATGAAATTTTCCTGTTATTTCTTTATGATTTTGCAACAACTTGTTATGTTTGAATTGGAAATTCAGTAGCATTTTGTCTCTAGTTATTCATCATTTTTCTTTTTGGAGTCTATTTATCTTGAATTTATTTTCATTACTAGATATTGTATGTGAATATGTAATAGTGCAGGCGACATTTAATCTTTTTATAAAACTAGTATTTAGTCTTCAAATGCTCAATGGTCTTTATTTTTGGTCATTTTATGTGTAGAAAATATAATCCAAACAATCATATGTATTTTCCTCATTTGATGCCATGCCATTACATTCTTTTCTAGATTGGTTCCTATTCTAAATCTAAAAATGGTCAATGATACAAGTTAAATGTTTTCTCATGATAAAACTATAAATCTAAAAAATAAGACTAAAAATGATTGCATTTAAATCTCTTCAGTCATAGTTATGCATTATATGTAATTTAGATTTTCACTTTGCTATTTATAAGTGTTTTGTGTATGTTTTGTGCTTTTTGATTTCATTGCCAAAGCTCTAGAAAAGTTTATGAAAGGGTTAAGTTTACTTATTATGACAGTCTTTAATAGTGACTTGTTTAAAAGTGAGAAAGGACTTGTCACTTATTATACTTTGCTTATACTTGTTAATCTAGATTTAGCAAGCATCACCTTTAGCGATCTTTTTCATTTCTCTTAATTCATCAATGAGTATAAGCAAAGCATAATCAATGAGAAGTCCTTTCTCACTCTTAAATAAGTCAAAATTCTTAGGACTTCTAATTTATGTATTCATATTATGCAATAGAGTTTTATTCCTCTTTGTTTATCTTTCTATAATAGATCGAGAACCTAAGGATTAACGCTATCGGTATGTATTACAAGTCACTCAACAGATTTTACCATTCGATTTTGTGATAAGTAAATTTTATTTACAACTTATCTATTCTTCTTCTCTATTAAAGTATCATCTATTTTAATATTTTCTTTCTCTATTTAACTTCAACATGAAAGCTTCTATCTTTAATTATTTTTAAAAAAAAACTTATATATGATCTGAAATAAGATGCCTATCTTTTACACTTTGAAATAATTTATACTTTCTCATTTTACACTATGCATTTGAAATGGTTGTCTATTCAATGTGTTAGGCTTTATTGCTTGACCTTCATTACTTAATAGTAGATGTTTAGTTATTCAGTAGTAAGATTATAGCTTTTAAAACTTAAAGTTCATGTAGCAAAATTATATGTATTTAAATGCACTAAGTTTTTTCAAATTTTATGTAAAATCTTACAAATTATTTAAAATATTCTTACTAAAATATTGAAATGCTATTAGCCTAACAAACTTTTTGTTCCACCACTATACTTTATATAAAAAAATGTAAATGGAATTAATATTGCTCTAAATCATTTGTTCTTTGAATGCAGAATGTTACTAGTTTTATTTTGGCTAAGGATAGCTACTCTCTCTCTCTCTCTCTCTTTGATTCACTTTCCTCATTCATGGGGTTAGTTTGAGTTAGATTCCATCAATTTTGCATTAAGTGAGAAGAGCAATTCAAAATGAGGGTGACAATTATCTCATTTTTCTTGTTATTTTTAGGGCATTCTAGCATAAAATTGATACTCCTTCTTGGGTAGCACTGATATTAGGATATTTAAGACAAAACAAATAGGAAATATTTTTTCCTCTTGAATGAACATTACTTCCTTCTAGAATTCTAGTAAAAAGTTTAAGAACCCTAAATTATTGGTTTCTATAATTGTCACGTGCACATGCACTTTAATGGTTAAATTCCTATTCTATTTTCATTGAACTAATATTTCAATAGAAGCTAGAAAGAGTCTTGATTTGCATGTAAGGTGTCAACAACCACTAATGTAGAGCCTAGCAAAATAAAACATTGATATATTACTAGGATGCATTATTTTCCACTTCTTTTTATAAATTGTAGATGTATTTATCTTGGATGATGGTTATTTTAATTGTTGATATTAATATGTGAAGTGAAATAAGAGAAATCTTTGTCTTTTAATTCCAATACTAGTTTGTGTTTCTTTTGTGTTTGCACTTGTAAGTTTATATGTTTTTGGTTTTGTGTTTACATTGTTACTATTTAATAAAAGTCAAGTTTGTACCTTGTCATTATCTGCTTTTTACTATTGTATTATTGTGTTATGCTATGTCCAAATTGTTCTTAAAGTCATTCAATATGTTAAGTCAATGTTCAAATGGTTTTTGGCATTCAATAGTAATCAAGCGGTGTTACTTGTCTTTGGTAAGTCTGGTTCTATCTTTAATTACATCAATTATTTGTCTATCTATATAATTACGTGGTTGATGTTGTATTCCTTTCTAACATTGTCTACAACCTTGTCTAGTACCATGTTTGTATTTGCTTTAAGCATGATTTTAATATGACAAGCCATCAAAACTTCCCCCACTATGAATATATGTAGCTTATGAATAGCTATTACTTTATCCATGTTAAGAGCCCCCTTTCAAGACTAGTTACATTTATCTCACATGGCGATAGATGATTTAGTTGCATTCACTTTTAGAGTGTAAATTAAGTCCACTAAAAGCCATTTAGGCTTATATCATATGATTGCTCCCCCAATCATTACCTTAACACTTAGGATAAAGTCTTAAAGCACAAAAAGATATGCGCCTTGTACATTTATGTTCTACTATCTCTTCTTTTCAAGTTTTCCTTTTGATCCACCAAGAAGTGGCTTAATAAAATTATCTAGAGCATGATGGTGCTTATGATCTTCATGAGTATGATAGGGCTCATTCGTGGCATCCCTTTCATTATCATGATGCTGATGATCATGATGGTGCTTGTGATCTTCCAAATGTTTTACAACATAGTGTTGATGATCATTAGTATCCCCACTAAATATATGGCCATGGCCATGTTCGTGACCATGTTCATCTTGACCCAATAATATTGTTATGATGATATTAACTACTAAACCAAAGGTAGAAACTAGAAACATTAAATTATATATAAAGAATTTTAATTAAATGCATATATATAAGGTGATATAATTATCTAAAAATAATAAAATAAAAAATATTTTATCTTTTTTCTCTTTTATTTTTAATCTAAATAAAAAATGAATTTTTTTCTTTTTCTTTCTTTTTCTTACATAATAAAAATTTTGTTTCTAACTTTGCACTTTATATATTAGAGACTTTGAAACTAAAAATGTATCTTCAAGATTCAGAAAAAGAAATTGAATTAGAGAATAATGGTCCCAACAGAAAAAAAATGGAAAGTAACAGTATTCATACTTATAATAAGGGTTTTAATAAAATTTATCTAATATATATAGATAAAGAGAGAATAAATGGCATTTGCAATTTGTTTGTTTCTATTGAAAGGATTTCAAGTTGCAAGAGTTTAAGCTTAGCATAGTTAAAGTGTAGCATTGTTGTCTTGCGTGCAAAGCAATACTATACAATAAGATAATCTTTAAATAGTTTGATTACATTCTACTTTACTTCCTTTATTTTATTTTATTGTTTATTCCTTTTCAAGAGAAAAAGTAGAAAGCAAAAGTTCTCCCAAATGTAGGACACTAACCCTCCGAAAGAAAAAGGAAAAAAGGTAAAAAAATAAAAAAAAATAAGAGAAAAAGAAATATTTCTTTTTATGCTTGAGTGAATAGAAATTAAGAAAACAGGAAAAAATATTTTTATTTGTTTAGATAAAAGAATAAAGGAAAATTAAAAATTTTTAAATGTTAATTTTTTCTTCAAAAATAATTACTTATTTGAAATAATAAAAATGACATCATTTATTTAGTATATTCCATGCATTTTATTAGATATATATATATATATATATATATATATATATATATATATATATACGGTATTCCATGTTTGAATTCATGAACATAATGAAAATGAATTCCAAATTATTAGCTTATTTGGTATTCCATCTTTTCACTTGTTTAAATTTTTATTTGATATATTAGAAGACTTCTTCTACACATGTGAGATTAACAAATTTTTTTTTATTAGCTGATCTTTTGATACAAGTTAATACAATTTTAGTAGATCCTTTTGGTTTCAAATCACAAGTTACATCCTTTCAATAGTAGATAAAAATTAATTAAATCCTCCTCTTTTAATTTGATAATTTATATTTTTAAATTAATTATATCATGTCAATTCATTTTATTTTATTAATTATATCATGTTAATTCATTTTAATTTTTTTAGTATACTAAATGATGAGGATAAAGCTTGGATGCATCTACCAAGGCATAACAATGAGTATATCAATAGTGTTTAATTTTTTTTATTGATTTTGCTTTTGTTAAAGAATTAAGGAGAAAACGTTTCTTGTCCTTATGCTTAGTTTGCCAATAATGAATAGGAAAAATGGAGGTTGTTTATACTTATTTCATATGCTATAGATTTGTCAAAGGTTACAAAATATGGATAAATCATGAAGAAAGGTTGATAGTAATGGATCTTGATGGTGACATGGATGATAATTGTGATGACGATTCATATGATGACATTGAAAGGTTGCTAAATGATAGATTTAAAGATATGGCACATGCAGAAGTTGTACATGAAGACCCCAATGAAGATGTAAAGAAATTTTTCAACTTAATGGATAAGACAAAGTAAGAATTATATTCAGGTTGTAAAAATTTCTCCTCTTTATCATCTACAATTCAATTGTATCTATTAAAGTGTCTTTATGGGTAGAGTAATGCATCATTCAATGCTCCCTTAGAGTTATTGAAAGAGGCTATGCCATAATTAAATATTCCTTCTTCCTTCGACAAAACAAAGGCTATGATAAAGAATTTAGGTTTTAGCTATAAAAAGATTGATGTATGTCCTAATAATTGCATGCTATATTGAAAGAAGAATAAAAAGGACAACTCGTATTATAAATGTGGGGCTTTACAATTGAATGAATATCTTCAAGTGGATTGTGAGATTTAATCTTCTAAGAAAACTCATAAGGTGGCCTCTAAAACTTTAAGGCACTTCCTTTTAATTTTAAGACTTTAAATATTATTTATGTGTTCAAAAATAGCTAAAATATTAAAGTGGCTTAAGGAGGACAACTTAAAGTATGGGAAGATAAGGCATCCTACTAATGCTCAATCATGGAATGATTTTGATAAAATTCATCCTAACTTTACAATCAATCCTCGTAACCTAAGACTTGGTTTGGCTAGTGATAAATTTAATCCATTTCGGACTATGAGCAATTCTTATAGTACATGGCCTCTGCTTCTAATGGTGTCTAATGGCCTCTGCTTCTAATGGTGTCTAATTTACCTCTTTGGATATGCATGAAGCCAGAATATTGCATACTATCTTTACTAATTTGTAGGTTGCAATCGCATGGAAATGAGATTGATATGTACTTACAACCTTTAATTAAGGAATTAAAGGTTTTATGGGACTCAAGAGTAGAAACATATGATACATCAAGGAATCAAACTTTTCAAATGAAAGCTACTCTTTTATGGACTATCAATGAGTTTCTAGCATATGCTATGTTATCTAGCTAGAGTACTAAAAGAAAGTAGGCATGTTCTTGTTATAATTATGGGACTTCTTTATCCTATTTGAAACATAGTCAAAAAATATGCCACATATGTCATTGTGCTTTTTTACCTATAAATTATCCATGGAGATTTAATATAAGGTCTTTCAATAGACTAATTGAGATTAAGTCTCCATTATTACACACAAATCTTAGAGAAGTTAAAGAATTTTGAAAATATTTTTAGAAAAAAGCAAAAGAAAAGCATTAATGATCCATGGAAAAAGAGATTAATTTTTCTTTAAAATTAGCTTATTGGCAGCATAATACATTAAGGCATAATCTTGATATGATACATTTAGAGAAAAACATATGTGATGATATAGTTGGGACATTGTTGGATATTCCAAGGAAGATAAAAGACTATGCAAATGCTCATTTCGATCTATAAGATTTAGGAATAACAAATAATCTTCAACCAATGATAATAAAAGATAGTAGCAAAATCAAGTTCTTGAAAGTCTGTTTCTCCATGACTATAAAGGAAAAAATCACTTGTTGTGAAGTTTTGAAGATAGCAAAACTACCAAATGGTATTACATCTAGAGATGGCAAATAAATGAGTTAGGATAGATATGGATTAGGTTAAAAGTGGATGAATTAATTCAAGAATTTAAAGGCTTTTATGTAGATTAATCATAAATCAAATATATTTGATAATTCCAATTAATTTTTCAACCTTAAACTATCTAGAACTCCTATAATAATTCATGAATCCTATATTAGATAATCATATAAAATTTGATCAATTAATATTAGTAAAAATTAAGCAATCATTGGAATCTGTAAAGTTAGATTAAAATTAATTTAAAAATAGAATTCGGTTGAATTTAAGGGTTAAACTAAAAACTTTTAATTTTATCTTTTAACCCTCTATTCTCACATGAAAAATAATGATCAACCAACCATAATTCAACATAAAAATAGCTAAAGATCAAAATCACAATGTTGAACACAAATTATACTAAATTAATATTCAACTTATGCAATTCCAAGCAATTGGCATAAAGAATTAGGAAAAAGGAAAATCAATTAAAAGAAATTAACATTATAACTTAAGATCTCATAATCTAAATAGAAATAAGCCTTAAAATCCTTGAATCAACCAGAAATTTAGTCTTCTATTGCTAAAGAAGAAGATACTTGGAAAAGAGAGAAAAGTTATTTAGTATTTTTGCTAAATTATGTAAAAGTGTTCTAGCCTTTGGAGGCACAAAACCCAATATCTAAATTGCTATCCTCGAAAACCTAATAGACAAAGATCATATGCCTCCTAAGGTTATGAAGAATAGGACCTTGCTAATTTTAAAGGCCCAGAACCTAATTTACAAAATAATACATTATAAAAGTTACTAAAGTGAAATCTCATAAGTTTATTTTTACCTAATGTAAGACCACTCAAACTATGTAATTTCACTAAATTCCAAACATAAAATAGTAAGGTCGAGTCTTAGAAAATTTTAGGCATTGGTTTCACCTTTATTAAACCTCTAAAACTCTAAATATACCTTTAAAACCAAAATTAGCTTAACTTGGATAGAAACAAAGCTTTAACTTCTTAGCTAAATTAAACTTTTCAGACATCTAAATTAGGATTTTACCAAGACATAAAAGTTGTAAAGCTTCCTTTAGGCTTTCTAATAATATAAAGATCAACCAAGTCTGATATCCAAAACTTAAGATATAGCTAAAAACTTGAAATAGTATACAAATTTAATATTAATTGAACAATCTCAAAATATGGAAAAACTAACCCTAAATTACATAACAAGAATAATTCTATAAAATTAAGCATATGTGACATACTAAGAGGCATAAAATAGGAAGAAGTAATATAGATAAAATCTTGCACATCAGGCAACAAATGAGTTGAACTAGTTATTTCCAACCTTTTGAACAATACTCTAAATTTGTGCTTATGCTCTTCAAATCATTATCTACTACAAAGCAAGTTATTGCTTCTAGGCTATTATCCTTTCTTATGTTACCACAAGCTTTGCATGTTACCAATCAAAGGTGCTTTAGAACTCAAGCTATAAGAATAAACCAACCATGGTAGATGATGACCTAACAACCTTAAACATCTCCAATCCCAAACTATAAATGCATTATCATAACCTTAACCTAATTGTGATTGATATAGAATTCATTATCCAATTTCCACTAGCTTAATCCAAATTATTCATTAAATTTTTATTTATTTAACCAAAATTATAACCAAACAAAGGATTAATCTTTGGAAAAATGAGATATTCTATTCATCATTAAAAGTAATGTTTACAAAATAAGAAAAAGTTAAGTTATAACCCTCTCAAGTTAAGGATAAGTCCATTTAACTAACTTTGAAGGGTTTAATCAAATATCTTTTACCTAATGCCTTTATAAAATAAAGCCCAAAATAACTCTATGTACAAATGCTTATGCTATTAAACCTTTCTACAAGAGCTTCAAAAGGAACTACCTCTAAAAAGGTAGTGGTGGAGACTTAATTTGTGTCTCTACAAAATAAATATAGAGGAGTGAGCATGGAGCTCAATAAGTAGATACCTGATGCGCACATCGTAATGCACCAAAATTAGAATAAATTAGTGTGCTGAAAATATAATATTGTATAGTGGCATAACCAAGTCATACCCCTAGTGATCCTTTAATTTTATCCTTCCTAAATGATTTCCTAACAATATATACACAATTGTTGAATTATTTATGCAATGAAAAAGAAAACTAATGTAAACAAAATGATAATGCAATAAAACAGAATGTTGTGTAGAAATAGAATTTAATGTGCTAAATGCTATGTGAAATAGAATGCAGAATGAAAATTATGCAGAATTAGGGGGTTTGGCTGCATGAAATTAAAGTAAAAGTAGTGAAATAAGCAAGCACAAAGTAAAAATAAAATAGAAATAAAAAAGAGGTATTTCAATACATGACAGCAGCCGATTCAAGGATATGATAGCTCTTATTGTGGATTAATCCTAGATTATGAAATATTTAATTGTTCTAATTAATTTTCAATCTTGGATCACCCAGAACCTTGCAATAATCCATAAATCCTACGTTAGACAATCGCCTAGAATTTGGTCAATTAAGATTAGAAGATGAATTAAGCAATTGCTATAATCCCGAAACTAGATCAAAATTGACTTATAGATAGAATTCAGTTGATTTAGGAAATTAAATGAAAAATCATTGAAGTAACCTTCTAACCCTCTGCCCTAACATGTGAAACCATGATTAATTAACCATAATTTCACATCAAAATAGAAAAATAATAGAAATCACAAGATTAAGCACTAGTTATATCAAATCAGCACTTAACACGAGCAATCTCAATAATTCAGCATAAACAATTGAGAAAGAGGAAAATTAATAAGAAGAAATTAACATTACTAATCAAAATCTCATAATCCTTGAATAAGGGCTTCACAATCCTTAAATCAACTAAAATTTTTTAGCCTTCCATGGCTTGAAAATAAGAAAAAAAAAGAAAAGAAGAACTCTGCTGAACTTTGTGTGTATCTAAATGTTTTCTTCTCTTCAGCTCTCTTGCCTATTTATATAACCTAATTTGCCTAAAACCCTATTGGACTAGGATTAAATGACTCTTAGGATTACAATAATAAGGTTTTCCAAATTTTTAAAAGTCCAAACCCATTTTTTTATAAATCAATTAAATCCAACAGTTGCATCAAGAAATTCCAATAGGTCCATCTTCTAGCCCAATTTTGACCACCAAATCAATGTAATTTGAAGAACCCATAAACACAAAACATGTAGGCCTATGTATTATGAGAATTTGGACACTTAATTCAGGTTAATCGGACCACTAAAACTCTAAATATGGCCCAAATACAAAAATGGGTTCAGTTAGGATAGAAACATGACTTTAGCTTCTCAACCAAATAAAGGCTTGAAGAAGTTTGAATTGGGCTTTGACCAAAACATAGAAGTTGTAGATCTCTTTTTTAGCTTTCTATTAATATAAAATTTACCTTAATCCAACATCCAAAGCTCTATGACTGAAAAATAAAAATAGTATCAAAATTCAATATTTATCGAATAAATTCACAATATTGTAAAATTGACCACAAATTATAAAGTAAGGCCTATTCTGTAAATAAGAAAATATAAAACCTAAGAGACATAAAATAAGAAAAAATAGAATAGTAAATATTTTTCTCATCAATACCCTAAAATAAATAAACACAATAATTTATCCACTTACCGACCAAACTATCCTCTTATAATAACCATAAAAGTCTCAATTATGATTATATTAGTTAAAATATACCATATATAACTAGCGAATAGCTTTAGAATTTTAATACTATATCATAATGTGTAACACTAAATAACAACATAAGGGTCAACCTTATACCTTTTATAGGGTGGATACTTGTCTTTCAAAGGTAAACTTATACCTTCTACAAGCATATTACCATGAATTAGGAGTCTGACATTCTTCCCCCATCATATTTCCTATATCACAAATCACAATGCATTTTCTTTTCATATCACATATCTCAAACATTGTCATTATCTTTTCATAGCAATATCATGTCTCAATACATGATCACATATCTCATTTCATCGTATAATTTCATAAACAAGATCAATTACATCATGCACCATATGTCACATTATTCTAAGTCTTATTTTATTTCATAAACCACATAATAATTGTATTCTTAATGCAACTCATGATATAATAGCCATGCCTAGGCTTAAAAAAGGTAAAAATCCATGTTGATATATTCACACATCAATTTTAAGGCTAAACATGCATTAGTAGATCAATTATAGTTAGTTAGAATGTTAAAACATGAAACAAGGTAGGGTAACTCACTTTTAAAAGTTATATAAGGCAAACTTTTCAATTTTAGGAATGGAAAATCAATTTTAAAACTAATTTAGGGTGAAATTTTCACTTTTGGAAGAAAAGAATCAATTCTAAAACCAATTTATGTATAAATTACAATTATAGGCAGGAAAAATTGATTTTAGAATCGATTCATGCATGAAATTAATTTATAAACATACTGAACCAATTCTAGAATAGATTAATGTACGCATGTTTTGCATTTTTCTTTGAAATTTTATTGTTCATCTAATCTTAAATGCCTTCCTAACTTATTTATTACTCACCAACTCATCATCCATTTATTAATGTACTCAATTAACATTCCATACAAGCTTTCTTCAAGTTCAATCTAAACTCTATAAATTACCATAATTCAATAAAATTAAACAAAACTCAATACATGGGCAAATTAACACATTTCCAACTAAAATGCATAGATTTAAGATAAAATATTTACTTGCTTAATATAGAGGAAAATGCTATGAGATTGAATTTGATTTGATGTTTCTTACTCCTAATTACATTAAAATAAAAAATTCTTTAATTAAGGTTCCAAATTTCCTTTTGAAGCCAAAATAGCTTCAATCTTCAACAAGATAGAAAAGGATGAAAAGAAATTCCAACAATAATAGTATTTTTGCCTTGATTAGATAAAAAATTTAATACTATCTTGCTTGATTTAATGATGAAAGGATGAAGAAAGAAAAAAGATGATGAGAGATGGAGAGGGCTCAAGTGAAATAAGAAAATAAAAGTTATCATAAAAAATAAGGAATAATGCAAGGGGTATTTTTGAAAATACTACCTAGGTTTTTCATTCTTACGTATTCATTTATTATAACTCAAAACCTTAAACCTTATTATTCTACTTATTTTTCTTCTCCATTTCTCACAAAAATTCTCACTTTAGAACTTACTAAAACATTATATATATTTTTTTATAATTCATTCATAATTATTTGCTAAAAATTTTCTCATCCATATGAAAGTTCCATTTTCATCAATAGTATATCAACTATTTTAATTGTCTTCATTGTAAAACAAACTTCAAATTATTAGATTTTAAAGAGGAAGTAACTTGCACGCTTTGTTATTTTAGCCACCAACTATTTCCATCCATAACAAGATCTCACCAACCTGTACAAAGCAAACCTTACGACCCTCAACTGATGTGTAAGAAGATTGTGGCTTCAACATCCTCGAATTCATATTTAGAGATATGGTAATCTGATTAACCTAAAACCAATGCCCAAATTCTCACAAAGCACAGGCCTACAAGTTTGATGCTTATAGGTTTTTCAAACTACATTTATTTCATATTTAAAATTTGCTTGGAAGTCAGACCTACGAAAATTCACTGATTTACCTGATGGGTTTAATTAACACGTTACAAATAGGTTTGGGCTTCTAAAAATTAGGAAAACCTTATTATTATAATCCTAAGAGTTATTTAATTATACTCCAATAGGGTTTTAGGCTAATTAGATTATATAAGAGGCAAAGAGAGCTGAAGAGAGACATTCTACACATAGACTTTACATAGAAAACTTAGTAGGCAACTTTCTTATTCTTCTTGCTTTCTTTGTTCTTAATCAATAGAAGTCTAAATTCATGGTTAATTTAAGGATTTTGAGGCTTTCTTCTTGATGATTATAGGATTATGATTTGTAATGTTAACTTTTCTTAATTAATTTTCTTTTTTTTCTATTTACTTGTGTTGAATTCTTAGGATTACTTGTGTTGGATGTTGATTTGATATAATTAATATTCATCCTTGTGATTTCTGATTTCTTTACTATTTTAATATGAAATTATGGTTGATAAATCATAGTTTTATACATAAGGATAGAGGGTTGAGGGATTAATTTGAAGATTTCTAAATTGATTTTCCAAATCAACTGAATTCTATTTATGAATCAATTTTGATCTAGCATAGGGATTATAGTTATTGCTTAATTTAACTAATCTTAATTGATTAAATCCTAAGCGATTGTCTAACATAGAATTCATGAATTATTATAGGAATTTCGGATAATTCAAGGTTGAGGAATTATTTAGAAAAAGTTAAATCCTAATTGATCTATGATTAATCCAATTTAAAGTTTTCAATTCCTTAAATCGACTATTTGATTCCATTGAATTTCTTTTTGTTTTAATTCTGCTTTGCTTCTATATTATGCTTGATTAGTTTATTGCTTTTACTATAATTTTGTGCAACCAAACCCTCTAATTCTATATTTTGTTATTGCATAATTACATATACAACATACAACAAACTGCATAATGCATTCTGTTTTATTGCATTTTCATATTGTTTGCACTGGTTTCTTTCATTTTCATTGCATCAATAAGTTAAAAATTGTGTAGATATTGTTAAGAAATCATTTAGAAAAGATAAAATCAAGGGATCATTAGGGGTACGACTTGGTTGTACCACTATATAACGTTATACTTTCAGCACACTAGTTTTGATTAATCTTGGTGCATTATGACGTGTACATTAGGTATCCACAAAACTCATTTTCTCCATCAGTAGCACAAGCTTTATCAACTATTGCAGTTTCTATTAGGTTTCATATACATTTAAGCATAGCAAAATTTCAAAATTTTTGTAAAACCTTCCCAGAATAATGCACAAGGACATAGATTAAGAATATATGTATACAAGGATTACCTCTCGAAGTATAGATTATGAATTACAAGCACAGTTAAGTGATGATGTCTCTATAGTATCTATAAGGATTTCAACCTCCATAATCCATTAGGAAGCATTTCTCTTGTAAGGGAATAAGGTTTTAATGCATCTCATGGTTATTTTGGTGGTAATGCGTATTTTAAAACTACCTTCTCATTCTTAATTTTACTTAACCCTTAATACCTTACCCCTATCATGGTGAGAGTGAAAAGACATAAGGCTTATCTATTAGTTATCTAATATTATCTTAACATTAATAACTAAGTATCATTAGATAATAACATTATCCCATAATATAATTATTTAATATGAAATAGTATAATTATCTAATATTATTTTAATATCAAATAATATTATATAATATACTACATTTTAGGTAAATAATATATATTATTATTTTGATAATATATATACATATGCACTAAATAATAGGCTTAATTAATAGGATTTTAGTCCAATTAAAGCCTAATTAATCATTGGCTCATTCCTACTTCTTTTGTGTAACCTTGTAGGTTCTTATTATTTTAATAGTAACTCATTTGTGGACCATAGATAGTGAATGACATTTAGTAATGCATCACTTCCACCTAAGTAGTAAGGATATTTATGATTCAATATTTACCTAATATGTAAACAATACTTTACAACATAGTTCATTTTATAACAATATTTATTTATGTAATTTTGCATGAGATAAATGCATATTTGCACTTATATTCTATGTGCTCCATTGCTTATTTATTGAGTATTTTTGTGTAAATTCATTAGAAAAAGATACTTAAATGCTTGGAATTTCATTTTCAGGTTTTAAAGTGACTATTTAAAGCATTAGAAAAGGATCCGAAACTAATACCATGCAAATGATGGAGAATCGAAGCAAATATGTTCATTTGGCTAAGAGCATGGGGTATAGGAACCCTGTGTGGAGGGCCGTGTAACTTTTTGTGAGTTTTGACCTTACTGAGCAAAAGAATACGGGGTACAACACGTGGTATGGGAACCTCGTGTGGATGGCCGTGTAAGTTTTTGTGAGTTTAGAACCTTGCTGAGCAATTTTTAAGCCCTTTCGCAAAAGAACACGGGGTACAACATGAGCCATATCATACCCTGTGTACTTTGCCGATATCAATTTTTATGCAGAAAAAGAGAAAAAAAAGAAGAAAAGAACGGAGGGTTTTAGGGTGTTCGAGGGAAAACGAGGGGTTCTCAGGAGAAAAAGGGGGAAGACGATAAGAGAAGGAGATTGAAGACCTTTCCGCTCAAAATCTTGGGTTCTAAACATGAATTTTCTTTCTTTCTTCTCAATTATTTTCTGTTTTGTTATGAGTTGCTAGAAACTATAGCTAGAGGAAGGCATTAGTTCTGAATTAATTATATTTGGTTTGGATTTCTGATACTTTGATATAGATTCCTTGGATTAATTGTTCATCTTTTGTGTTTATATGCAAAAAGTTATGAGTTGTTATTCATGATTAGCTTAGGGTTCTTACATGATTTGGGAAAATTGTGTATGAATTAGCTCTAAAGATGAACAGTATGAATATGAAGGATTAGGAATAATTCTTGAGTTTTGTACGACAAGTGGATTGATTTCTAAGCTTAATCCAAACTTCTGTTGAAATTTAGTCAAGGAATTGTCATATTTTAGCATGAGTAGGAGAATTGATTCACTAAGGAATTGCGGTCAGTTCACTAATAATCTTGTCATTAATCTAAAATTTTCAAATCATGTATTTGAGGAATTCAATTAAAAAGTAAGAAAATTCAGACCATCCCAACCTCTAGTGTCCTAAAAATTTGAGATTATCTGTTACTTGTGTTAAGTTATTATAAATCTTGTTTTCATTCTCCATTTTAGTTATGTTTTGAGTTAGAGCTTTCTTCATTCCAAACATTTGATTTTATTTAAATAGAAATTTGGTTAGTGAAGTATTGTTTGATAGCATCAATTCTTGTGGGACGATACCCACTTTCCGTGGTTATTACTTAAACGATTTGGTACACTTGCCAATCAGTTATCAATCCTCATTAATATTTAATCCAAATTTCTTAATACTAAGTAGACTAACTTAAACAAATGATCAATGATCTATTTAAGCACGACCATGTATTTTTTAATTTCACTGAATTAAGAGAACCAAGGATATCACTCATTTTATATAGGAAGAACAAAATCCCATCTACATCACTCATATTCTTTTACATGATTTGTAACACACCTAATCAATACTCTATATGTTATCCCAGTTAAAGGTGATATAGGATGACATCAAAGTGGTTGAATCCTTATTTTTTAATTTCACTAAAGGACAATGTGCACCATAGTCACATGAGAATAATGACACATGACAATTCATGCAGTATTCTCACAATGGATTACTCCAATACATTTGTTCACTAATAATATATCCATGTATTGACTTGATATTACATATCCATAACTTACAATCATCGGTCACCATACATACTAGTCTCAATGTACTATTATTATCCCTTTCATAATAATACTCAACTATGAATATTTTAAGAATAGTAAAACTATTTTAGAGATAATTATTATATTAAGTTATAAATTATGCAAATATTAAAATGAAATAAAATATAATAATTACATTATCTAAAATAAAACGTGATACATTGTGCGTTATTACAATCATCTTATAATTGGCTTCTAAGACATATACACACTAATAGTTTCTTCAAAAAGTGAAAGTAAGAAGGAGGCATTATGATGACTAAAATTCAAAGGAAGCATTTTTTTCCTACTTAGTTCTTCTTCTTCTTCTATTGATGAAAAAGGGGAATCCCGAAATGGCTTCTTTTAGTGTTAGTGAGAGTTGTGATGGTAATGGATCCTTGCTAAGGTGCCAAAATAAAAGGTATTGGTGTGGAAAAAGAGCTACAATAATGATTTTAGACACAGTGGAAAACCGTAACATTTTATTCTATACTTGCAAGGAAGCTAAGTGTAATTTCTTTTAGTAGTGTTTAGCTTCAAGTGTTAGTTGGTGCATTGAAAATATTGTGAAATTTGGTGATGCACATAGTGTAAACATTATTATTAGTATGATGGAAGAGATTAAGAGGGAAATTAATAGGATAAATAAGGATTACACCAAAATGAAGGATAGGATTATGAAATTGGAGACTGCATTCGTTAGGTTAAAGTTATCAGGTTTAGGCAAATTTTGTATCTATATCATATTTATATTGTATATTTTTCTTGAAATTTTAATGAAGTAAAATATTTAAGGATTATATGTAATTTTTTCCCATTTTTTGTAATTGTAATACATTAATTTTGGTACAAAATATAAGTTCTAATTCTACATAAACTTATTGCCAATTTGTTTTTAATTTTCTGCTAATAATTGCATTTCCCATTAGATGAAAATAATAGAAGGGAGCTATAGAAACAATATAGGAAATTCTTATAAATGAATTAATTTTGTAATTAATTATTAAATTTCCTTTAACATTGATTTTATAAATAAGTAATAAATTTCCTCTAATATTGAGTTCACAATTTATTTATAAATTACTAGTTAATGAAATTACTTATTAATTCAATAATTGATTTTCTATATGTGTAATTAGTAAATTAACTTCCTTATTAATAAATAATTACCCTCACTATTAATTTGACATCCTATTTGATTTCCTATATCACGACAAATCTAGCATTAGTTGAATAACTTGCATATTGGGTGCTTTATTCTTGTTGCACTAATTGGTACATAATAGGCAAGCACAATATTGTAAAAAATAGAAGCTAAACTTGTATAATAGAAAACACAAATAACACCTAATTAATATACCAAAGCATATAATGCACATTTCATACATATATAAGGGTTCTGTTATAGTAAAAGCATATATTATGGTCCCTCATGGACCTTATATTTACAAGTCCGTTAAAGAGAATTAACCACATTTTTGCAATTTCCAAAAGGTAATACTTGCCTTATATATGTATTTAAGTAGTGTAACAAAGCAAAAATAGAAAAGCAAAAATAGAACATATTAATTTATTATAAGGGTAACATCTTACAAAGCTACCTATTCATTAGTTTCACCATTACGACTTAGTGAAACAAAATTCAATGAAACCTCTGCATTTGCTCATGAATGATCAAAATTAGTGGACACACAAGCACTTGCATGCATAAATAACTCTTGAGTCCCACTTGCACTTACCTTAGCAGTAACCTTCACTCTACTAGAAGTACCCTTTGAAATTCCAACTACAACATTTCTATACGCCTTTTTACAAAAAATTTCCTTCGTTACTAATAAAAGTAATATTTGCAACATGCCTTTTAGTTTTAGGACCTTGCCTTTCATTGGTTTCCTGCTAAAAATAGACATGTGACTATGTATTTATCATTCATTACAATAGTAAGAAAGGATAAACATATTATCCTTTGCCTTTAGATGTTGCAATGTTATTAGCCTACTCATCAATATGTCTTTGTAAGAGTATATAGGTTAGAAAATATTTAACTAGTATAAATACAAATAAATGAAGTTAACAATAATACTTTTTTCCCTTTCTTTTTAACTAGCCTTCCTTTACAAGTTCTCTAATTGTGGCTAAATGCCTTACTTATGTCACATTTTATAGTACTTTAGTGTCTTGTAACTCTACTACCACCAAGTCCTTTATCATTTCCTCTTTTCTTACTTTTTCCGGGCCTTTCTTTAGACATGCACAGTAATGATAGCTCTATGGTAACTAGTATTACTTCCTCAAGACCAATATTTTCATTAGTAATGTCAGGTATAAGATGTATTATCTCATCATATGTATTTTCATACATCTTTCTAGAGTACCAATGTTCATAATATCTTTGCACATCTACCTTTTTATGCAATATTTACATAGCAAGCTAAACAAGTGCCATGAGTTATAATTATAAGTCTTTTTTCTCACATTAATGATAAATAATGTGAATCTATCTCTCACGTGAAACTCATCATTACCAATAGAAGTTACCTTGCATCTATAATAGATCTAATCCTAAGCGTAATTCTATGCTACCATTTACACCCAGCTTTATGCCTTTTATATACCTTCCCTATTAATCTAAACCTTCCCCATCAATCTAAGTGTTACAGATTCTAAGAATGAAAGTATTATTTTACTCTTGTTCACCCTTAACTAATTGTGTAAGGATTCATTTATATTGTTATTTTAGTAGTCAAATTTTATTAGTGGGTCCACTATATGCCTCGCCTACATTTGTTTTGATCTAGCTAATAACCAATTAATAACTTTGGAATATGTTATTCTTATCCTTTCAATAGTCTTTTAGTGTTCGCACTATAGTTTAACCAAACTTCTAGGGTTAGTATCTTTTAAAGTGTCATACCATGTAGGAAGGTAAGAATAAGACTTGGTATGTACACCCTTATTATCTTTATTAACTTTTTTTTTTTAGCTTTGTATAGTTGCATCTGATAGACTTCTAACCTAGACTTGTCCTTCAACTCCTCTTTTATGCTTTTATAACTTATGCCAAGATCTATATACAACTTGGTCTTTAATTTCTCAATAATTTAGGTAGAAATGGCATCTTTGCTTGTAGTCTTCCTAATGCAAGTATGAATTATATATCTAAAACTTTATTTTATAAGTGCGCTTGCTAAGTGTTGATGATGCATGCATCCTTCATATGCAACCTTTTGAAGCACACTTATAAGTAACTCAAAACTTCTTATTTTTCACTTAGAGATTGTATATCTTTCTTGAATGATAAAGTCTTTCAATATAACTTTGAACTCATTTTCACTAAAAGTTAGTCCTGTTATAACCTCACTATCTTATTAGGTTCCTAAACATATGGCTTTCCTTAAATTCCCTTATTTATGTACACTTTTTTATTATTAGTAGCTAACATATTCTTTTACCCCATACTTCATTAACTTCTTTAAAATCACTAAGGCCACCTTTACTCCTTCATTCACCTTGTAAACTATCACCTACAATGACTAACTAATCAATCTTATCATTATTGTCACATTCTTCACCCTTAAAGTATCACTCTCCATCAGACTCGCTTCACTTTCTATCGTACTCACTCATGACAACCTCCTTATCAAGGTTAACATCCATACTAAAGTCATCAAAATTAAAAGAAATATCATTAATACTAAATTCATTATAAATAAACCTATCTTTTATAAAGTTATCACTTCTTTGCATATGATTATTCATATTTACACTATTACCTTCTATATTTGCATTCACATTTTGATTTGCTATGAGAAAAATATTTACTATATTATTTTCTCTTATTTTATGTCTTTTAGTGTTTTATATTTGTTAAATTTCACAAAATTGTTCTTGTTCTTTTAATTTAGGGTTGGTTTTACAATGTTCTGAATCTATTCAGTTAATGTTGGTTTAACATTATTTCAAATTTTCAACTATGTCTTGAGCTTTGAATATCATATTAGGGTGATGTTTATATTATTGAAAAATTTAAAGAAATGATTTACAAATTTAGTGTTTTGGTCAAAGCTTAGTTCAGAGTCTTTGAAGCTTTTATTTAGTTAAGAAACTAAAGCCCTATTTTTGTGTTAACTAAGCTAACTTTGGTTTTTGGATCATATATGGAACTACAGAGGTCCAATAAGGTTTTAGGTTAATTATGCGTGGTAAGTAAATTAATGAGCCTTCATTCTCACAACTAAAGATAAGCTATAAACTAGTACAAAATTAACCAAAAGAAAGCATTCAACTAGAAACAAGTAAAAAACTAAAGGAGAAAAACAAGCAGCAACTAGAAAAGGAGATTTAAATAATAACAGTGAGGTGATTTTTTTCCTACGTCCTTCCTCCTATTGATTTCTATACTCTTCTTTCTTTTCCAAGAAAAAGTTTTTCCTTTAAAGAAAATTAATGATGAGAAATAGATTTTTGATTTCCTTAGTAAAGTAGCAGTTAACATACCTTTGTTTGATTTAATAAAATGAATTCTAAAGTATGCTAACTTTTTAAAAAATTTATGCATTAGTAAGAGAAAAATTAAGGGACGATTTTTAAAGTAAGTGTGGAGGTAAATGTATTAGCAATCATTCAAAAAAAATTACCAAGAAAATATAAAGATCTAAGTACATTTACCATTTCACGTATCATATGTAAAACCAGAATTGAGCATGCTATGTTAGAGTTAGGTGCATCAATTAATGTCATGCATTTGTCTATTTTTAATACTTTAAATCTAGGAGTTTTAAAAGAAATAAAGGTGGTTGTCAAATTAGTAAATAGATGTAACGCTTATCCCTTAGGTGTTGTTAAGGATATTTTAATGTAGGTTGATGGACTCATCTTTCTAGTAAATTTTTACGTTTTGAAGATGAAAAATGAAACATCCGATGTTCTTCCACTAATCGTTCTTGGCTAGCCTTTTCTCAAGATAATGAAAATTATGATTAATGTTCATGATGGAATATTAACCATGGAGTTTAATGGCTTTATAGCTAAGTTTGATGTTTCCGAGGCTATACAAGATAATTCTATATGCTTTCTTACCACTTTGGAGCCTTTAGTCTATGATATTCCTCATTTTAATTTTTTTATGCTATTTCTAACCTTGTTATTTTTGCTATTTTTAATTTTGACATTTTTATTTTTGATGTTATTGGTTTTGCATTTGTTGATTTTGATTTACAAATTAATATGATGACATATTTGCTGAGTTTTCTAAATTTATGGATTGTGTATATGGTTAAGAGTGCACTTGTAAAGATTGTAATTTTAGGTGTGCCATTTGTGCTGAAATTTCTACATTTTTAGGTGATGAAAATAGCAATATTGTTTCAAAAATAGTAAAAAAAAATGATAATAGAGACATTTTACTTTTAAAGGAAAAAGAGTACTTTTACATTGATCATTCTAACCATTTTAATCATTATGTTGAATTTATTTTACTATATAATTTTAAATATTCAAGTAAAAGTGATTTAAGAATAACACTTAGAGAATTTATAATGGATAACCTTAAGTTACAAAATATCTTTTTGATAGATGATTTAAAGGTTGGTAAATTAGAAGCACTGGAGGTGGCCAATCATCAAGTAGACCTTGGTTGAAGACAATTTAAGCCATATTTAGCCAAAGATGTTAAAAAAAGATACTTTTTAGGAGACAATCCAAACATTTGAGAATTACTTTCTCTTACTGTTCTTTTTTATTTACTTATCATTTATCTTTCTTGATCTTGATGATGTTGATATACTTTACGTTAAGGATAATGTAAAATTTAAGTGTGAGGGGGAGACTTTTAGCTTTTAGAATTTATTTTATGTTGTGTTTTTCACTTATTTTGCTTTATAATGCTTCTAAGAAATTGAAAAATAAAAAGTATGTTTTTCACTTATTTTTGAGCCTTTTTTAGTTATTTTAGTGCTTTTCATCTATGAAGATTTTGCATTTTCATTAGTTGGATTCAATTGAAGTTAAATAGGATTCATAACATGATTGAATGAATAATTTTGCTTCTTGAAATTAATTGATATAATGATGGATTTTGAATTTATAGATTAAATTTGGTAGCATGACTTACCTTGTGAGATTTTAAGCCTTGTGTTGAAAATTTATACTATTCTTTTTCCTTCTTATGTGATGTTTTTCTATGATTTATTTTTCTAGAATTTTCTTTGATTCCTTTTTAGATTAAAATTTGCACATACATGCATAAAAATGATAAAGATATTTTTTTTTATTTAAGCTAAAGTCATATAGCCAACCTTGAATTTTTATTATTATTAGTCTGCTTGAGTTTTAATTATCCTTTTCTCTGTTAATTAACTCATGATCATATTTTTTTAATAAAAAATAAATGTCTTTACTTAACTTTAAGGATTAATAGAGCATTTGAATTTTTGGGAGATGGATTCTTGAATAAGTGTGGGGCTGTGTAAGTTTATATATTGTGAAAAGTTATTAATTTCAAGTTTAAAGGTTGGTTAGAAAAAGGAAGAAAAGAATAAAAAAAGAAAAAATGCAAAAAAAGGAAAAAAGAATAAAAGAATTAAAAAATAATAATGAAGCAAAATGGAATTGATGATGAAAAAAGGAGAAAGAGAGAAAGAAAGAAAAAATAAAAATGTTGATAAGTGTTTGAATTCAAATTTGGATTGTTATGTTAAGTTATAATTGTTTATGATTTGTTCATGCATTTTTTATTCAAGTGTTTTTATCATATCCCTATTTTTTGTTTCTTTTTTCCATAGTCTTTTTACAATATAGAATAAAATCCTTTTGATTTGTGTTGTGCATGTGACTTGAGGAGTGGAGATTAGATTTTTAGCAAGCTTATGGTGGGGCAATTTCATGGAAAGAAATTGAGTAAAACACTTACGTCAAATACTTGAAAGTTAGAGAGTGAATCTTATGAGAATCTACCATGTTGAGTCACTCTTTTTGAATAGAGTTGCTATGTTGGTTAGTTTCAAGTTTGTTAAGTTTTTTTTTTTTTATGATGTGTTATGTTTCTTACTAACTTTTATTTGTCTCTTGCTTATGGATTTATAATTTTGAAGTTTTTGAAAAGTAAAGTTTTTTATTTCTTTTCTTCATGATGTGTTATGTTTCTTACTAGCATTTATTTGTTTCTTGCTTGTGGATTTATAATTTTGAAGTTTTTAGAAAGTAAAGTCTTTTATTTCTTAGTTTTGAATAAAGTTATGTTTTACCTAAGGATGTGTAAGAGCCAAGCATGAGAGAATTTGATGAGAAAAATATTTACTATATTATTTCCTCTTATTTCATATCTCTTATTTTGTCAATTAGGGTTTTAGAAAGTTAATAAGGAGGCTTGTTCCTTATTCTATTACAATTCAAACATTTTAAAAAAAAGCTGATTGCTTATGAGGGTTTTCTCTCTAAGTTCTTGTATGAACTTGAAGACTTATCAAAAGGCATTCAACCTTTGTGGCGTCAAATATATCTCTTATTGCTTCAAATTGTTCCTCTTTTCTGAAGCATGGCGGGAATATCATTCTTTTTTTTACTTTGATTGCATCTGATTTGGGAAATATCCAACAATTTCACATCATTTAGTATTAGAGCAAGGTTCCCAAATTCAGATTTGAACTTGCTTCCTCTTTCCTCCTTCTTGTCACTTTTTTTATCCCAAGACTTCCATGGAGAGCTTAATTGTGAATTACATTTAGATGAACTCCTTCTTTTGAGTTGCCTTTCCATTTTCATAGCCAAGTGTACCAACTCCTCCAAAGATGCATAGTGTTGTAACTCTACTACATTAGCAATGTCTCTATTCAATCCATGGAGAAATCTAGCCATAGTTGCTTCTTAACTTTCTTCCACATTGGCTCTTGTCATAGTGATTTCCATTTCTTTGTGATAATCCTCAACACTCTTAGCCCCTTGAATTAGACTTTGTAATTTTTTATGCAAATCCCTTTGGTAATAGCTAGGGATAAATCTTCTTTTCATGACAAACTTCAAGTCTTCCAAAGTTGTAATGGGTCTTTCCATCTCTCTTCTTACATCTATCATCAATTTATCCCACCAAATAATGGCATAATTAGAGAATTCCGTAACAACAAGCTTTACCTTCTTTTCCTCTGAATAGTTGTGGCAATCAAATATCAATTCCATCTTCTTTTCCCATTCAAAATAATCTTGTGGATCATTTCTTCCTTGGAATAATGGGATTTTCATCTTAATGCTGTCAAGATTGGTATCTACCCTTGCTCTTCTAACATGTCTCCTTTCACCTCTTCTTCTCTCACCCTCATTTGAGCTATCTGATCTCTCACTTCTACCCTCAAAATTTTGAACTCCTTCATCTCCCACATGCCTATCATTTTGTCTTCTTTCTCCTTCAACCCCTCTAATCCTCTCATTCATTCCAGCAATTTGTTCATTCAATCTCTCAAATTGTTGAAACATAGCCCTCATAGTGAAATCTAGATTCTCATATTAGAAAGTATTGTTATCACTTCCTCCTGACATTGTTAATGATTAAACCTGCAAGAAAAGGTTAGATAGAAAAAAAGCACCTCACAAAACCACACTTCTCACTTGATTTAAGGGCACTCACACTCGTATTTGCACTGTAATTTAGGCTTTTATTCTTAAATGATCTCACACACTCTTGCCTTTTCTCACTCCTTTCTTTTTCCACTCTTGTGGTTCTTTTGGAACTAAATTGACATAACCAGTAGAAATCCAACAATTGTGGCTATCACTATCTCAAATTGAATGCCAACAAAAGGTGACAGCACAATAGCAACATGGCAGCATGGAATTAATACAATTGAACTCTCGGAAGAAAGGAAAAAAATAAAAACACAAACTTAAGGACACAAAAAAAATGAGAAGCAATAACTCAGAATAACAGGAGGTGTTGATTTAATGATTCAAGTAGTTGAAAGAGACAATGAACAATTAATGTCAAAATGAGAAGTTCAAGTGTAATTAGAGCATGTCAAGAATCAACAATAACTGCAAGCAAATAACTACTTTTCTTTTGAATGTGTTCCAATTTGTTTTCAACAATTCAGCACTTTATTTTTCTTGCCTCTACTTTGTAGTTTGCCTTTTGATTCACTAACTTGCCTTTTCTCCTTTGTTTCTTGCTATTTTTTTTGTCAATTTTTTTTGCTTTCTAACTCACAACTACTTAGTACCATTCTTTATTTAGTTCTTGCATTTGTTTTTACTTCAAACATAAGTTCACCATTCAGCACTAGTTTGCTGATTGCAAGGCTTTTTAACACAATTCAAACTTGGTGCTCTTTGCTTTGCTTTAATCAATTACTATATTCAATTATAGCACTTTGATGTTGTGCTATTAGAATATGGCAATTGGCTATTGCAAGATGAACTTCTTCACTTTGAACTTTTAATAAACATGTTCAATGCACCTTTCATTTACTACACCAGCAGAAATATTTAAACCAAACTTTGAGTTCAGCAATAGCAAAGAACACAAAAATGAAGAAGGTGACTAACTATCAAAGCAAATTCAGACCTACAATTGATTTGGACAACTTATCAAACACATGGAAGGCAGAAATGAAGAACAACACAGATTTGACATAATGGTGAATCAAAACACAAAAATTTGACACAAACCTATTCAGAAATGAAATGAATAAAAAAAACCAAATCAAAACAAGAAAGAAATGAAGATTTAGGATATAAAATGTGGTGAACAGTGCGAAGAACAGTGATTGTGCGTGAACAGTAATAAATTTAAAAAGAGAAGTGAAACCTGATTTTGGGAAGCTTGCTCTCATACCAAATGATGTGAAATTGTTGGATCTTTCCCAAATCAGATGCAATCAAAGTAAAAAAAGAATGATATTCCCGCCATGCTTCAAAAAAGAGGAAGAATTGGAAGCAATAAGAGATATATTTGACGCCACAAAGGTTGAATGCCCTTTGATAAGTTTTCAAGTTCATACAAGAACCTAGAGAGAAAACCCTCATAAGCAATCAGCTTTTTTTTAAAATGTCTGAATTGTAATAGAATAAGGAACAAAACTCCTTATTAACTTTCTAAAATCCTAATTGACAAATGGGCTCAAATAAAACCCAAAATAGGTCCAAAATACTCTAAAGTGATGCAACACAAAATAATTACAAATTAAGTGCCCAAGTGCTATAATAAAGCCTAAAACACCAAATAATAGAAAATGAGATGAGGTAGCACTAATTAGGACAATGGCTGATGTGGCACCATCTCCAAGATGATGTGGTAGTGACATGGATTGTGGCTGATGTGGCTCCACCTTTGATGATGTGGCAGTGACATGGATTGTGATAGTGATGTGGCTTCACCTCCTTGATGATGTGGCACAATTCAAATGCACTTGATTAAGCTCTCCTCGTATCTTACTTCCTTATGATTAACTCCCTTTAAATTCACATAAAAAATCTATTGGAAGCATCCATGCTCAATGAGATGGTAATAGAAATTGACATTTATGTATGATTTATTCCATGTAACCATTTAACTATTTACCTTTCAAATGTTAAGGTGCTTATTTCATGAGTGGCTTAAGTCACTCTTACTAATGTTAACATAAATGAGAATGATAGTGCAAATTGAACTACATGTCGCAATACATTAAAATTAGTTTATTACTGGTTTTCTTAAAATAATATAGTATAGTGAAGCAAACTAAGTTGTACCCCTAGTGATCCTTTAAATTATCTTCTTTAAATTGACTCATAATAATGTTTATACAATTGTTTAATTTATTATGCACTAAAAATAAAAGACATAGAAGAAATAAATACAAAATAAATGCAAATAGTAACACAGGCTAACATAGAATTAGAGTTAGAAGGGTTTTATGAATTGAAATTGAAATAAACATATTAAACAGAGTAAAACACAAAGTAAATAGTAAAGAAGAAAATCAATATACTAAAATAGTCAATTCAAAGGATTAAGAGCTAGTTTGGATTAATCATAGATCAACTGATATTTGACTTTTTAAATTAATTCTTCAATCTTGAATTACCCGGAACCCTTACAATAATTCTTGAATCCTATGCTAGATTACCATTTAGGATTTGGTCAATTAAGATTAGCTGAATTAAGCAATTACCATAATCCCTAAGTTAGATTTAAATTAATTTAAAAATAAAATTCAATTAAATTGAGAAATGAAATTAGAAACCTCCTATTTAATCTCTCAATCCTCTGCTCCTGTGTGTAAAACTGTGATTAACTAACCATGATTCAACATTAAAATAGCAAAAGATTAGAAATCATAAGGACAAATACGAATTATACCAAATCAACATCCAACACATGCAAATTTAAGAAATCAGCATAAGTAATTAAGGAATGAGGAAAATTGATTAGAGAAAGTTAACATTACAAATCATAATCTTGTAATTTAGTAGAGAAAAGCCTCAAACTCCTTAAATTAACTCCAAATTTAGCCTTCCATGGCTAGAGAACACAAGTTAGAAGAAAAAGAGAAAAGTTATCTATTGAATGTTGTCTAGTCTCTTATGTTTAATGAATTCTCTCTTTTTATCTGACCTAATTAACCTAAAGCCCTATTGGACCTGAATTTTATATCTCTTAAGATCACAAGAATGGGGTCTTCTTAGTTTTTAGAAGCCTAGAACCTATTTTTACAAAGTAATTAACTTTATGAGTTATAGTATTAAAATCCCATAAGTTTGACTTCCAACCAGAATAAGACCATAAAAAATAATGTAATTTAGGTAATCCAAAAACACAAATGTTGTAAAGTTGGATTAGGTGCTACCTTCACATTAATTAGCCCTTTGTAACTCCAGATATGGCCTAAAAATTGAAGTTAGCTCAATTAGGACAAAAATAAGGCTTCAACTTCTTAACTAAATAATGGCTTTAAGGACTTCAAACTAGGCTTTAACCAAAAATCAAATTTGTAGATCTTTTTTTAAAAGCTTTCTAATAGTATAAGATCACCCAGATCTGACATCCATAACTCAAGACATAGTTGAAAAATAGAAATATTATTAAAATATAACATTAATCGAATAAATTTAGAACATTATAAAACTAATCTTAAATTATAAAATAAGACCAATTTTATGAAATTTAGTACATATAACACATTGAGAGATATGAAATTGCTAGAAATCGCGCATCATACATGCACAGCGGAATAAAATTTTTACACGATTTCCACCAAGGATCCATGCGAATTTAGAATGCCATAGATTAGGGATTAGGGTTTATACCTTTCGTCCAAAATCTTCTGTTCGTTACATAGCAAATCCAATCTGCTTCCAAATCACGAACTGGAATAGAAACTAGTAAATCAGATCACCAGTACAACGTTTATGTGGCTGCACTCTGTGGTATCCACACGAACCCATGAATCACCGATGAATGTCCACTACACACACCGGTTAGAATTGATCTCCTTACACCTCGTAATGCTAGCTACGCCTCTTCAGGGGTTTTGGTCAATGAGAGGTGCTAGGATTTTTCTATGCCTTTTTGGGGTGCGTAAATAATAAGAGTAATCCTATTATTACCCAATAAGGCTATTTAAATAGGTGCATAGAAAAACCTAACCTATTTGGGCTTTATTCCATGTATAATTATAGGCTTACTATTGGGCCTTATAATTATAACATGAATTCCCAAATTTTAAGCCTAAACAATTTGGTCCATTAATTCCAAATTCACAAGGCTCTAAGTGTGCGACCCTACAGGCTCTCATTATGTTGGCAATGACCATTAATCATATTAATGATCATAAACAATGATTGATGTCTAGCAATACATCATTGTTACCCAAGTAATGAGAAAGTCGATGATTTGACTAAACCTTTACACGTGATCATCACTTATGTCCTTTTGTCCTATACATCTAGATTGAGCACGAGACATAGACTGTGTCATTCCCGTATAGCCCAATCTTAAGGTTTCTTAATTCCTAAGTAAGCTAACTAAAACAAATGTAATCGACATCTCATGTCAATTCATCTGAGCATGGCCATGCATTTTCTCAGCTTTACTTAATCAAGGGGCCCATAGATGTTACTCCTGTTATATAGGAGGGACAAATCCCATCTTGATCACACAAACCCCTCTGCATGATATTTGACATATCCAATATCTACCCTTGCATTCACTTAACCATTAGTGACATAGAATAGTATCAAAATATGAAACTCACATGTAGGGAACCTTAATGATCTCAGGTCAAAGGACCATATTAATAATGATCACTAAGAACCACTTATGACACTCATATAATGATCCATGTAGTGTTCTTAATATAGGTCGGTCCAGTATACAAGTTCTCTAACTTGTACTCATGTGTAAACTTAATATCCCATATAAGTCTTCACACATGCTAGTCTTAACATATCAAAGCAACCTAATCCACAATGATATACGACTAAGGACATTTAAGAATACAATTATTCTAAGGTTATTATCATAATTGAATATATTACGCAGATAATATATATAATTATAATAATTGGAATTGCCATTAAAATAACATGATTCAACATTACAATCACCAATATAATTGGTTTTATGGCATATACACTAACAGAAATAAGAGGAAATAATATAGTAAATATTTTTCTCATCAAATTCTCTCATGCTTGGCTCTTACACATCCTTAGGTAAAACATAACTTTATTCAAAACTAAGAAATAAAAGACTTTACTTTCTAAAAACTTCAAAATTATAAATCCACAAGCAAGAAACAAATAAATGCTAGTAAGAAACATAACACATCATGAAGAAAAGAAATAAAAAACTTTACTTTTCAAAAACTTCAAAATTATAAATCCATAAGCAAGAGACAAATAAAAGTTAGTAAGAAACATAACACATCATAAAAAAAAAAAACTTAACAAACTTGAAACTAACCAACATAGCAACTCTATTCAAAAAGAGTGACTCAACATGGTAGATTCTCATAAGATTCACTCTCTAACTTTCAAGTATTTGACGTAAGTGTTTTACTCAATTTCTTTCCATGAAATTGCCCCACCATAAGCTTGCTAAAAATCTAATCTCCACTCCTCAAGTCACATGCACAACACAAATCAAAAGGATTTTATTCTATATTGTAAAAAGACTATGGAAAAAAGAAACAAAAAATAGGGATATGATAAAAACACTTGAATAAAAAATGCATGAACAAATCATAAACAATTATAACTTAAAATAACAATCCAAATTTGAATTCAAACACTTATCAACATTTTTATTTTTTCTTTCTTTCTCTCTTTCTCCTTTTTTCATCATCAATTCCATTTTGCTTCATTATTATTTTTTAATTCTTTTATTCTTTTTTCCTTTTTTTGCATTTTTTCTTTTTTTATTCTTTTCTTCCTTTTTCTAACCAACCTTTAAACTTGAAATTAATAACTTTTCACAATATATAAACTTACACAGCCCCACACTTATTCAAGAATCCATCTCCCAAAAATTCAAATGCTCTATTAATCCTTAAAGTTAAGTAAAGACATTTATTTTTTATTAAAAAAATATGATCATGAGTTAATTAACAGAGAAAAGGATAATTAAAACTCAAGCAGACTAATAATAATAAAAATTCAAGGTTGGCTATATGACTTTAGCTTAAATAAAAAAAAATATCTTTATCATTTTTATGCATGTATGTGCAAATTTTAATCTAAAAAAGAATCAAAGAAAATTCTAGAAAAATAAATCATAGAAAAACATCACATAAGAAGGAAAAAGAATAGTATAAATTTTCAACACAAGGCTTAAAATCTCACAAGGTAAGTCATGCTACCAAATTTAATCTATAAATTCAAAATCCATCATTATATCAATTAATTTCAAGAAGCAAAATTATTCATTCAATCATGTTATGAATCCTATTTAACTTCAATTGAATCCAACTAATGAAAATGCAAAATCTTCATAGATGAAAAGCACTAAAATAACTAAAAAAGGCTCAAAAATAAGTGAAAAACATACTTTTTATTTTTCAATTTCTTAGAAGCATTATAAAGCAAAATAAGTGAAAAACACAACATAAAATAAATTCTAAAAGCTAAAAGTCTCCCCCTCACACTTAAATTTTACATTATCCTTAACGTAAAGTATATCAACATCATCAAGATCAAGAAAGATAAATGATAAGTAAATAAAAAAGAACAGTAAGAGAAAGTAATTCTCAAATGTTTGGATTGTCTCCTAAAAAGTATCTTTTTTTAACATCTTTGGCTAAATATGGCTTAAATTGTCTTCAACCAAGGTCTACTTGATGATTGGCCACCTCCAGTGCTTCTAATTTACCAACCTTTAAATCATCTATCAAAAAGATATTTTGTAACTTAAGGTTATCCATTATAAATTCTCTAAGTGTTATTCTTAAATCACTTTTACTTGAATATTTAAAATTATATAGTAAAATAAATTCAACATAATGATTAAAATGGTTAGAATGATCAATGTAAAAGTACTCTTTTTCCTTTAAAAGTAAAATGTCTCTATTATCATTTTTTTTTACTATTTTTGAAACAATATTGCTATTTTCATCACCTAAAAATGTAGAAATTTCAGCACAAATGGCACACCTAAAATTACAATCTTTACAAGTGCACTCTTAACCATATACACAATCCATAAATTTAGAAAACTCAGCAAATATGTCATCATATTAATTTGTAAATCAAAATCAACAAATGCAAAACCAATAACATCAAAAACAAAAATGTCAAAATTAAAAATAGCAAAAATAACAAGGTTAGAAATAGCATAAAAAAATTAAAATGAGGAATATCATAGACTAAAGGCTCCAAAGTGGTAAGAAAGCATATAGAATTATCTTGTATAGCCTCGGAAACATCAAACTTAGCTATAAAACCATTAAACTCCATGGTTAATATTCCATCATGAACATTAATCATAATTTTCATTATCTTGAGAAAAGGCTAGCCAAGAACGATTAGTGGAAGAACATCGGATGTTTCATTTTTCATCTTCAAAACGTAAAAATTTACTAGAAAGATGAGTCCATCAACCTACATTAAAATATCCTTAACAACACCTAAGGGATAAGCGTTACATCTATTTACTAATTTGACAACCACCTTTATTTCTTTTAAAACTCCTAGATTTAAAGTATTAAAAATAGACAAATGCATGACATTAATTGATGCACCTAACTCTAACATAGCATGCTCAATTCTGGTTTTACATATGATACGTGAAATGGTAAATGTACTTAGTCTTTATATTTTCTTGGTAATTTTTTTTGAATGATTGCTAATACATTTACCTCCACACTTACTTTAAAAATCGTCCCTTAATTTTTCTCTTACTAATGCATAAATTTTTTAAAAAGTTAGCATACTTTAGAATTCATTTTATTAAATCAAACAAAGGTATGTTAACTGCTACTTTACTAAGGAAATCAAAAATCTATTTCTCATCATTAATTTTCTTTAAAGGAAAAACTTTTTCTTGGAAAAGAAAGAAAAGTATAGAAATCAATAGGAGGAAGGACGTAGGAAAAAAAATCACCTCACTGTTATTATTTAAATCTCCTTTTCTAGTTGCTGCTTGTTTTTCTCCTTTAGTTTTTTACTTGTTTCTAGTTGAATGCTTTCTTTTGGTTAATTTTGTACTAGTTTATAGCTTATCTTTAGTTGTGAGAATGAAGGCTCATTAATTTACTTACCACGCATAATTAACCTAAAACCTTATTGGACCTCTGTAGTTCCATATATGATCCAAAAACCAAAGTTAGCTTAGTTAACACAAAAATAGGGCTTTAGTTTCTTAACTAAATAAAAGCTTCAAAGACTCTGAACTAAGCTTTGACCAAAACACTAAATTTGTAAATCTTTCTTTAAATTTTTCAATAATATAAACATCACCCTAATCTGATATTCAAAGCTCAAGACATAGTTGAAAATTTGAAATAATGTTAAACCAACATTAAATGAATAGATTCAGAACATTGTAAAACCAACCCTAAATTAAAAGAACAAGAACAATTTTGTGAAATTTAACAAATATAAAACACTAAAAGACATAAAATAAGAGAAAATAATATAGTAAATATTTTTCTCATAGCAAATCAAAATGTGAATGCAAATATAGAAGGTAATAGTGTAAATATGAATAATCATATGCAAAGAAGTGATAACTTTATAAAAGATAGGTTTATTTATAATTAATTTAGTATTAATGATATTTCTTTTAATTTTGATGACTTTAGTATGGATGTTAACCTTGATAAGGAGGTTGTCATGAGTGAGTACGATAGAAAGTGAAGCGAGTCTGATGGAGAGTGATACTTTAAGGGTGAAGAATGTGACAATAATGATAAGATTGATTAGTTAGTCATTGTAGGTGATAGTTTACAAAGTAAATGAAGGAGTAAAGGTGGCCTTAGTGATTTTAAAGAAGTTAATGAAGTATGGGGTAAAAGAATATGTTAGCTACTAATAATAAAAAAGTGTACATAAATAAGGGAATTTAAGGAAAGCCATATGTTTAGGAACCTAATAAGATAGTGAGGTTATAACAGGACTAACTTTTAGTGAAAATGAGTTCAAAGTTATATTGAAAGACTTTATCATTCAAGAAAGATATACAATCTCTAAGTGAAAAATAAGAAGTTTTGAGTTACTTATAAGTGTGCTTCAAAAGGTTGCATATGAAGGATGCATGCATCATCAACACTTAGCAAGCGCACTTATAAAATAAAGTTTTAGATATATAATTCATACTTGCATTAGGAAGACTACAAGCAAAGATGCCATTTCTACCTAAATTATTGAGAAATTAAAGACCAAGTTGTATATAGATCTGGCATAAGTTATAAAAGCATAAAAGAGGAGTTGAAGGACAAGTCTAGGTTAGAAGTCTATCAGATGCAACTATACAAAGCTAAAAAAAAAAAGTTAATAAAGATAATAAGGGTGTACATACCAAGTCTTATTCTTACCTTCCTACATGGTATGACACTTTAAAAGATACTAACCCTAGAAGTTTGGTTAAACTATAGTGCGAACACTAAAAGACTATTGAAAGGATAAGAATAACATATTCCAAAGTTATTAATTGGTTATTAGCTAGATCAAAACAAATGTAGGCGAGGCATACAGTGGACCCACTAATAAAATTTGACTACTAAAATAACAATATAAATGAATCCTTACACAATTAGTTAAGGGTGAACAAGAGTAAAATAATACTTTCATTCTTAGAATCTGTAACACTTAGATTGATGGGGAAGGTTTAGATTAATAGGGAAGGTATATAAAAGGCATAAAGCTGGGTGTAAATGGTAGCATAGAATTACGCTTAGGATTAGATCTATTATAGATGCAAGGTAACTTCTATTGGTAATGATGAGTTTCACGTGAGAGATAGATTCACATTATTTATCATTAATGTGAGAAAAAAGACTTATAATTATAACTCATGGCACTTGTTTAGCTTGCTATGCAAATATTGCATAAAAAGGTAGATGTGCAAAGATATTATGAACATTGGTACTCTAGAAAGATGTATGAAAATACATATGATGAGATAATACATCTTATACCTGACATTACTAATGAAAATATTGGTCTTGAGGAAGTAATACTAGTTACCATAGAGCTATCATTACTGTGCATGTCTAAAGAAAGGCCCGGAAAAAGTAAGAAAAGAGGAAATGATAAAGGACTTGGTGGTAGTAGAGTTACAAGACACTAAAGTACTATAAAATGTGACATAAGTAAGGCATTTAGCCACAATTAGAGAACTTGTAAAGGAAGGCTAGTTAAAAAGAAAGGGAAAAAAGTATTATTGTTAACTTCATTTATTTGTATTTATACTAGTTAAATATTTTCTAACCTATATACTCTTACAAAGACATATTGATGAGTAGGCTAATAACATTGCAACATCTAAAGGCAAAGGATAATATGTTTATCCTTTCTTACTATTGTAATAATGATAAATACATAGTCACATGTCTATTTTTAGCAGGAAACCAATGAAAGGCAAGGTCCTAAAACTAAAAGGCATGTTGCAAATATTACTTTTATTAGTAACGAAGGAAATTTTTTGTAAAAAGGCGTATAGAAATGTTGTAGTTGGAATTTCAAAGGGTACTTCTAGTAGAGTGAAGGTTACTGCTAAGGTAAGTGCAAGTGGGACTCAAGAGTTATTTATGCATGCAAGTGCTTGTGTGTCCACTAATTTTGATCATTCATGAGCAAATGCAGAGGTTTCATTGAATTTTGTTTCACTAAGTCGTAATGGTGAGACTAATGAATAGGTAGCTTTGTAAGATGTTACCCTTATAATAAATTAATATGTTCTATTTTTGCTTTTCTATTTTTGCTTTGTTACACTACTTAAATACATATATAAGGCAAGTATTACCTTTTGGAAATTGTAAAAATGTGGTTAATTCTCTTTAACGGACTTGTAAATATAAGGTCCATGAGGGACCATAATATATGCTTTTACTATAACAGAACCCTTATATATGTATGAAATGTGCATTATATGCTTTGGTATATTAATTAGGTGTTATTTGTGTTTTCTATTATACAAGTTTAGCTTCTATTTTTTACAATATTGTGCTTGCCTATTATGTACCAATTAGTGCAACAAGAATAAAGCACCCAATATGCAAGTTATTCAACTAATGCTAGATTTGTCGTGATATAGGAAATCAAATAGGATGTCAAATTAATAGTGAGGGTAATTATTTATTAATAAGGAAGTTAATTTACTAATTACACATATAGAAAATCAATTATTGAATTAATAAGTAATTTCATTAACTAGTAATTTATAAATAAATTGTGAACTCAATATTAGAGGAAATTTATTACTTATTTATAAAATCAATGTTAAAGGAAATTTAATAATTAATTACAAAATTAATTCATTTATAAGAATTTCCTATATTGTTTCTATAGCTCCCTTCTATTATTTTCATCTAATGGGAAATGCAATTATTAGCAGAAAATTAAAAACAAATTGGCAATAAGTTTATGTAGAATTAGAACTTATATTTTGTACCAAAATTAATGTATTACAATTACAAAAAATGGGAAAAAATTACATATAATCCTTAAATATTTTACTTCATTAAAATTTCAAGAAAAATATACAATATAAATATGATATAGATACAAAATTTGCCTAAACCTGATAACTTTAACCTAACGAATGCAGTCTCCAATTTCATAATCCTATCCTTCATTTTGGTGTAATCCTTATTTATCCTATTAATTTCCCTATTAATCTCTTCCATCATACTAATAATAATGTTTACACTATGTGCATCACCAAATTTCACAATATTTTCAATGCACCAACTAACACTTGAAGCTAAACACTACTAAAAGAAATTACACTTAGCTTCCTTGCAAGTATAGAATAAAATGTTACGGTTTTCCACTGTGTCTAAAATCATTATTGTAGCTCTTTTTCCACACCAATACCTTTTATTTTGGCACCTTAGCAAGGATCCATTACCATCACAACTCTCACTAACACTAAAAGAAGCCATTTCGGGATTCCCCTTTTTCATCAATAGAAGAAGAAGAAGAACTAAGTAGGAAAAAAATGCTTCCTTTGAATTTTAGTCATCATAATGCCTCCTTCTAACTTTCACTTTTTGAAGAAACTATTAGTGTGTATATGTCTTAGAAGCCAATTATAAGATGATTGTAATAACGCACAATGTATCACGTTTTATTTTAGATAATGTAATTATTATATTTTATTTCATTTTAATATTTGCATAATTTATAACTTAATATAATAATTATCTCTAAAATAGTTTTACTATTCTTAAAATATTCATAGTTAAGTATTATTATGAAAGGGATAATAATAGTACATTGAAACTAGTATGTATGGTGACCGATGATTGTAAGTTATGGATATGCAATATCAAGTCAATACATGGATATATTATTAGTGAACAAATGTATTGGAGTAATCCATTGTGAGAATACTACATGAATTGTCATGTGTCATTATTCTCATGTGACTATGGTGCACATTGTCCTTTAATATGAAGTCACTACAATTCTTTACATAAGGATTCAACCACTTTGATGTCATCCTATATCACCTTTAACTGGGATAACATATAGAGTATTGATTAGGTGTGTTACAAATCATGTAAAAGAATATGAGTGATGCAGATGGGATTTTGTTCTTCCTATATAAAATGAGTGATATCCTTGGGTCTCTTAATTCAGTGAAATTAAAAAATACATGGTCGTGCTTAAATAGATCATTGATCATTTGTTTAAGTTAGTCTACTTAGTATTAAGAAATTTGGATTAAATATTAATGAGGATTGATAACTGATTGGCAAGTGTACCAAATCGTTTAAGTAATAACCACGGAAAGTGGGTATCGTCCCACAAGAATTGATGCTATCAAACAATACTTCACTAACCAAATTTCTATTTAAATAAAATCAAATGTTTGGAATGAAGAAAGCTCTAACTCAAAACATAACTAAAATGGAGAATGAAAACAAGATTTATAATAACTTAACACAAGTAACAGATAATCTCAAATTTTTAGGACACTAGAGGTTGGGATGGTCTGAATTTTCTTACTTTTTAATTGAATTCCTCAAATACATGATTTGAAAATTTTAGATTAATGACAAGATTATTAGTGAACTGACCGCAATTCCTTGGTGAATCAATTCTCCTACTCATGCTAAAATATGACAATTCCTTGACTAAATTTCAACATAAGTTTGGATTAAGCTTAGAAATCAATCCACTTGTCGTACAAAACTCAAGAATTATTCCTAATCCTTCATATTCATACTGTTCATCTTTAGAGCTAATTCATACACAATTTTAATAAATCATGTAAGAACCCTAAGCTAATCATGAATAACAACTCATAACTTTTTGCATATAAACACAAAAGATGAATAATTAATCCAAGGAATCTATATCAAAGTATCAGAAATCCAAACCAAATATAATTAATTCAGAACTAATCCCTTCCTCTAGCTATAGTTTCTAGCAACTCATAACAAAACAGAAAACAATTGAGAAGAAAGAAAGAAAATTCATGTCTAGAACCCAAGATTTTGAGCGGAAAGGTCTTCAATCTCCTTCTCTTATCGTCTTCCCCCTTTTTCTCCTGAGAACCCCTCGTTTTCCCTCGAACACCCTAAAACCCTCCGTTCTTTTCTTCTTTTTTTTCTCTTTTTCTGCATAAAAATTGATATCGGCAAAGTACACAAGGTATGATATGGCTCATGTTGTACCCCGTGTTCTTTTGCGAAAGGGCTTAAAAATTGCTCAGCAAGGTTCTAAACTCACAAAAACTTACACGGCCATCCACACGAGGTTCCCATACCACGTATTGTATCCCGTATTCTTTTGCTCAGTAAGGTTGAAACTCACAAAAAGTTACACGGCCCTCCACACGGGGTTCCTATACCCCATGCTCTTAGCCAAATGAACATATTTGCTTCGATTCTCCATCATTTGCGTGGTATTAGTTTCAGATCCTTTTCTAATGCTTTAAATAGTCACTTTGGAACCTGAAAATGAAATACCAAGCATTTAAGTATCTTTTTCTAATGAATTTACACAAAAATACTCAATAAATAAGCAATGGAGCACATAGAATATAAGTGCAAATATGCATTTATCTCATGCAAAATTACATAAATAAATATTGTTATAAAATGAACTATGTTGTAAAGTATTGTTTACATATTAGGTAAATATTGAATCATAAATATCCTTACTACTTAGGTGGAAGTGATGCATTACTAAATGTCATTCACTATCTATGGTCCATAAATGAGTTACTATTAAAATAATAAGAACCTACAAGGTTACACAAAAGAAGTAGGAATGAGCCAATGATTAATTAGGCTTTAATTGGACTAAAATCCTATTAATTAAGCCTATTATTTAGTGCATATGTATATATATTATCAAAATAATAATATATATTATTTACGTAAAATGTAGTATATTATATAATATTATTTGATATTAAAATAATATCAGATAATTATACTATTTCATATTAAATAATTATATTATGGGATAATGTTATTATCTAATGATACTTAGTTATTAATGTTAAGATAATATTAGATAACTAATAGATAAGCCTTATGTCTTTTCACTCTCACCATGATAGGGGTAAGGTATTAAGGGTTAAGTAAAATTAAGAATGAGAAGGTAGTTTTAAAATACGCATTACCACCAAAATAACCATGAGATGCATTAAAACCTTATTCCCTTACAAGAGAAATGCTTCCTAATGGATTATGGAGGTTGAAATCCTTATAGATACTATAGAGACATCATCGCTTAACTGTGCTTGTAATTCATAATCTATACTTCGAGAGGTAATCCTTGTATACATATATTCTTAATCTATGTCCTTGTGCATTATTCTGGGAAGGTTTTACAAAATTTTTGAAATTTTGCTATGCTTAAATGTATATGAAACCTAATAGAAACTGCAATAGTTGATAAAGCTTGTGCTACTAATGGAGAAAATGAGTTTTGTGGATACCTAATGTACACGTCGTAATGCACCAAGATTAATCAAAACTAGTGTGCTGAAAGTATAACGTTATATAGTGGTACAACCAAGTCGTACCCCTAATGATCCCTTGATTTTATCTTTTCTAAATGATTTCTTAACAATATCTACACAATTTTTAACTTATTGATGCAATGAAAATGAAAGAAACCAGTGCAAACAATATGAAAATGCAATAAAACAGAATGCATTATGCAATTTGTTGTATGTTGTATATGTAATTATGCAATAACAAAATATAGAATTAGAGGGTTTGGTTGCACAAAATTATAGTAAAAGCAATAAACTAATCAAGCATAATACAGAAGCAAAGCAGAATTAAAACAAAAAGAAATTCAATGGAATCAAATAGTCGATTTAAGGAATTGAAAACTTTAAATTGGATTAATCATAGATCAATTAGGATTTAACTTTTTCTAAATAATTCTTCAACCTTGAATTATCCGAAATTCCTATAATAATTCATGAATTCTATGTTAGACAATCGCTTAGGATTTAATCAATTAAGATTAGTTAAATTAAGCAATCACTATAATCCCTATGCTAGATCAAAATTGATTCATAAATAGAATTCAGTTGATTTGGAAAATCAATTTAGAAATCTTCAAATTAATCCCTCAACCCTCTATCTTTATGTATAAAACTATGATTTATCAACCATAATTTCATATTAAAATAGTAAAGAAATCAGAAATCACAAGGATGAATATTAATTATATCAAATCAACATCCAACACAAGTAATCCCAAGAATTCAACACAAGTAAATAGAAAAAAAAAATAATTAAGAAAAGTTAACATTACAAATCATAATCCTATAATCATCAAGAAGAAAGCCTCAAAATCTTTAAATTAACCATGAATTTAGACTTCTATTGATTAAGAACAAAGAAAGCAAGAAGAATAAGAAAGTTGCCTACTAAGTTTTCTATGTAAAGTCTATGTGTAGAATGTCTCTCTTCAGCTCTCTTTGCCTCTTATATAATCTAATTAGCCTAAAACCCTATTGGAGTATAATTAAATGACTCTTAGGATTATAATAATAAGGTTTTCCTAATTTTTAGAAGCCCAAACCTATTTGTAACGTGTTAATTAAACCTATCAGGTAAATTAGTGAATTTTCGTAGGTCTAACTTCCAAGCAAATTTTAAATATGAAATAAATGTAGTTTGAAAAACCTATAAGCATTAAACTTGTAGGCCTGTGCTTTGTGAGAATTTGGGCATTGGTTTTAGGTTAATCAGACTACCATATCTCCAAATATGACCTAAATACAGAAATGAATTCAGCTGGGATAAAGACATGATCTCAATTTCTCAACCACATATGACCTTTAGAACACCTAAACTGGGCTTAGACCAAAATATAAAAGTTGTAGTTCTCTCTTTTAACTTTCCAACAATATAAAAATTGCCTTAATCTAACATCCGGAGCCTAAGATATGATTAAAAAAAGAAATAGTATTAAAATCCAACATTTATCAAATAAATTTACAATATTGTAAAATTGACTGCAATTCATAAAACAAGGTCTAATCAATAAAATTAAGAAAATATAATAACTAAGAGATATAAAATAAAGAAAAATAAAATAGTAAATATTTTTCTCATTAATACCTTAGGATAAGTTGAAATGAAAATCCTAATTTTATATCTCTCGTTTATAAGCATACCATCATTTCTATTATAAAGGCAAATTAGGCACATAATTTTACCTTTAACCTTCTATCCATCACATATGCTCATATGGATTAATTAAACAAATGGAAATTTACTTTTCAAATGGAATACTAATAGCAAAGGAATCAAGTGTCATCTATATGCCATAAGGAAGGTGAAGTAAATTTCCCAAAAGCAAAGGAAATCATGTGTAATTAAACCTATCCTTAGGGTGAGGTCAAAGTAATTTGGCCCATATATAAATATCTTCACAAATCAGTATGCTCATATTTGTTAGATATTGTAAATTTTATAAGTAATTCTAAAAAAAATTAAATAATTTTAAAATAACATCCTAACTAGGCAAATATATATTTATAACATTGCTAAGGAAGATGTTAAATTCTTATGATTTTATCGTAAAATAAAATAAGGAAACTTTAAATAATATAACACATAACTAATTATTTTATTTTTTAAAAATTTCTTTTGAATAGGAAAATTTTAAATAATATAGTTATTTAAAATAAACACTTTAAAATTAAAAAATAAAAAATAAAATAAAAATAAAATGTTAAATATCAATTTGAGTATTACAGCTAGGCCCTTAATAATAGGCTAAGAAGTTTAGAACTTTTGCCCAACTAACTGTTTTAATTGTGCCAATGCTATGGTTATTAATAGTGTGGCACCTAGAGTAACCAAAAATGAAGGAGTTATTGACATACTATCATCACCACAACCTTTAAGCTTGTGGCCACCGTCATTGGAAAAGAATTTACCTTTATGATGATGACATAATTCCATAATTATAACATACAACAAATAAAATGATTAATCATTACAATATAGATTAACTTATAATCATATAAATTAGGTCATAATCATATAAATAATTAAGCTAAAAATTAACATACATAAAAATTAATATTAATACTAATAATAAAACAAAGTTGTAATTTTTTAATGTACATTATTTCATACCAGAATTAAATACTAAACTTATTCAAAATCATAGTCAGTGGCAAGTTTGAGTCATACTAAGCGAATAAAAGATAATAATTGAAAATAAACTATATAGCAAGAGGCTTTCAAAAATAGTTTTAGAGGAGCAATTTAAAATAGAATTAGATGTAAACAAAAGATGAAAATCATGTTTAAGGGATTTCACACTCTAATTTTTAGATTTTTCATTGGGGCTTAGCAATACATTTTACAATTCAAACATTTAACTAATAAATACCTTAAAACTATCAATAATCATACATATCCTAAATGCATATTAACTAAAACAAGTGACTAATTAATCCTCAATTATTAATTCAACTCAAAATAAGGGAATGAATTTAATTAATAATGGTTTTTGAGCATTTAAAACTAAGTTAAGTCAAATCTAATAATTCTACAAGTAATAATTACTAAATTCATTCTTTATTTTTCATAGACATCATAAAATTAATAAGAGAAATTTAGATATCTATTTATTACTGATTTACAATCAATTATCCTAATCCTACAAGCGAGAATTAACAAAGATTAAACATATAGCATCAAATTACTAAAAATAATTAATTAATGGGCCCTATCAATTAATCACTAAAGCAATCATAATTATTGAAGAATACAAAATCAAAAGATGAATGAATTATAAACAAATTGAGGAGAGAAGCCTTAAATCAAACTAAATTAGGAATACTTAAATCGTTGAACATTGAAAAAAATGTGGAATGCACAAAAAACTAAAAAGCATAGTGTTTGTTGTCAAGAATATGTGTACTTACCTTTAGAGATATAAAACCCTTATATCTAAATCCCTACTAAACCAAGGAAATATGCCTTTTAAGATGACAAAGAATGAAACCTTACTAATTTTAAAAATCAATAACCTAATTTACAATTTAGTTAACTAACAATGTTTCACTATAGTAATTTTTGTAAGTTAGCTCCCAACCTATGCTTAACCATCAAAATGATATAGTTTCACTAAACTTTAAACGTGAAAGTTGTTAAGCCAGGTCTTAGGCAAATTTAGGCAATAGTTTCACCTTAATTAGACTTCCAGAGCTTCAAATAAAGCCCAAAAATTAAGAATGGTTCAACTTGGATAGAAATAATGTATCAATTTTACAACCATTTTGACTTTCTAAACACCCGAATTAGGCTTCAACCAAAATATAAAAATTTTAAATCTTCTTCTTAACTTTTCAATTATGTAAAGATCACTTAATTTTGACATTTAAAACTTCAGTTATAGCAAAAAAATTTAAAATAATGTAAAAATTCAGCATTAATTGAATAATTTAAAAACATTGAAAAACTATCACCCAATCAAATGATAAGACAATTCCATAAAATTAAGTATATGAAGCATACTAAGATACATAAAATAAGATGAAATAATATAGTCAATATTTTATACATTAATTTCTAACTTAATTAAGTAATAATTAATTTTGGTTTTCTGACTTTACATATACTAACTTATCTAAAAACTAATACTAAGACAAAAGCTAAAACCAAGTTAGGTTTTTTTAACTTAACTAAGAATTACATGCAAATTTCTAACTTAACTAAAACTAACTTATTAAAAAACTAATACAAAATTGGAGTTTTCTAACTCCACAAATACTAATTTATCTAAAAACTAATACTAAACTAAAACTAAGTTGGAGTTTTTTTAACTTAACTAAGTTTTAAATTCAATTTTCTAACTTAACAAATACTAACTTACATAAAAACTAATACTAAAACCAAAACTAAAACAAAATCCATAGAAGTATCAAGTTATATATCTTTCCCACCCTAAAATTAACTTAATTAAAATTAAAACTAACTTAAAGCATACACTAATTTCATATTTCAATTACTTTCCCAACTCAAAACTAATTCTAAACAACCAAGAATACTAAAAAACTAAAAACCTTAAACAATTCATATGGATGAACAAAACAATCAAAATTAATCAATAAATTAGCACATTATCTACTAATAACTATCATTTTCATTTTCAAATCACTATATCCTAATTTAAATCAACAAAAAAACTAAAAATAAAATAAACTCAAATAATTCATATAAATTAACAAAAGAATTGAATTTAATTAATAAACTAGCACATTATTAACAAATGACTTTTTACTTCATTTTTAAATGATCATATCTAATTTTAATCAATAGAAAATAACTAAAAATCAAAATGCCTTAAAAAATTTATGTAAAATAATGAAAATTAATTAACAAATTAGCACATTATCCACTAATAGCTTTTTATTTCACTTTCAAATCATCATAATATAATTGTAACCAATGGAAAAATAACTAAAAATTTAAAAAATTAAAACATGAAAATTAAGCTCAAAATTATAAAAATTAAACCCTAAAATTAACTAATTAGAAAATAATTAAGCTTAAATCATACAAATTTAGGGCATAATCAATAGGATATGTAACAACTCAATAAATTAAACCATAAAATTAACAAAAAAAATGGAAAAACACGAAAGAAGAATAAATTGAGGAAACTTATTGATTAAAATGGAGATCAATTCATGGTGAAGTAAGTAGCAACAACAAATAAGCTTGCAAGAAGAAAAAGTACAATAGTAGCATAGAAAGGAAAGAAGAATAGGGAAAAGGAAAAAGTGGAGATTTAGCATCATGGCCTAATATGAGATCCAAACTATTGACAAAATTAGTAAAAGATTAATTCATTGCTAACCTAATTTAATAAAAGTATGCATTCCAAATGCCAAATAAAACCAAAATTAGTGATAAGCCTATTGTTAATTTTGTAGAATTTCATTACTCTGCTAAACAAAATTTTAAAATTTCATTCATAAGTTTATCGCTAAATTCATTAATAGTTTAAAAATAAATGTTTTATTTTATTGCTAATCTAATCAATAAATTTTACTAGCTAATTTAAAGACAAAATTAGTTTTTAGTTTGAAAATTTAAGAAATTGAAAAAAATTTACTAATGGAAATGCTTGTTGACCATCATTAATTCTATCATTAAAATCATTATTTATATCTCGAGCTTTGATGTCAAAGATTTTATTTATATTATTTTTTCCTATTTTATGTCTCTAAATATGTTAAGCCTTGATATAAAAGATTTTATCTATATTAGTTCCTCCTATATATATCTCTTAGTGTGTTATATATACTTAATTTTATGAAATTAACCATGTTATATGATTAAGTATTAGTTTTTCAATTTTTGACATTGTTAGGTTAATGCTAGATTTTTACACTATTTTAATTTTTTAGCTATAATTTGAGTTCTAGATGTTAAATTTTGATGATCTTTATATATTTAGAAAGTTTAAAGGAAGCTCTAAAACTTTCATACTTTGGATAAAGCTCAATTCAAATGTATGGAAGGTCAAAAATGATTATGATGTTGATGCTCTATTTTTATTTAAACTAAACTATTCTTAATTTTTGGGCTATATCCAAAGCTACGAGGGATCAATCAAGGTGCCAAAGTTGCCTAAGACTTGGCCTAATAATTTTTATGTTTGAGATTTAGTGAAATTATATAGTTTTGGAGGTTTTACAATAGCTAGAAGTCAAACTTACAGGATTTTATTACAATAACTCTTCTAATGTATTATTTTGTAAACTAGGTTCTACACTTCTAGAATTGGTAGAGCCCTATATTTTGTAACTTTAAAAGGTATATCAACTTAGTTTATTAGATTTTATAGTAAAGAAAATTATATTTAAGGGTTTATGCCTCTAAGTTTCTTCTTTTCATCTATAAAAAGCTAAATTTCATTTCAATTCAAGGAATTTAAGGCTTATTTTGATTTAAATTATAAAATCCTGAGTTGTAATATTAATTATTTTTAATTAATTTTCTTTTTTCTCAAATTATTATATTTAATTTTCTAGAGTTGCATGAATTTGATATAAATTTGGTATAATCTATGTCCAATATTGTTATTTATGATTTTAATCTAGTTTAATATTAAATTTAGTTAGTTAATCATCATTCTTTATATGAGAAGAGAAGATTGAATGATTAAATTAGATGTTTTTGGTTTTATATTTCAATTCAGTTGAATTCTATATTTAAATTAATTTAAATTTAACTTTATAGATTATAGCAATTACTTAATTCTACTAATATGAACTAATCAAATTCTAGATGGTAATTTAGCATAAAATTCATGAATCATTATAGAGGTTTAAAATGATTCTAGGCTAAAAAATTAATTATAATTATTAAATATGTTATGATTTATAATTAATCTACTAAACACTTCGTAATTTCCTTTGATCAATTATGTTTCTTCACTATTTTTTTATATTAATTCAACATTCTATTTCTAATCATGAATTTTATTTGATTTTAAATCAAACCCTCTAATTTAATTCTGTTTACTTTCCTATATCTTATCTGCATACTATTTACTTAATTGCTTAAATGTGTAAGGTTATTTTTCACATCTATTTCCACTTATTTCTTTTACTTTCATTGCATAAAAGGCTTAAATAATTCTATAATCATTGTTAGTAAATAATTTTGATAGGATGTACTAAATGGATCATAAAAGGTTCAACTTCTTATACTTCAAATTTTTATTAAATTGATAATTTTTAATTTTAATCGATTTCAACAATCGTCAAGCTTATAGACTCATTTATTAATGAAAAATTCATCACTCATTTATCACTAAGCACATATTTTTTTATAGCAAATATTTGTGCAAAACAAGATTTAATAAAAACTTTCAAATTTAGTTATGAATAAGTTATAAGTGTCATGATTATTTGCTTTATATATACATCAATTGTTGTTGTCAATGAACCATAACTATATATTACTTTTATGTCATTATCTTCTTCCAATTGTAGAGGAATCATTGCCATTTGATCATATTTTTGGTAATGTCTCAATATCTTAACATAATTGATAGCAATTCCTTTAACTTCAATGTTAATTTTCTCTACCTTTTTGTTGTTGGTCCAGAGGTAAGAAAATATGGCACTTTTGGTAAAATCTTTCTAGAAATATATGATCCAAGTACGTTCAACCTCTAAGCTAGAAAAATATCAAACTTTACCCTTTTGAAATTATTGGTTATCGTTTCAAACTTAGCTTAAGAGTTATATCCATTGAGATTCTTTTTTCAAACAAACATAATGTCAAACATGCTTGATTCATTCCTATCCATTTGGAGCATATCATCCTAAAATTTGAGATGTAATGGACAAATTCATATATTATATATTAATTATGATATTCCCTGTCTCCTATTATAATAAATAGGGGTGGCAATTCACATCCACGAGTTGAATTTGTGTCAAGTTGAGGTATAGTCTCAACTCATTTATACTGAACTTGAACATAAAATGTTTAATTGAATAAATTAACATGACACGACCCATTTATTCACAAGTTAATATAAACTTGACTCGCCTAACTCTTAAAATTTATAACCTATTTAAAAAGGTTGCAACACGACTTAATTAACTTGAAATTTCATAACATGACCCCTCTAACCTGAATGCATTTACCAACCTACTTATTTGAAAGCCCACCTACTTGTAAAAATAAGTGGAAAATTCAATTAAAATAGCTTTCTTTCATAGTTTTGAGCTTTAACACAACATAATTAACATGTCCATTAAGGTTTCAACATATATATATAAATAAAACATATATCTAAAAGAAAATCTTACTAATAAAAACTAGCAAATTAAACAATAAATCATCATAAAACATAACCATTCATCATGAATGTATAATGATGTTGCATTCTAGAATTCTTAAACAATTTTTAATACTTGGTGATTCTTTTTCACAAGGAAATTGATCAGTGCACAAACACACCTAAATTTTATGTGTTTCATCCACTTATTTACTTAGTATTTTGTGCAAATTGATTGAAAAGGACACTTAGATGCTCTATATTTTGTTTTCAGGTCATAAAAAGACACATATGAGCATTAGAAAAGAATCCAGAGGCAAAACCATTCAAATCATGAAGCAATGAAGCAAGATTGTTCACTCAGCAAAGAACACGGGCCGTGTTGAAACCCGTGTTCAGGGCCGTGTTTCGTTCTGGACTGCTTCGAGACTTCACTGAGTCATCCAGAGAAGAACACGGGTGTGAACACGGGACGTGTCACACCCCGTGTATATATCTGTCATTTGCCTCTGAAGAACACGGGGGGCATCACACCCCGTGTAATATGCTGATCAGTCTCTTTGAAGAACACGGGGTATAACACGGGCCGTGTACTACCCCGTGTACATTACTGTTTGACAATTCGTAGGAGAACACAGGGCGTGTCACACAACGTGTTTCTTGTCGCTCAAACTTTCGCAGAGAAACACGGGGTACAACACGGGCCGTGTTGGACCCCGTGTACATCAAAAATATAAGTTTTTGCGGGAGATCAGACGGGGAGAAGAGAATTTGGAGAATTAACAAGGGGAGAAGCCCTATGAGAGATCAAAACTCATCAAAGGCGCCTTCTAACACGGATTCAAGCAAGGAATTGAAGAATTAAGCAAGAAATTTGTAGATCTTCATGGATTGTTTGACTTCCTCCTCTGTTTTCTTGTTTTCTTCTGATCTTGAGATGTTTTCACACTAAACCTTTGTGCTTAGCATTAGGTGAACTTGCTCATGGAGTTATGGAACTGAATTTTATATAATCTAGCTTCATTTACTATTGAATTATGATTTGATCTTGCTGTTTTGTCTGGAACAAGCCAATTTATCCGGAATATTGGATTTGTGTTACGGATTAGTTAATTTTAGGTTGAAATGACTAATTAATTAATCGGAATCTTGCATGGTCATTGGGAATATCAATTAGACTTAGGAATTAAGCTGATTGAATTCTTTTGCACAGGATGAAATGTCCAAAATTGGATTCTAAGCTAAGTTAATGCAATCTGGATTAGTGGTTACTAGAGTAATTCTGGACACTTAATCTCTTGGTTAGTAGCTAGTAGCCTTGCAATGAGGTATAGCTTAATTGTGGTAATCCAGCAATCTTAATTAATAAGTAAACCAAGTTAGGGAATTATATTCATTCCATGATGAAATGTACAAGGGATCCTTAAGCTAAGTACGCTTTTATTCACTTGAATCAAACCTTGTTTTGATAGCTAAATTCTGTTTTACAACTTATTCTCAATTCATACTATCAATTGATCTGCCTAGATAATTTTACTTGAGATTAGTTAGTACTCAACCTACAATCCCTGTGGAGAACGATAATCTTTTATACTATAACTAGACTTAAACCGTGCACTTGCGGGATTTAGAGGTCAAGTTTTTGGCGCCGTTGCCAGGGATTGTATCCAGTTGATATTAACTACAAGTTTTAAGTGAATTAGACTAGGCAATTCTTTTTCTTTTACTTCATAATTCATCTTGTTTTACTTTTTCTTACTTTTTTTATATACAACGTTTCTTGCTCACCTTGTTCTGTTTTAGTGCTACTTAATCATTTTGCAGAGAATCGAGTATATGCGAAGAGGAAGTCTCGACAGGAATTCTTGACTTAGATCCAGAAATTGAAAGAACTTTGCATAGGAGAAGAAGAGAGCAACAGTCAATTCACAACCAAGTAGAAATCTTCACTGAACCAGTAAATCAAAACATGGATAATAGATCACTTCGAGAGTTTGCAGCACCCGATGCCACTGGTCTTCAATCCAACATACGAAGGCCCGCTGTTGAGGCAAACAACTTTGAATTGAAGCCAGCTTTATTGTCTATGGTGCAGCAAAACCAATTCGGTGGATTGCTAATGGAGGACCCCAAGCCTCCACATCCAGATTTTCCTTGAATACTGCGATACAATAAAGATCAATGGCGTACAAGCGGATGCCATCAAGCTTAAACTCTTCCCATTCTCCTTAAGGGATAGAGCCAGAGCTTGGTTGCATTCTTTACCAGCTGGATCAATAACCACATGGGAAGAGCTACTGAGGGCTTTTCTTTCAAGATACTTTCCTCCAAGCAAGACTGCGCGATTGAGGAACGAGATTACTACATTTTCTCAGAGGGAAGGAGAATCCCTGTTCGATGCTTGGGATAGATACAAAGAGCTACTAAGGCTGTGTCCACATCACGGATTAGAAAGATGGCTTGTTCTTCATACCTTCTACAATGGTTTGAATTACAACACTAGACTTACTGTGGATGCTGCAGCTGGAGGTGCCTTGATGAATAAAAGGCTAGATGAAGCTTATGAGCTGATTGAAGACATGGCTTTGAACCATTATCAATGGTCAAATGAGAGGGGACCATCAAGAAAAGTAGCAGGTAAGTATGAGTTAGATGCCTTTAGTCATTTATCTGCTAAAGTAGATGCATTAGGAACTTTAGGCAGCAAGGTAGATGCTCTAATGGCTAAATTTGACAAATTTTATGTTAACAGCGTAAATACAACAGGTGCTACTGACATTGTTTGTGAGATTTGTGGAATTACAGGGCATATTGCAGCTGAATGCACCTTGGGCCAAGACTTTACTGAGCAAATGAATTATGTGAACAACAGTGCTTTTGGACAGAAAAATCAAAGTGAACCATATGGAAACACTTACAATCCATCATGGAGGAATCATCCAAATTTCTCCTACAAGCCCACCCAACCATATAACACACAACCCACCACCAATAGACCGCCACCACCCGGTTTCCAAGGTCAAAGATCGTACAATCCACCAGCCCAACCATACTCTACTACAAAATTAGAAGGCCTATTGGAGAAATTTCTTATTTCTCAAGAGAAGACCAATGAGGAATTTAGACAACATGAAAGACAATGGAAGATTCAATTAAGCAACTGTCTTCTAAGGTAGATTCTTTGGCTACTCATGGAAAGATGCTGGAAACTCAAATTGCCCAACAAGCTTCAGCATCTTCTTCAAGAGCTTATGGCCAACTCCCTGCTCAACCGGAATCAAATCCAATGGAGCATTGCAAGGCAATAACTCTCAGGAGTGGAAAATTATTGAATGATCCTATTGCCATTCAAGAAACTGGAAAAGAGACAAGTGTGGAAGAAGAGCAAAAACAAGGTAATGAGGCCTCAATTTCTAAGGAAGCTAAAGAGAAAGAAGGGGAACTACTAGAAAAATTAAAATATATTCCTCCAGAATCGTACAAACCTGCCTGTCCCTTATCCTCAAAGATTGGCCAAGGTTAAACTGGATAAGCAGTTTGGAAAGTTCTTGGAAGTGCTTGAAGAAATTGTACATCAATATTCCCTTCACTGATGCACTTTCACAAATGCCTTCATATGCTAAATTCTTGAAGGACATTCTCTCCAACAAGAGGAAGTTAGAGGAGCATGAAACTGTGGCTTTGACTGAGGAGTGTAGTGCCATCATTCAAAATAAGCTACCTCCTAAGCTAAAGGATCCAGGAGGCTTCTCCATCCCTTGCGTTATAGGAAATGTCCCTATTAATCGGGCATTATGTGATTTAGGGGCGAGTGTGAGCCTTATGCCACTGACGGTTGTTAAGAGATTGAACATTGAGGAGATGAAGCCTACTACGATTTCACTTCAGCTAGCCGACCGTTCAGTAAAGTATCCAGTAGGTATTCTCGAAGGATGTACCTATTAAAGTAGGTAAGTTTTTCATACCAGTTGACTTTGTTGTCCTTGAGATGGAAGAGGATGCTCAAATCCCTATTATTTTAGGTAGACCATTTCTTGCCACTGCTTGGAGCTTTAATTGATGTTAAAAATGGTAGACTGTCATTATTTAGTTGGGATGAGAAGGTTAAATTTAATTTAAATGAATCCATCAAATTACCTAGTTTGTGAAGACTCCATATGCAGGGTAGATGTGCTAGATAAAACTATGAAAGAAGACCATAAAAAGGGAAGCCTCCAAGATCCTCTTGAAGCATGTCTAGTTGCAAATAGAGTGGTTGAAACTGAAGAAGCTGCTGCATATGCCCAGTTTTTGGAAGTAAGTCCACCACTTCCCCTCTCTGATGAAGCTATTGAACAATTGGAAGTGGAGTCCAACAAAGCGATTACTGAGGAAGACAAACTGCCAAAGGTAGAACTTAAACCTCTCCCATCTTCCCTCATGTATGAATTTTTGGGACCCCATTCTACTTATCCTGTTATAGTTAATGCCAATCTAACTGCTATGGAAACTAGAAAAATTACTTAGGCAGCTTAGATTTCATAGGAGAGCTTTGGGGTATTCAATTTCTAATTTAAAAGGGGTTAGTCCTTCTATTTGTATGCATAAGATCTTGTTGGAGGATGACAGTAAGCCCTCCATTGAACACCAAAGAAGGGTGAATCCTAATATGAAAGAAGTTGTGAAGAAAGAAATAATGAAACTGTTAGATGCTGGGGTAATTTACCCAATTTTCGATAGCCAGTGGGTTAGCCCGGTTCATGTAGTGCCTAAGAAAGGGAGGCTGACTGTAGTCAAAAATGAAAACAATAAGCTAATTCCCACTAGGACTGTCACGGGTTGGAGAATGTGCATTGACTATAGGAAATTGAATAAGGGAACCCGGAAAGATCATTTCCCCCTTCCCTTCATTGATCAAACTCTAGGAACGATTAGCTAAGCATTCATATTTCTGTTATTTGGATGGCTATTCTGGTTTCTTCCAAATTCCTATCCATCCAAATGATCAGGAAAAAACCACTTTTACGTGTCCTTATGGCACATTTGCATATAGAAGAATGCCTTTTGGTCTGTGCAATGCGCCAGCTACTTTTCAACGTTGTATGATAGGCAATTTTTTCTGAATTTATTGAGAATATCATGGAAGTTTTTATGGATGATTTTTCTGTATATGGCACTTCCTTTGATAACTGTTTAACCAATTTATCTCAAGTTTTGCAGAGATGTGAAGAGGTAAATCTGGTTCTCAACTGGGAGAAATGCCATTTTATGGTAAAAGAAGGGATCGTCCTTGGCCATCAAGTATCTGAACATGGCATAGAAGTGGATAAAGCCAAGGTGGACATTATAGAGAAATTGCCTCCCCCAAATTCTATCAAGGGAGTGAGGAGTTTTCTAGGACATGCCGGTTTCTACCAACGCTTCATTAAAGATTTCTCTAAAATAGCTAAACTTTTGACTAACTTACTTGCTAAAGATGTTCCTTTTGATTTTGATCAAGATTGTTTGGATGCCTTTTGCAGGTTAAAGAAAGCCTTGATATCCACCCCAATCATGCAAGCACCGGATTGGAACCTACCTTTTGAGGTGATGTGCGATGCTAGTGATTATGCAATAGGAGCGGTGCTTGGCCAAAGAAAGGACAGAAAGGTTCATGCAATTTATTATGCAAGCAAGACTCTTGATGAAGCTCAATTGAATTATGCCACCACTGAAAAGGAACTTCTTGCTGTGGTATATGCAATCGATAAGTTCAGATCTTACTTGGTGGACTCAAAAGTGATTATTTTCACAGATCATGCAGCCATCCGGTACCTTCTCAGCAAGAAGGAAGCTAAACCCTGACTCATCAGATGGACTCTCTCGTTGCAAGAATTTGATCTGGAAATCCGAGATAAGAAGGGTACTGAGAATGTTGTAGCTGATCATCTCTCAAGGCTAAAGCAAGAATTAGGAGATGAGGGAGACAAGGACATGCCAATCAATGATGCCCTTCCTGATGATTATTTATTGGCTATCTCTTCTTCCGCCATCCCTTGGTTTGCTGATTATGTGAACTACATTGTAAGTGGGGTTTTACCTCCGGATGCGTGGTATCAAAAGAAGAAGAAGTTTCTAGCTGAGGCAAAGCACTACTTTTGGGATGAGCCCCTTCTATTTAGGAGATGTGCTGACGGCCTATTTAGAATATGTGTACCTGAGGAGGAAATTGCGAGTATTCTGTTCCACTGTCATTCCTCTCCATATGGAGGACATTTTGGTGCCTCAAGAACTGCTGCAAAGATCTCCCAGGCAGGATTTTATTGGCCGACTCTCTTTAGAGATGTTCATCAATATGTCACTTCTTGTGACCAATGTCAAAGGGTTGGGAACATATCAAAGAGACATGAGATGCCCTTGAATAACATTCTGGAGATTGAAATATTTGATGTATGGGGAGTTGATTTCATGGGACCATTCCCACCTTCTTGCAGCAACAGCTACATCCTTGTGGCAGTTGACTATGTATCCAAATGGGTGGAAGCAATTGCTACTCGAACTTGTGATGCCAAAACTGTAGTTAGATTTTTTAAGAAGGTGTTGTTCCCTAGGTTTGGAATCCCTAGAGCTGTCATAAGTGATGGAGGGTCTCATTTCATTGCCCATCAGTTTCAGTCGCTCTTGAGAGGGTATGGAGTAACCCATAAGATTTCTACTCCATATCATCCTCAAACCAGTGGGCAAGTTGAGCTTTCCAACAGAGAAATTAAGTCCATCTTGGAAAAGACAGTGTCTAGATCAAGGAAGAATTGGGCACTCAAGTTGGATGATGCTCTATGGGCCTATAGAACTGCCTTTAAAACTCCAATTGGAATGACACCATTTAGGCTCATCTATGGGAAGAACTGTCACTTACCAGTAGAGATGGAACACAAGGCGTATTGGGCAATCAAGTTGTTCAACTTTGACTTACAATCTGCTGGAGAAAAGAGAAAGCTCTAACTTCTTGAGCTTGAAGAATTGAGGAATGAAGCTTATGATAATGCTAAAATCTATAAAGAAAGAACAAAGGCTTGGCATGACAAGCGAATTCTTAGAAGGGAATTTCAAGAAGGCGACTCGGTGCTCTTGTTCAGTTCGAGATTCAAGCTATTTCCAGGGAAGTTAAAGACAAGATGGACTGGACCGTATCTTGTGAAGAAGGTATATCCATTTGGAGCTGTGGAAATTTGGAGCGAAGGTACCGGCAACTTCAAGGTTAATGGCTAAAGATTGAAGAAGTATGTTGCTGGGCCACCATTAATGGAGGCACCAGACTAATAAAGAGACAGGGGTCGAGCTTATGACCTTAAACAAGCGCTTCTTGGGAGGCAACCCAAGCTTGTTTTTCTGTTTTCTTGCCTTTTAATCCTTAGTTTTCTACTTTTTAATCTGAGCTACTAAGTAGTGGAGGAATTTAAGTCATTAAATGTTGGTGTAGGATGCTCATTTTTGCATGTGGACTCTGTCTTTGAGGTAGATTAGGCATGAATTTATGATAATTGTCTGTTTTCTTACACAGAGGGCTCAAAACGCACTCCAGTAAGATACACGGTGTAAAACACGGACCGTGTTAGACCCCGTGTTCCTCACTATCTAATTCGCGTAAAAACTTTATGATTTTCATGAAGGATCAGAGAGATACACGGGACAGAACACGGACCGTGTTATACCCCGTGTACCTCTCTGGTTGAACCACTGATGAAAGTGTTTAAACTTTAGCCTTCCAGAAAGAAACACGGGGTACAACACGGACTGTGTTTAACCCCGTGTTCTATTACGCATTTTGTTAGTCTTCCCCAAAGAGAAACACGGGACATAACACGGGTGGTATTTGATCCCATGTACAACTGCGAGGTTTGTTATCATGTTTTAGAGAGAAACACGGGGTACTACACGGGTCGTGTTTGACCCCGTGTTCCTGTGCGGGGGAGCTTTTAATCGGCAAAAACCCAAATTTTTCCATATTTTCCCCCATTCTCTCCTTCTTACTCGCAACCCTAGCTTCTCTTTTTGCATTTTCGCACTCCATACTGCCAAATTACACCGATCAAAGTGTTTTATTTTGCTATTTGAGGTTGTTTAGCTAATTGATTTGCAATTTAATCGGTTAAAAAGCTGTGATTTGGATTCATCTTCTCATTCCTCAACGAACTAGGGTTTTGTTCATCATTTCATCAGACAATGTCTAAAAGACAAAAGACTACTGCGAGAAAGACTACCAAGGGTAGTACATCCAGAGGGACATCGTCCAGAGGACCTTCACACCCCTTCTTGAATTTCACTGACGAAGCTTCCATCCAAGCCTATGAAAGACACAGGGATAAGCCAATTGTAGAAGGGAGATTCTTGGACTGGGAAGTGTTGAGAGAATTTGGACTAGAAGAAGAAATACGTGAGCTTATAAGTGTGGGAGCTTGGGAAACTTTTTTTGAGATTAGAGAGCCCACCTACAGGGAGCTCACCTTGGAGTTTCTCAGTACATTTTATCTGGAGAGATATTTTGGGACAGTGGATTCACCAGATACCATTCAGTTCAGACTAGGGGGCGTTGATTACTCTATGAGTGTGACCCAACTGTCTGTTCGCCTGGGACTTTACTCTATGGAGTTTATGACTACTGAGGAATACCAGGACATGCTGGTTGGACTGCCCCACGGGACCCAGGAGTGGCGGGTGTGGACTGACATAGCCACTGGACACACATACGATCCCGCCAAGAGTAAGGCATCTAGCCTTAGGAAAGTTTCCTGGAGAGTCCTTCACTCCATCTTCAATCATACTCTGAGTGGACGGGGACACAGCCATGGAGTTATGAGCAACTCCGATATTCTATTCCTCTACAGCATGATTGAGAGGATGCCTATCAACATTGGAGGAGCATTCGCCCACTTTTTCTCATCCCAGGCCATGGACAAGAGAGTTGGTAGTATAGCTGCTGGCCCATACATTACTCGACTAGCCAGACGGTTAGGAGTCTTTGACCGGCCTTATGGTTCTCTGACCATAATCTCACACATGGTACCCCTTCGAAGGGACATTCTTATAGCCATGGGGATTCAGCCGGTAGTGCAGCAGCCGCAGCCACCCCAGGAGGAGCAGCAGCAGCATATCCCAGACGATAGCACAGTTCCTGATGTTGGTCCTTCTTCTTCCACCAGGAGCAGAGTTCCACATGAGGCATATTTCAGAGACATCCTCTCTGGGCAGCAGCAGATCTTGGCGGAGCTCCGTCTGATATCCGAGCGTCAGACGCAGATTGAGGGACTCTATGATGACTTGACAGACGCTCCAGGCACATAGAGGGCATGGTGGAGCCCTTGTTCCACTTATTCCACCCTTCCTCCCCTGCTGATCCAGATCCCCCTACCCAGTAGCTATTCTGTTTTTCTTTTTACTCATTCTTCATATTTATCCCCATTTATCTGGTCTGTACATATATTAACTTTGCACTTTGTTTTACTCTTTATTATATTGCTTTCTTCTCTTTTATTTTCTTGCACTCTTAATGTTAATATCTGTAATAATTAACTGCATTTCTTTTTCAGTATTGTATTTTCTTTCTTTTAGATTACTGGTTCTCTCTCTCTCTCCTACCTCATCTCTCCTTCTGGATCTCCCTGCGATTTACTGGACAGCCATAATCCGCATGTCAGGGAAGTTTCAGTTTTCCAACTGTTTTTCTGTCTCTTTTCCCATTTACTATTTTTGTACATTGAGGACAATGTCCACTTTTAAGTGTGGGGGAGCAGTGTTTTGCAATGCTTTGCACTTGAACTTGCTTGAATGATTTAGAGTACTGAAATTTGCTCCAATTTCAATGATATATTCAATGATATATAAAAATAAAAAATAAAAAATAAAAAATAATAATAAAAATATATATATATATATATATATATATTTTTAAGGCAATTCATTGAATAAAGTGATTGATTCATGCTTTGTTTCTTTAATGCATATTTGGCAATTTGATAAGGAAAATTTAAAGCTTGAAACTAAAAGCAATGAGCATAATTGACCCTTGTGAGATTTAAGCATTTTGAGCTATTTTCTCATTACAAATTAAAGCTCATTTTTCTTCTTGAGGGATTATGTCATCACTTTTGTCTTTGAGCTCTAGAACTTGCATTTTCTCTTTTTGAGGCTACATTTTATGTGCTTTGCATGTCAAATATGATGAGGCCATGTTTCTTTACCCTTCTTTTTATTTGTTTGGCCTATTTGAATCCTTTTCTTTAATTTTCCCTAAAACTTTCCCCCTAGTTAGCCACTTTGAGCTTTGGACCCTCATTCTTAGCCTAGCCATACCATGTACATCCCAAGCTACTGCCTAAGGTGACTTGAACCTTAGAGTTTGAAGGAACTTAGACACATTTTATAAGTTTGGCTATTTTTTGAGGCCCTTACTTAGTGTTGCTAGTTGGATAAGTTGATATACAACCATTGTTGAAAAAAAAAAGAGAAGGTAACAAAAAAAAAACAAATAAAAAAAAATTATTGTGTTTGCTGATTTATTTGTATAAAAAAAATGATGATGAATGAAATAATAGAGGTTGAAGCAAGGGTGGAAGCAAGCTATCAAGCTGAGTAATGAAACTTGACAATGGTCAAGTTCATGACCAATGTGTCTTTTTCCCTCCAAACTCATGGTTCTATCATTTTTTACCCTTTGATGTTCCTTCCCCCTTTCCTCACCCTTTTTCCCAAATAAAGTCCTCTGATTTGCATGCATTTTACATTATAGTAGTGGAGATTAGAGTTTGTGCAAGCATATAGTAGCATTAAGTCATGAGTTGATTGACTTGAGAGTATACACAAGCCTTGTTTTGAGAGTGAGAGTAAACACTTTACTTGTGAGGCTATTCTCTTTTGCTTCTATGCTGAGAATTGACTTGTTTAGTTGCTTTATTTTCATTTAGTTGCTTGGCATGACTTGACCCTAATCTTTGATTTGCTGAATGATTGCCTGATTTATATATATATATATATATATATATATATATATATATATATATAAAGTGGATAAAATTGGAGCAGATTTTCTTGTTCTCCTACTTCCTTGCTCGAGGACGAGCAAGATTCAAGTGTGGGGGAATTGATAAGTGCACAAACACACCTAAATTCTATGTGTTTTATCCACTTATTTACTTAGTATTTTGTGCAAATTGATTGAAAAGGACACTTAGATGCTCTATATTTTGTTTTCAGGTCATAAAAAGACACATATGAGCATTAGAAAAGAATCCAGAGGCAAAACCATTCAAATCATGAAGCAATGAAGCAAGATTGTTCACTCAGCAAAGAACACGGGCCGTGTTGAAACCCGTGTTCAGGGCCGTGTTTCGTTCTGGACTGCTTCGAGACTTCACTGAGTCATCCAGAGAAGAACACGGGTGTGAACACAGGACGTGTCACACCCCGTGTATATTTCTATCATCTGTCTCTGAAGAACACGGGGGGTATAACACCCCATGTAATATGCTGATCAGTCTCTTTGAAGAACACGGGGTATAACACGGGCCGTGTACTACCCCGTGTACATTACTGTTTGACAATTCGTAGGAGAACACGGGGCGTGTCACATAACGTGTTTCTTGTCGCTCAAACTTTCGCAGAGAAACACAGGGTACAACACAGGCCGTGTTGGACCCCGTGTACATCAAAAATATAAGTTTTTGCGGGAGATCAGACGAGGAGAGGAGAATTTGGAGAATTAATAAGGGGAGCTGCTAGGAGAAGCCCTAGGAGAGATCAAAACTCATCAAAGGCGCCTTCTAACACGGATTCAAGCAAGGAATTGAAGAATCAAGCAAGAAATTTGTAGATCTTCATGGATTGTTTGACTTCCTTCTCTGTTTTCTTGTTTTCTTCTGATCTTGAGATGTTTTCACACTAAACCTTTGTGCTTAGCTTAGGTGAACTTGTTCATGGAGTTATGGAACTGAATTTTATATAATCTAGCTTGATTTACTATTGAATTATGATTTGATCTTGCTGTTTTGTCTGGAATAAGTCAATTTATCCGGAATATTGGATTTGTGTTACGGATTAGTTGATTTTAGGTTGAAATGACTAATTAATTAATCGGATCTTGCATGGTCATTGGGAATATCAATTAGACTTAGGAATTAAGCTGATTGAATTCTTTTGCACAGGATGAAATGTCCAAAATTGGATTCTAAGCTAAGTTAATGCAATCTGGATTAGTGGTTACTAGAGTAATTCTGGACACTTAATCTCTTGGTTAGTAGCTAGTAGCCTTGCAATGAGGTATAGCTTAATTGTGGTAATCCAATGAGGTATAGCTTAATTGTGGTAATCCAGCAATCTTAATTAACAGTAAACCAAGTTAGGGAATTATATTCATTCCATGATGAAATGTACAATGGATCCTTAAGCTAAGTACGCTTTTATTCACTTGAATCAAACCTTGTTTTGATAGCTAAATTCTGTTTTACAACTTATTCTCAATTCATACTATCAATTGATCTGCCTAGATAATTTTACTTGAGATTAGTTAGTACTCAACCTACAATCCCTGTGGAGAACGATAATCTTTTATACTATAACTAGACTTAAACCGTGTACTTGCGGGATTTAGAGGTCAGAAATCTACCTACAAAAGAAATATTTATACCATAAATTTGAATTTGCAAATTATAATGGAAACAATCATAAGAAAATGCAGCAATGTGTAAGGTTATCTTTATGCTAAATAACTAAAGAAAACATATTTTGGTTTCTTGTATTTCATAAATAGAATGTCACTATGGACTATAAAGTTTACAAAAGACTTAACTTTCAAACCACACATAATTATACATAACTAAATTTAATAAGAATCACAATCAAGAAAACTGAAATATAAACTTTACTTAAGTTCTTAGGTGAAATGTAATCAATCTTAAGGAACTTTTTCTCTAATAATTAATGTAGTCAGTTAGGAAATTGAAGTAAAAACAATTGTAATTCTTCTTTGTTTACATATTCATTGCTTACAAGATAATGCAAGAAAGGTAATGAAGGAAAAAATATAAAATGTGCAAGAATAGTGCATTTAAGCAAATGTGAAGATTAACTGAGGTGAAATAAACATACCTTATAAATATAGGATGACACTAAACTTTTCCCCTGCTATTTGTTGGTTAAGAAACTAAGGTAAAAACCTTCCTTGCTCATTTTGGTTGACATTCTATAATCTAGTGAAAATGAAAAAAAAATGGTGAAAGTTAATCAATCTTGGGGAAGAAATAGGCTTTACTAAGAATTTTTAGAAATAGGGAAAAAAAAGGCAATGTAAAAGAGAATTTAAGAGTTAAACTACTAAATCTTTATTAAAAAAATAACTATATTGGATATTTCTTTTATTAATAGTTGTATAATACATTAGTTAATCCAAAATATGCACATTCTATAAAAAAATACCATTAAAATTTTAATTAGAATCTATTAACTAAAAAAATAAATATTGAATAAGCAAACTAAACAAAAGAAAGAGAAAAATTACTAACCTTACTTTATGGATTAACATAAACATTACTTAAGCATTGTCCTAAAGCATTTTCTTCTTTATTGGTTTCCATATCCATTATATCTTTGGTGAGCTTATCCATACTTAGTTGGGAAGATTTTATAATTTCATAATCAATTAAAAATGTAGTTAGAAAATAAAAACTAAAGCAAGTTAATATAAATTCACTTTTTTAGATATAGCTATTGTATATCCATAAAGCCAATCCCTAGTGAAAATTATTACTTCAAGATATTCAGCTTTAAGGGTACTTTTAAATTGATCAAGAACATGTCTTCGAATACTAAAAACTGATTCTAAGGTAACTATTGAAAAAGGAATGCTTAACATATTACAAGCCCATGGAAAAAAGTAAAAGATGTCAAAATTGATTTGCTTTCCACCAAGAAAGGATATCTATTGGATTCTTTCTATCAATTCTTTATTCATCTAAATAAAGTTTGAACTCTAATTTTTGAGCATTTCTACAAAATTCCTCACTTTCAAATGAGTCAAATTCCTATATATAAATAGAATAATGCATTAGAACAACAACCAAATTGAATTTATAACAATAAAAATTAAATATAAACAAATAAGGAATAATAACTTACATTCATTACATCTCTTATTTCTGAACTAAAAGACTTCCATCTACTTAAGGTACCAATATCTTTATCAGGAGTTGAAGAAGAACATTTTATGCTTGAATTTTTCATATATTCATTGAAAAGGCTAAAAAAGCTTGTCTCAAATAGTTAAAAATTCTAAAGAACTAACAATACCATAAATTTTCTTATAGTAAAATTCCATAACTATATTTTGTATCAAGGATCTAATATGATAGTAATAGTAAATATTCTATTAAAATCAGCCAATACTTCTGAAATTTTCCAAACATTTGAGTAGGTATTTTTTTCAAGTACTTATCTTCACTATCCATGTATTGCTTCAATGTCAAGTAAGCCATGAAAATAGAAGGGAAATACAAGTTTTAAGTAGGATACTTAGTTAAAAAAAAACACAAATGATTTCATAGAAATTCCAAGAAATATTAGATCTTTTCGACTTTATCCCACTCACTTCTAGATAGACAAGAAGAGTAGATAGAATCACTTATTTCCATATGTTGAAAAGTATGCTTGTAAAATAGAGCACTCTCAATCATAAGCAATGTTGAATTCCACCTAGTGGGCATATCTTGTCCTAAGCCTCTTTTCCCATCTAATGCTAATTACTTAATACAATCTAACCGATTCTATTTTTTAACTTTTGAACCTTTCACATATTTGATACTTTCATGAATCTTACACACAGATTCATTAAATTTTTTAATTGAACTTGCACTACAAGATTAATTACATGAGCACAACACCGAATATGAAGATATTCACCAACACAAAGAAGTCATTTTGTTACATTCAACTATTCTATCAATAAACTAACATAAGCTTTATTGGCACTAGCATTATCCAAAATAAGAGTAAACACTTTCTTTTGAATTGCCTACTCACATAATAAATAGTATATTTTTTTCAACCAAGTTTATGCCATTGTGTAGAGGAAGCATAAAAGAAAAGTTTAAAATCTTTTTATGCAACACCCAATTTTTATCAATAAATGAACAATCAAACTTATGTAACCATCAATAATAATAGAGCTCCACAAATCAAATGTAAATGAAATTCTTCTCGAAATTGATTTTAGCAAAGATTTAATCTTAGCCTTTTCCTTTGAACACATTTTCAAAACATTAGCCCTACATGCATTTCTAGATAAAGATTTCATCTCAGGACGTGCATAATTAAGTGCTACCTTAATGCCTTCATATTCAATAAGTTGAAAAGGTAAATTATGCATTATAATTGTAGCAATCCATAATTCTCTAAATATGTTAGGATTGACTTACTTGTAATTAATCTCACTTACCTATTCTCTCCATTGATAAGCATTTGACCAATGTTGCTTGTGTTTAACCTTGGACATTTTAGTATATATCGCTTTATGTTACCGATTCTATATGCTCCTTCAACTATATACTTGCCCACAAGCTTTATATTTTGCTCTTTTCTTTATATCTAACCCACGAAATGCATCAATAAATGACCAAATAGAAGAAGTGTACTTGCTTTTACACTTTCCTTTTCGTCTTGGAATGGTTCCTAAAGCCATAACTTCCTCTAATTGTATTTATTCTTGATTTTCAATAATAATTGGAAATGAATCATCTAACTTTGGAAATGTATCAAAGTCCTCACTTATACTTTCCAAATTCATCTACAAATAATGCAAAAAAATGGTGTTAATGAGTTTTAAATAAATTAATAATTTACACATATTAATTAATGATTAAACCATATTTTCTTTGGTAAAACTTTCAAAATTCTATAGTATTAAATTTTTCATAAATGTTACAAGTAAGATACATAATATAAATTTTCAATTTTAATTATTTTAATATAATTATTTGATACTTAATATAAGTGAAATATTTATATAGAATTTTCCTATTTATTTACTCTCCCATTTATTTTTATCTCTTGTTAAGGTAAATGCATAAAAATTAAAGAGGGCAATTATTAATCATAATTTTAGAAGAAAAAATTTTAATTTACAAATTTATTCTTTACTAAAAATCAATAATCAATATGTAAAGTGATTGATTATTTATTAGGATATTAAGAGTAAAATTGGCAAAAAGTTAATAACTTCATTTTTTGTTTTCTGAAGATATGCATAAATAATTAAAAAAAAAAACTTATCTAAAATAAATTAGAGGAAGTCATAAGTTAGAATTAATTTTGATAAAATTCTAATTTTGTAAATAATAGTATAATTTTTAAATTTATAAAATTTATAATCTAAAATTGAAATAATTTTTAAGAAAAATCTATATTAAATCATATTCAATTATACATATGTTATTGTCTTTAAAGAATAATAAGTAAAGAATTACTAAAAGTATTAATTTATGATAATGTAAATGATAATTCAAACATCACTATTAATATAGTATTTAACGTAGTATACCAAAATTTATAATTTTATGTAGGTGTAACCTCAACTCTTATTTTGTAAACAACTATTCTTTTTTTAAAAATATTTGAAAAGATATATTTATGGCAAGTAAATTAATAATATTTTTTAAATTAATTCACATATAATATCTCTTAATTAATTAATAAAAATATTTACAATCATATTAACTCATAATAAAGTGATTAATAATTCTAATATCACAACTAATATTGTGTTTAGGGAAGTATTTTAAAACTTATAAACTACTTAATATAAATGTAATTTCATATTTTTCTTTTCAAAAGATATTTAATCATTTATCATTGATAATATAAAATTATTAATTAATTTATTTATTACAATATTAATTTTTGATCAAATAAAATTGCAACTTGTGTGCCACTCCAGTTATAATCCAGTATTATATAAGCATTCTCGTAGATACCATTAAATAATGAGCATTGCTGTGGGTATCGAAATAAAAGATGCGGACAAAGTTCTTAAAATTTAATGCATGCATCCACCGTTCATTTCATCGAGGAACTATTTTCAAGTTAAAAATCGATGGATACAATTAATTCGGAACTGATTTTTCTCTCTTACTGTCGCGTGATGCATCATTTCTCTTAAATTAATGAACTTCTTATTAGATACTGGAACCCTTTTAGGACTAAAAGAATGGATCTAAAGACCCAGGCATGACACGTTTTCAATAAGTAAAAATAAATGGAGAATTAAAAAAAAATTCTTATGGATTATAATTGATTAGTTACAATCCTAAAATATATTATTTAAACAGGTGTAATATAAATATGATATATAATAAATGAACTTCTTATTAAAGACCTGAATCCATTTAGGAGTAAAAAAGAATTGATCTCAAGACTCAGAAATGACAAGTTTCCAATAAGTAAAAATAATCGGAGAATTTAAAAAAAAAAAAAACATTCTTATTGATTATAATTAATTAGTTATAGTCTTAGAATATGTTGTTGAAATAGGTTTAATAGGAATACATAAAATTGAGGCTAATCTTATTGACTATTTAATGATGAGATCTTAAACTCAAGCAATTAGGTAACAAATTTAAATTGGGTGTAATCCGTTGGATAAATATCTATTCAGATGAGATCTATTACAATAAAAATACAGAGACACATTGACATAATGCCCCCCCAAATATTTCTTCGCCTTAATGGGATGGGCCTTTACTTCTAACCCTGCTTGGAGAATAGGCTGAAACAGATTAACTTGGTCCGATCCACATTGGGTTGGCTACTCCGCGGGCCAATGTAATTTTCTTGTTCTTCCAAGATTTCTCTTCTTTTCTAGGTCCAACCCAAACTTAATCCAATTGTTCTTCAAGAGAAAAAAATAATATAACCAGTCTGATGCCGTAAGCCCTTTGCTCTAGCGTTCTTGTCCTAGCCTTAGTTATTCATCTCGCGCCGACGGGAAGCAAAGGCAACGCCGGTGGCGAGCATCTGGCCACGGTGAGCGTTCCAACGAAAGCGACGGCGAGATTCCTTACAACGGCAGCAACCGATCCTCGATCTCGACTAGAGCAACTCTGGTCCGGTTATTCTTTTGGAAGTATTCAGCAACTCAGATATTGGTTGTGAATTATTGGGTGATGCATTTCTTACTACTTCATATTCTAAAAATACTTGAAGATTTGAATCTTCTTGATCTTTAGCATCTCAGATATTGATTTTAGGTTTTATTTTTTTTTAAAGAATACGTTTGCTTTAATTTTCTGTTTGCAATAAGATCTCATGGAATAGACGATGAAGATTGTAATCTTCTGTTTGCGATAAGATTTCATGAACAAGACGGGGAAGGCATATCTTGTTCAGAAACACCTTTTTCTTTTATGTTTCTGGTGTATCTCTCACTGATACGCGAGTTCGTCATATTAGGTGGAAGGGAATGTTCCTATATAAATAACCGGCTGCGAGATCATGATGATCTGATAAGTGAGTCTAACAGATTGCCTAGATCAATTTGTGAATGGGGTGTAGGTGGACGACAGTAGTATGGGTATTTCTGATAATGTGGTCAGCATCGTTGACGATGGCTGGGATGGCAGACGGGATAGACAGTAGTAACCTCAGTTCGGGAGGTCTATCATGGTCTACTGCAAAGGCGGACAGTGAGCTATTGTACCAGGCCTACGAAGAAGATTCGACTGATGACATCGTCAAGGATGATTTTGATGGCGGCTTTTCTTCACTCGACGGGATGTTGCAGTGGGCTATCGGTATTTATTTTTTTAAACCTCAATCGAACAATAATATAGATATCTTTTGTTTTTAACATATGTAGAATTCTACTTGATGCAATATTCTGTATATACTGAGTATTTCAATTTATCTTGTAAATTCATTAGGTCATTCTGATCCTGCAAAATTAAAGGAAGCAGCAGAAGCTCAGGATCGACTGTCACCAAGTGAGCTAAAGAAGCGTCAGATTGAGATAAAGGTAGAATTTAGTAATGATGCACAGTTTTTGCAAGATGAAATATAGCTCATGCCTTCTGTTTTCTTATGCATTTTAGAATTCAAGGGAATTGTAATACAGATTGATCATTCCTCGATTCAGTAAATGTGATTTATTTGATACTTTGTGTATTGTAATAAGTTTTATTTTTCTAGTAACTGTAAATTACCAAGTCGGAGGTGCACTCCTGTTTGGTTTTTGTGTCAAGCATGTGGTTACTTTTTCATCATATCTTACTATGGTGTTTCTTTTTATGATATTTGACAAGAAAGTTATCATAATACATTTTAGAGATAGATAATTATAATATATTATCAAACTATCAACACCAGTCGTTGAATTTACCAAAATAACAGTTTGCATCTATGGTCAATGATTGATATAGCAGAATAGAATAAGAGAATTCCCTCTTGTGACTGACAATGAAATTAGCTCAGTTGAATTTGTATCTAAAATAGTTTGGTACATGTATCTCTTCACGGTTTAGATTTTTTTCCCCCCTTTTTGCCTTATATTCATTTCACTCTTTGATACATGTTTAGTTTGCAAACAGGAATTAATGGAGGAAATGAAAATGCCATCAGATGCTAATATGATGAAGATTGCAATAAGTGATTTGAATAATTTATCTATATCTTTGGAAGATCGGTACCGTGCTCTCCAAGAACTTCTAGAACTTGTTGAGCCAATTGATAACGCAAATGGTTAGTGTATTTATAACTCTTGGAAGCTACATTGTTATGGTTTAACAACTTAGATGCATGGCACCTGTCTTTTATACTTGGGATATTATCCAGATCCAACAATGTCTTACTTATATTTGTTTTTGAGCATCCCAAATATTGTCTCTCTATGCAATGTGTCCATTTTATGACTTTTTGGTTAACTAGGGTAATGAACATGGATTATGTTGATACCTAAGGCCGCAAGTCCAATATCAAGAATTGAAAATACAAAATTCCAAGAGGCTAGTTGGATTGCCAAAAATAGCCCAAGTCTCTGCAGAAAAATACCTCAAAAGAGGTTCATGAAACACATACTTTCAAGAAGCCAAAATCTCCACAGAAAATTCTGCGAAAGAGGCTCATAAAAGGTCAAAATACCTTCACTTTAGAAGAGGTTCATTAAAGGTCAAAAGACCTTTACTTCAGTAAAGGCTTGCTAAAGGTCAAAAGATCTCATATTATCGAACATGCAAAGGAATCTGTAGTAACTGCTTCCTTCCTCGTCCACACTCTTGCTAGAAAAAAGGGCTGTCTGCTTTGCCTTTGGCACCATTTCTATCATGGATGTCTGAACAAATAGGATTCCACAAAGGTTAAAAGTTCATTATAGAGTGCTTATTTTTCATCCACCCCCATAACCACTCTTCCATATTTCATTATTGTACTTATACCTCCTAATTTAAGAACCCACTAAACATGCCAAAACAGATTATTATTATTATTATTGGATAGAAATGAGCAAAGAATTTTTGCTGTAGGTTCCTCCATTCAGCGATTGATTTGTGTTTATATATGTTTTCTTCCTTGGTTACTCATTTGTAATGCTTTAAAATTTGACTATTATATTTCTTGAGATGAACTTGATGCATACATTTATTTCAACAATAACTTTCCATTATTGATGTGTGATTTCTACATGGAAGCCTCTCCTAATGCTTTTATAATCTATGGTTGAAATTTGTCAACAATGGCTTTTGCTAAATTCGCAGTTATATTATTTTCACAACTTTTTGTCTACAATATCATATGTTTCAGCATTTAAGTGCAGTTGGTCCCACTTTAGCATTTTGTGATACTCCCAAATTCAAGAATCATGTCTTTATCCTTATACTTGTCTCTCAACAAAAAGAGTAAAATATAGTCATTGCCATTTATAGACAAAAAGGTTAAAAGCAGGGTTGAAGATGCTTCAGAATTTAAATTGTGCATTGGTTTTCCATATACCTTTTGGACTTTAATCTTTCTTCTCATTTGAGTTGTTGCTTGCAAGTAATTAGTTTTCATGATCTCTCTCTCTCTCGCATGCAACAAGCATAAGTGATGGGATTTAGTGTAAACTGGTGAGGGGGTGCACACACAAACTACAAATAAGCTATGGAATTGCCAAATTGTTTTGATATAGTGGTAATGATATGTGTCCAATACAGGAAGATATTAATTAAGATCTTTTTGTCAGTTTGATTGTGTTATAAATATGCTCTTTCGATGTCCAATAGAGTAAGTTCTTATAGAGGTTATCATGGCTGTTAGATTTGAAGAAACTAGGGGGACTTCACATTGTAACAAAGGAGCTATACAACTCAGATCCGGGTATAAGGACAATTGCTGCATGGATCCTTGGGAAAGCCAGTCAAAATAATCCAGTAGTGCAGCAACAGGTACACTTTGTCTTACGATGAATGAAAATTTTGGAACTCAAGCAATGTATGAGAGAGGTTTAGCTATATATGTGTGTGTAATTATGTATATATATGTGTGTGTAATTATGTATATATATGTGTATGTATGTGTATGTATATGTATATATAAACTTATATTTCATATCTTGCAGATCTTGGAACTCGGAGTTCTCTCAAAGCTGGTGAAGATGGTAAAGTCTAATATTGTGGAAGAAGCTAACAAAGCATTTTATGCTATTTCAGCTTTGATAAGGAGTAACTTGTCTAGTCAGGAACTGTTCTATGCTGAAGCTGGAAATTTGATGCTTCAGGTGACCTACTTTAATTTCTTGCTGTTGTTATTGTAAGGGAACTCCTTTGTAGAACTGGTAATTTACACTAAACAGCTTTTAGGATATTTTGAGGAACTCAAGTGTTGATATCAGATTGCAGAAGAAGGCTGTGCTTCTCTTGGCTGACCTAGCTGAGTTTCAGTTAGTAGATGCAGACAGTACTGAACCGGCTTTCTTCAGTGACAGGGATCTGATTAAGTCTGTGGTTGGTCTAACAACATCAACTGACCTTGATCTCCAGGAGAAGGTCCGTTCTTTACATTGTGACCATTTTTTTTTTTTGGTCATTTTTAAAGACAAAAAGATCTGTTTTGTGTTGCATACTTTATTTGTTAAATGTTAATGTCGTTGGCCATACTGTCATCTCTGAGTTATGGCCATGTTTCTGTAATTTATTTATTTAGCTTCCCATTAGTAACTTATATCTATCCTCTCAATTTGCCAATGACTAGCATTACTGGGAGGCTAAATAATACTTGTGAGAACAAGTGGAGGAATTTGCAGAGATTTATATTATATAAAAGGGTTTGAAATCGCACAATATAAATTGTTGATTGCAATGAGAATTATTTATATGGGGGATCTTTGTGTTTGTTACTTCTCATGTATTCACAATTAAAATGGACGCAGAAATATATATCTGATTTTGTGCATACTGTTTGGGGAACATATTTTGAATGTTGCCTTCTGTTCCTTTTGTCTGTCTTTAATTACCCTAGTTCCCTGTGTCTGTTCAATACATTTGTATTTAGGTTTGACTTTCGACATTGCTTCTGAAATGTAATAACCAGGCTCTTGTTGCAATTAAGAGGCTCTTGCAGCTCACTACCACGGAAGCTCAGGTCTTCAAAGATTTTTGTGGTTTAGCTGATGCATTAAATAGAATGAAAAAATTTCTGCTTGATTTGATGGAAGATGAGCATCAGAGAGATTATGCGAGGGATGTGGAAAGCCTGCGCAGGGAAGTAGAATACATTTTCCATAAGAAGCTGGGAGGTAGATGAGTTGATTCCCCTATTCCCCTATCTCCGGTGGCAAGTGGCAGGACAGTGATACACGTGGTTACAATTAAGGGAATGTTACAGTTAATTAGTTATTTAGGTTGTTTTTTATTTTCTGAGCTATGTACTTCTTTTCATCTTGTAATAGTTTTGGCATGTGCTGATGGCGTGAGGGTTTTCCGCTGGATTCTATGAGGTGGTATATAAATGCCGATGAAATTTGAGAGCAAACCAATTGGTTGTGCACCATTCAACCTAAATTACCCTCTTCGTTCTTCTCCCCTCCCCCCCCCCCCCCTCCAGTCAATTTCTAAGTTACCGAGAGAAATATAAATGAAATTGCGGGGCCAACAAATGGGTTGTGCACCCCTCTATTTAAAATGAGCAATATTATATATATTGAAAATAGGAGATTTGAAACTAGATTTTTAATGCAAATCGATGATTGACATTAACATTAAATAAACAAGGATAAATCTATAAAATTTAATTTAATAAATGTAAAATATTTGAAATTGAATGTTGGATTCTATTTTTGATGCGTGTAGCTTTTTTTTTTAATCTAAAATGCGTTCTTCATTCTTGTTTCTCTTTTCCAATCCATTGACGTGTATCAATTGGTAATGCCATTGTGAGCATAGTAGCTGAGAAAATGCAAAGGGAATAGAACCAATTGAAGCCAATGAACAGTGCAATATGCATTCGCGGGGCGTGACAAGATGGAAGGTGTAAGTTATCCTTCATTTTGCTTAAAATATAGGGTTTCAGACATGCCATGCCAAGAGTCCTGGATCGGGTAACCAAGGGTAAATAAAGGCGTGAGGAAGCTGAACCAGGAAAGCTTTGTTGGACAAATGACCGGAATGTAAGTCTCTAGGCTCATTGGATGGATCTAACGATAAAATTTTTGTTGGGCAGACAAGCGGGATATGAGTCTTTAAGGCCATTGGATGGAATTCACCTAAAGCGGTCCAAAGTTTATGGATGGATTCAGGACTTGGAAAGGTGAAGCAGCACAAATGGTTAGAAGATTGGAAGAATGATAAGAAGGTTGGACGGTACAACTTACCTATGGCAGTAGCATTATGCTATTACTAGAGGTGAGTATCTCCTATTCTCAATATTCAAAGCCAAAATCCTATCCTAATAATTACCTCATATACTCACCCTTGTCACCCACCAATCCTTGATCACCTAAAACTACGGTTTGGCTTTAAGGAAATTTTTTAGGTTTAAGGTTTTGAGTTGACATGGTAGATATTTGATTTTGGATTCTCAATTTAAATAGGATGAATTGAGCTGATTTGATTTGAATTTAATTTCTTTAAAAAATTTTAGCTCATGATTTGATATAAGGTTGATTGAAATTAATTTTTTAACTCAAAATTGCTTCAAATGAATTTACTTGGTTTTTTAAAATTCGAATTGATTATAATAATTAAATTTTTTTATAGCTAAAAGTGGTAGCAATTGAATATTATATTAACAATTTAATGTTTTAAAATTTCAAAAAAAGCAACGTTTCACAACTTAATAGTATAGCATAAATTAAAAAAAAAAAAAGAATGGTTAAGGATAGTACTATAAATATAGTAGTGTTACGTTAATGTAATAGTATTACGGTACTACCTTTAGCCACTCGTATTTTTGCGTTTTCTCACCAATATATTTGTGATACTCAGTTTACGTTTGTCAAGAATATTTTTGAGGGAAGAGCCACCGTTGACAAACTGAATCAAACACTAATTACTTTAATTCTGAAAGAGGCGAAACCCAACTTTATTAATCGGTTCAAATTGATCCCATTATGCAAAGTCAATTAGAATTGTGTTAGAAAGATCATTATAAACGGGCTCAAAAATAATACGCCCCATCTGATCTTTCCTAACTAGGCAAATCTTGTTCCTGCCTGTTGAATCCATGACAACATTTATCGTAGTCTCCGATGCCAACCTAGATAGGCCCAGAATTTAGAAGATGAAATCTAACGGTGGCAAGAGCTCTTTAGTTCAACGGCTGTCATTGTGTTTGGCGCAAAGAGTTTCAACCAACGGCTATAAGTGCATCAGAACCAACGCTGATATGATATGCTGACGTCATCTAGTTCCCATTGTTGGAAAATGAAACGGCTTCTCTGTTAACTCAAAGGTTGAAGATGCAGAAAACGTTTGAAGAGGGAGGTAAGTGACACAACCCTAGCAAGTGTCATAATCGCCAATGACAAGGCAGGTCCACTTCACCGCACAAACATCGCGTGCATCTGTTTATTTATTATTCTTAAAAATAATTTGATATTTTTATTTTTAAAAATAAAAAATTGATTTGATAACTTATTTCCAAAATTTATTTATAAAAAATATAATTTAAATATTTTTAAAAATTATTTTTTTATTCTTGATATCAACTTTATAATTAAATAAAATACTTTCTTATTTATAATATCAATATTTTTTATTTTTTATTTTCCTTTAATTTAAAAATTATTTTTTAACAAAAATTATTTTTTAAAAAATTATTTTTTAACAAAAATTATTTTTTAAAAAATTATTTTTTAACAAAAATTATTTTTTAAAAAATAATTTTTCAAAAAAATTTCTAAAAGTATAAATATAAAAATATATTCAAATCACTCCTAATTTATACTAAAAGGCTCAATTGAGATTGGGTTTAAATGTTTGGTCTAAAGTTATTTTGTACTCTTTAAAACTTAAAATAATTGATGAAAAAAATAATAAAATTTTATAATAAAACATGAGATGAAATTTTTATATGAAATAAAAAAAAATATTATAAAATATTTAAAAAATAATTATAATTAGAAGTGAATATTTGAGTATGAATAAGATTTAGAGCATTTTCTCATTTTTGCTATTGGCTTTGTTTCCCCCTTATTTCTCCATTTTTTAGCCAACCTTTTTCATTTATCCACCAAGACAAACAAGTCTCTATTTCATCTTCTTTTTCTCTTCTTCTCAAAAGGAAAGGTCACCACTTTCCATCAATTTCTCATATTCCTTAATCCAAGCAAAGTAAGACTTCCTAAGTTTCAATCTTTGTTAAGTTTTTCCTCCATTTTCTTTTGGTTTAGAGTAATAAAAAAGTTTAAGTCCGAAAAGGAAATTTGAAGCCTTAACCTTAAACTTGTGATTTTGAATGATTAAGAGTAAGGAAGTTTTAATTTCTTTCACCCAATATCTTCTTCATACAAGGTAAGCAAGCCTTCAAATTAGATTTAGATGATCTTGAATAAATTAAGTTTTGGTTTTTCCTTATGGGGGCATTTGGTTCACGGAATCTTACATTCCCAAGAAAGTGTACATTGTCGAAAATGTGATTCTCAGGTATGTGATTCCTGAGAATGTAAGATTTTTATATTTGGTTCAACACAAATATCCCTAAGAATATTTTTTTACATTCTCAAATATATTATATTCTCATATTTGGTTCACACTTATATTCCTAGGAATCTTATTACTTTTTTCAAAAATACTCTTATCAATTTTTTGTTATAAATTGAAATAAATAATAAATTTAATTAAAAATATATGAATAAAGACTTTTGAAGACTTAATAAATTAATAATTTAAATTATATTTGATTAAAATATAATAAATAATTTAATATATAAAATATTAAAATTTTTAAGAATTTGGATTTGAATTTGAATTTGAATTTAAATTTTCATATAATTAATTATATAAAATAAATAACTAATTTCTCCGTTATTGACAAAAAAAATTATTTTCTTTGAAAAAAAATAAGAGAGAAAGAAGAGATATAATCTCTTTTAAATTTAAATGAAAAGAAAATAAAAAATTTTAAATTTTTAAATAATTAAAATATAATAATCACATATTTTATCTTTAAATATTTTTTTCATCCATTTTCTTCATGCAAATAAGAAAAGAAATTAAGTGTTCATTTATTTTATTAATAAATATTTATAAAAATATTATTTATTTATATATATATATATATTTATAAAGGGATGATATATTGTTTATATTAATGATTAAAAAATATTATTTATATATATTTATAAATAAGGGTATAGAAGAATAGGGATAAAATTATCTTTTTTTCTTTAGTATCAATATTTCCATGGGATGGGAATGTAGGATACCCACCTCCCCCCATAGGAATATTTAATGAAAAAATTAGCCTTCAAAATATTCCTAGGAATGTTACGTTCCCTGGTAAATTTTTTGAAAAACTAAACTAAACATGGGAATGTAACATTCTTATGAAATATTTCCGAGAATGTGAAAATATCCCTTGAACCAAACATCCCCTATGGTTAAAGGCAATTTGGAGGTATTGATGCTATGGATGCATGTTCAAGGTGTGATTATTGTTGGACTTAAGGCATAAGATATGATTTTTATGTTTCATGATGAATTAATTATGTGATTTGTCTCAAGGTGAAATTTTTTGCAAGAATTTTTTAGATGAACAATGTTTTTTGTTTGAAAATCTACAAAAAAAAAATCATGTTATAAGCAATTATACATGAGAGTTTTGCTCTCTAGAATGGCATAATTGATTACATGCTAAAGCCCTACCCTTTAGATCCCCTATAATCAATTATATAATCAATTATGCCCTTACAAAATTACTCTATAGGATTATATAATTGATTATATCCTATGCATTATTAGATATTATTTATCATAAGAGTTTCCAAAGCATGTAATTTGTTCCATAATGATAATATGAGTTGTTATGCATTAAATAGTGTTGAAAGATGTAATTTAGGACCATGCAAAAAATGCATGGTGATGTTTTGAAATGTGAATGTGTGATATGAATTGATTTTGCAATGGTTGAATTTGATTTGTAGTATTGAATATAAAAATTGAAATAGGGGCTAAAGATGATACTTGTGACTTGAACACCAAATCCAGTGATCGCTTATGAAAGATATGGATAAGGATAACTTGGAGATATAAAGATAGGCTTATAAGAGATAAAAATGGATAAAAGTTACAAGGAGATTACTTGCTCTGCTTTTTATATTTCTATGCATTGAATGATATAAATGCTATATATATATATATATATATATATATATATATATATATATATATATATATATATATATATATATATATATAACCTTAAAATTTGTGAAAATAAATGAGCATGTTTATATGGATGTTATAGTTACTAATGAAATTGCATTATGAAATGTGTGAAATATGTAATAAGACTAAAGGAGGATAAATCTGGTTAGCAAGATCTTAATTATTGTGAGTCATTTACTTTAAAATGTTTACTCTGTAAGCATTGAATTTACTTTTTTGTTTTTTTTATAGATTCTTAAACAAATGTGCTTCCACCACCACCATAATGATCATAGATCCTTTTTTATTCTCCTTAGCATGATTACGAATAGCAATTGAATATTTTACTTATAGATAGATATATCTCCTGAGCCTTTCCATAGAGGACTTTGGCTTATAAAAGTTAGTAGTTGAGTGATAATTTTTTGTCTATCAAGACTAGTTAAGCCAATTTATTCCTAAACATGTTAAAGATTATAAACAAGTTTAATTTTCCTTATTAATTTATTGAATATTATTACTCTTACTTACTAATGAAAATCTTATTTCTAGTTATTTATACTATTCCATATGTCTACATATTATGTATGACTAGGTTAAACTAGCAAAAATTGGTAAAATAGATTCTACACCAATTGTGACTAAGAAAAGGTCATGACAAAAGCAATATCGGAACATAATCTAAAATTTTAGCGGAACAGGGTCCCTAGAATGGTTGATTAGGTTCTATCTATTTGATATCTAAATAGTATTAATCAAAATTGTACTAATGGTACATATCAACCTAGGATTATATATCACTAGCACCATTTCGATGGACCCTATGGTGTGTAAGAATGTTAGTGTGATATTTATCGTTAGCAATTTTCTCATTATTGACTTTTTCCTTATATAAATGTTTAGGAATTTCATGGATTAGGAAAATGTTGAATTCTAGAAGTTAACAAGCTAACAAACCTAACAATAAAGAATCATCTATAGGTTTATAAACTCAAAGTACTAGACATTAAAAGGAAAATAATGGATAACAAATTCCTTATTGGGCTATAAATTTTGCGTAACAAGTAGTGAACTAAGTAGTAAAAGATTGTGTTAAGATTAGGAGTAGGATTAATATAAAAGCTAAGATAACCATGATAAGGTCAAGACCAAGACCTTGAATATGGGCACACCTCTCTAAAAAATGGTGTTAGAAATAAGTTTCGCATTGTACATGAATTCCTTAAATTGAGGCTTCTTTGCTATTCTAGTATCAATCCAATAGTGGATCCTTACAAGTTTCTAGATTAAATTAAGTAATATGGTAAGATGTTACAATGTTGCAAAGCCTAGAATATTTACTAGTAGGGCTCATAGGCTACTAATTGGATGGTGTTGCTTACTATTGGTTTGTAAGCACTGTTAAGAAAAAGAATCATCATATGGAACCTTTAACTTAGGCAACATTTCATGAAAATTTTGTTAGCTATTTTCTATCTTCAAGTGTGCACCAAGCCAAATATAAGGAATTTGAATACTTAAAGCAAAGGAATCTTTCTTTCAATGAATGCCCAATTCACCAAGTTGTCTAATTATGTTAACTATCTAAACCCTACTAAAAAAATTAGGATAGAGAGATTTATCTAAGGGTTATGTGATTATTACTTTAAAAGAGTCTACTGTAATGATCCTATAACTTATAAACAAGTGTTGGATTAAGTATTAAGGCTTGAGTTTAAAACCAAGGAGATATGGGAGTGTGAAGTACTCGAAGGTAACAAAAAATGAAGTAGATTGGAAAGGTAAAGCTAAATGCAACTTAATAGAAGGATGCTCCCTTAAGGAACTTTAGTAAAGAGAAATGGATCTAATTTTGGGCCACTATCATTTTTTAGAACCTATAATGAACCCTTCATAAGGAAGAGTGCAAAAATTCAAAGAAGTCATTCTAATTTTTCATCAAATTATTAGAAAAACCATCCTTAAGTACATAATAATGTGTGATTAAGCATGCAATGATTCTTTCAATGTTACACTTATCGTGATAATCCATATAGTTAATTTGGCGGGGCATGCTTCAAATGTGATAATGAAGAGCAAAAGGCTAAGGAATATCCTAAAAGCCTTTTTAGCCAAATCATAAGTTATTTAATCTCTTAACAAAATATTTTGACACCCTCACTTGTGAACCCAGTAAGAAATTGACCAATACCTACAAGAAGTGCTAGTGCAAGTAATCAAAGAACAAGGTTAATGGAAGTCAAGTTTAGGTTTATATATTGATACAATAGGAGGCCTAGGCCTAAAATGCCATTATGATAGGTATTTCAAGAATTAATTATACCTTTATTAGAGTATTATTTGACCCCAATGCCATTCACTTTTCTAATTTTTAAAAGATTTATTGCTTCTTTAAATTAACTTTCAAAATTCATAAGTGCACCTTTAATTGTAATGACCCTAATTGATAAATCCTTGATAGCTATTTATATGACAAAAGCTTATCATATATATGTTCGTAAGCATGTAATGTTTACCAATTTAATTTTGTTAAAGAAGATATATTATAATGTGATCTTAGGAATGGATTAGTTTATCTTAGTACCATAGGTGAATAAACTATTTTTAACAAAATTGTCACTTTTTCTATAGAAAAGCCCCCATTAGTTAAGTTTCAAGGAGAGAAGTTAGCCAAAATCATTAGCTTGATATCCAATATCAAGAAATAAAGGCTTGTTAAGAAAAGGTGTACAACTTATTTAGTTATGATTCAAAATATAAATTAACCTATTTTGGATCTTAGCAATATTGCAATGGTACAAAGAGCTTTCTGATGTATTCCCAGAAGAATTGCTCAAACTGCCACTTAATAAAGAAATAGAGTTCCAAATTGATATAGTACCTCGTATTATGTTGATTTCTATGCTATTTAATTAAATGGCTTTTATAGAATTGGAAAAGTTAAAAAAATAGTTACAAGGCTTATAGATAAAGGCTTTGTTCATCCGAGTTCTTTTCGATGGAGAGCTCTAATGTTGTTTATTAAGAAAGAAAATGAATCCTTAAGGTTGTACATTAACTACCACCAATTAAACAAGGTTACTATCAAGAACAAATATCCACTCTTTCACATAAATTATTTATTTGACAAGTTACAAGGAGCAAAATATTTCTAAAATATAAATCTGTGTTCAAGGTACCATAAACCAAAGATTTGAAAAGAAGACATTTCAAAGATGGCTTTTCAAGCACATTTTGAACACTATGAATAGTCATGTCTTTTGGGATGACTAATGCCTTAATTACTTTTATGGATTTTATAAATCAAGTGTGTATGCCTTTCTTAGATAAATATGTGATTAGTTTCATTAATGATATTCTTATGTACTTAATAAGTGAAAAAAAAATGTTTAGCATCTTTGAATAATGTTACAGACTTTATATGAACACTGATTATATGTTAAATTCTCTAAATGCATGTTTTGGATGAACAATGTGAAGTTCTTGTTAGTGTGTGTCCTAGGAACCAATCATATAGATGATTGAAATAATATACAATGTATTATATTTTATTTCAGGCAATGTAATTATTATATTTTATTTTTAATTTTTTGCACAATTTATAACTTAATATAATAATTATCCCTGAAATAATTTTATTATTCCTAAAATGCCCCTAATCAAGTATTATTACGACAGGGATAATAATAGTACATCAAAACTGGCATGTATAGTGACTGATAATTATGAATCATAGATATGTGATATCAAGTCAATATATGAGTACATTGTTAGTGAATAAATGTACTAGATTGACCCACTATAAGAATACTGCATGGATAAGACTTGTGTCATTAGTAGTTCTCATATGGTCACAATTGCATATAGTCTTTTGACCTGAAGTCACTATGGTTCCCTACATGAGGGGTTACTCACTTTAATGTCATCTTATGTCACCTTTAATCGGGATGATGAGTAGGGCGTTGATTAGGTGCGTCATGAATCATGCAGAGGAAAGTAGTGATGTAGATAGGATTTTGTTACTTTTATAAAAAAAAAAAAAAGATATATATCCTTGGCCCCCTTGATTGAGTAAGATTTAAAAATGCATGGCCATGCTCAAATGGATCAATATGTGATATTGATCATTTGTTTTGGAGTCTACTCAGTATTAAGAAATATAAATTGAACTTTGACAATGATGACACTCTCCATGTCTCCAATTCAATTTGGATATTATTATAAAATGGATTATGATGCAAAATGTTAATCATGTAATAGGTGGATGTCGAATCACAAATATTCTTACTACTTAGGTGGCAGTGATGTATTACTAGATACCGCTCACTATCTATGACTCAATAATGAGTCATTGTCAACGTAGTAAGAGCCTAAAGGGTCACACAAAAGGAGTAAGAATAAGACAATAATTAATTGGACTTTAATTATATTAATATCCAATTAATTAGACTTATTTTTATGCATATATATATTATTATTAAGAATAATAATATATTGTTCACGTAATATATGTATATAATATTATGTGATATTATTTAATATTAAAGTAATATCAAATAATTATATTATCATATATTAGATAAATATATTATGAGATAATATTATTTTGATATTTGATAACTATATGCAATTATCTAAATATTAAGATATTTATATTATAAAATAATATTATCTAATATTAGATAATTAATAGATAAGTCCTATCTCTCCTCACTCTCTCTAGGATAATGATAAGATGAGTTGTTAAGTGTGATTAGAATTTTAAAGGCATTATCCTAGTAGGACTAGGATTATAGCTTGCCTAAGTTCTATAAAAGGAGATTTGAGGGCAGCACTTTTAAAAACGCACATGAGCTCTTAAAACCCTAAAATCACTCAGAAAATATTCAATCCTAAATTCTAGAGAGAGAAATGCATCCTAACAGATTCATGAAGAGTGAGAGGTCATTATTCACTCTATGTGAATACCGTAGAGACACTGAACCTTCCGACTGGCTTTTGATTCATCTACTATCTTAAGTTTTGATTAGTAGAAATACGAGTGCCCAATAGGTAAAACCCTAATCATTAATTTATGTCTTTTGCATGGATCCTAGGTAGAATTCAGATCAAGATTTTAAATTTTCACTGCGTATGATAATCCAAATTCCCAATAGTTCTTAGGGCATGCTATATCACAAGAAGGAATTTAAGTGGACCTTCAAAAAGTTAAAGTTATGGAAAGTTAGTTGAAACCCATATTTATCACTAAAATTTGAAGTTTTCTTAAGTTAGCAAAGTATTATAGGAGGATTAATAAGGATTTTTCTAAGGTAGTTGCACTTTTAATTACGTTGACATAGAAAGGAACCAAGTTTGTATGGTTGGATGCAAGTTTCCAAAAGTTGAAAATGTGTCTAACTTTGACTCCAGTTTCAGCATTACCTTTAAGAATAGGTTGATATGCAATGTACTACAATGCTTCTAAAGTCAATTTTGGTTGTGTCTTAATGCAACATGGTAAAGTGATAGCATATGCCTCTTAATAATTGAAAAGGCATAAGCAGAATTATCCTACCTATAAGTTAGAAATGGTGGTGATGATTTTTACTGTGAAAATTTAAAAGCATTACTAGTGTAGGGAAACTTATGAAATTTACATAGACCACAAGAGTTTAAAGTATATTTTTAAGTAGAAGAACTTAAATTTGAAGAAAAAGAGATGGATAAAGCTTACTAAGGGCTACTCAATCCTTTATCATTTGATAAGGCTAATATGATAATGAACACATTAAGTAGAAAGCCTATAAATAAGGTGATGGAAATGCCTCTTTAAGATTAAGGAATGTTGCTATCTTAAGTAATAATTCAATCTGTTCTTATTGAAAGGATCAAGGATGCTTAGAAGATCAATTCAAACAATATAACATTGATGAAGATTGCAACCAAGAACCTAGAGATAGGTTTAAGCATTAATGAGAGAAGAGGGATTTGTCATCAAAGGCAAATTTAGGTTTGTTCAAGCAAATAGAACAAGTTATTACATCATGTTCATATTTCTGTATACACCATGCACACCAAAGTAGCTAAGATATATCATGACCTATAGGATACCTTTTTAGTGGAAAGGGATGAAGAAGGATGTACTCAATTATATAATGAAGTACTTCACACGCTAGCAAGTAAAAACAAAAAATTAACATCCAATGGGGATGCATGATATACATAGTATTTTTTACTAATTTTCCACTATATTTATGTCTCTTAGGATGTGATTGTACTTATTTTAGAATAAATTATAGGCTTATTTTAATGGATTTAGGATGTGATTGTGCTTATTTTAATAGAAAACATTGACTAATTGTAGAAATTTGACATTATTTTAGATTTTTAATTGTAACTTGAACTTTAAACTTTTAATCGAGATGATCTTTATATAGATGGAAAGTTAAGAAAATTCTCTATAACTTTTATTGTTTGTGGAAGATTCAATTTGTACATTTAGTGGGTTGAATTTGGCCTTGAAGCTAATCTAGTGGTGTTATCCTAGTGTAGTGGACTAACATAACTTCATTATTTAGCCTATAACTCGAATTTAAGCTAAATTATAAAATTTCAATGCCTAAAGTTATATAAGACCTAAAGTAACATATTTCTAAATTGTTGGAGCTAAAGTGATGTTATTTCAAAGAAACAAACATAACCTTAACTAGAATGATAAAAATTAGACAACATTAGATTTGTTTTAGTGTTTAAGTTATAATTTGGGCTACAAGCCTCTAAATTGTAAAAATTCTAGTTCATTATTTACCTAAAAGATATACCTAAGTATTTGTAACCTAGTTACGCTAAATTAGGGGCATAAATAAAGGCAAAAATATAGCTTTAGAGAGAAATTTAGATTTCAACAATTTAAATTTTTTTTCTTTTTATGTTTTAAGTTTTTTAAGTTATGAGTGACTAAACTTTCTTCTTTTAATTCAAGAGATCCAGTACATTCTTTATATTTAACTTTGAGATCTTGTTTTTCATCTTATATGCTTAATTAATTATCTCCGTTCTTTTATTTTTTTTATTGATGATTGTATAGATAATTTTCTAAAAAAGGCCTTTTAGTTTATTATCTATGTGATCAAATTTTGAAATGGTTAATTAAGTTATTTTATACTTGTGAATTAATTCAATTAGCTATTATATGAGGGATGAATTAAAGGATATGTTTTATAATTTGCACACTTGTAAGGTTGTTTAGTTTATTTTAGTTGAATTTCTTTTATCTTTATTTATTTTGATTCTAATCGGCTACAATTAGGTCTCAATAAGGATTAGGTTTAAACTAATCAGCCCTAAATTCTTAAAACTTTGACAAAAAGATTTAAGAATAATTATAGGCTTCTAGGTTGTTTTCATTAATTGAATGATTAATTCAGCATTACTTATGTTTTATTATCAATGATTAATCGATGGATTAATGTAAAATCCTTTGAACTGGAATTTTTCTTACTATAAGTAAACTCTATTTTTATATTCTATTTTCAATTCATATAATTATGATTTCTTGCTATTTAATTCTATTTTTCTTACTTTGAAAAATCCCCCTTATTTCTTAATTAAATTGAAAGTAAATTGAAATCTAATTTTTATAGGATTGACTCAATTTACCATTTCTAATAATTTGTTTGGATTAATTTTGCTATGTTATGATGTGCATCAATGCACTAACGATTCCTAATCCTGGAGTAGTGGAAACGTGTGAAAATCGAATTCTTGATAGGACTACTGTAGAATCAAAAGGGATGTAATTCCATTTGAGTCAGTGCAAATCGGTTGACTAAGATAACTTATTTCTTATTGGTTAAAATCACTTTATTGCAGTTCAGTATGCCTAAATGTATCTTAACAAAATAGTGCCATTTCATAGATCGCATTACAAAATCATTTATAAACATTAATTATTCAAAAACTTACACATTCATTTTTAGTTAATGTCTTATCAAGCATTGTTTATATATCAATTTTGATGTCAATTATATAATCAACAAGTTAAAAATTCACACAATGATTTCTAAAATATTTTTTAAAAAAATATTTTAATTTTTTTTCATTTCATGCTAATTTTTAGTAAAAAAATGATGCAAAATATTTATAGAATTTTTTTAATATAAACTTTTCACTTATCAACTAGAATATTTATAGTAAAAATTGAATAATCCTAGTATCCCATCAAAAATATGTATTTTGAGTTAAAAATATTGAAATATCATAACTTTGTGCTTGATCCTTAATTTGGGACAAATTTTAAGTTGATCATGTAAATTTTCAAGAACTACCCATTTATAATGCTAAAGGTATTTCCAAATCATAAAAAATAATTGTTTTCATTTTTTCCATCTTTGATCATTTTTCAACTAACTTTAGACTTCTTTGTAATATTTTGTCAAAAACATATAAGTGTCCAAAAATTAGATACAATATCAAAAGTTATACAAAGAAAATACAAAAAATTGCTTAAAAAACTTGTACAAAAAAATTAGAGAAATAAAAAAGTAAAAATATGAGAATTAAAAGTAAGAAAGGCGTTTAAGGTGACTTTTGAATCTATTACAATATTTTATCCAACACTTAATAAGTATCTAAAACTTATATACAATCTTAGGAGTTAAACAAAAAAAAATAAAAACAAAAACCTTTTAAAAGAACTTATACAAAAAATTAGAGAAGTGGAGGAGAGAAAAATATGAAAAATAGAAGTAAAAAATGATATCTTTTATGTCTTGAACCAGTGGCCTAGAGTAGCACATTTGCTTCATGCTTGATGTTTATTAAAAAAGCATGGATAACTCACTAATGTGTGGAAAAAAATCAAGTAAGATTTAGGCATCTATAAAAGGACCTAGATAGAGATAGAGATAAAGCTTGGAAATGCATATAAGGGACAGTGAGAATGATAAGAAGGAAAAAATATGGTATGCTTTTCCTATAATACAAAATATCATTGCTCCCATGACTTTAAATGTCAATTATTTTCAAAATTGCTACCTAAATTTTAGTGAGAAGAAAATACATTAGTTATTAACATAAAATTGACATCTTGTATATCATTATTTTCTAAGTAGTTTGTAGTTATCATATCTTTAGACATTGGTTAAATACAAAATTGGCATGTTTACTTTTTACATTTCCCAATCAATCACTTGAAATACCTTTAAATTACAATTATATATAAAATTAACTTGGTTTTTTATGGATCCCCAAAGACCTCATAAATGCTATCACTTTAGATGATCGTTTATTTCAAAATCAATGTGCTAAAGTTTGACATTTTTCTTACTAAACTTTTGCAATATCTTTAGATCTTAGTTAATTTTTAAAGCTAATGTCTTAAGTCTTCTCATTTTTTTCAATTACCTTTAAATACCATATATTTTAATGTTGATTAAGTAAAAAACTTAAAATAACATCTTAAGTTTCCTTATAATTTCAAAGACACTATCATGTCCAAATATATGTCAATTAATCCTAAAATTAATGTCTTAAGTTTCCTTATTTTTCTAATAGCCTTTAAATATCATGCATTTTGACATCAGTTAAATAAAAATATCAACATTTTAAATTTCCTAATAGTTTAAAAAATATAGATGTTGATTAATTCTAAAAATGACATCCTAAGTTTCCCTATTTTCCTAATACCTTAAATTATGAGATTAGTTAAGTAAAAAATCAATATCTTGAGTTTCTAATAATTTAAAAAATACCACCATATGTAAATAGGTGTCAATTATATTTATGATTTGTCATCTAAATTTTTCAAATAATTTCAAAAATACAATCACATTAAAATGGATGTTGGTATTAACTTTGACTAATGTCTATCAATTAATGTATATTTTCAATTCTATAATAATTCACCATTATATCTTATAAAAGCATACAATTCATAGCCTACTTTTGGGAGCCATTCCAACAAGTTTTAGGAACTTAACTATGTTTAATATCACTTTTCACCTATAAACTGAGGGGTAGTCAAAATGAATAACATATATTTTTAAAGATATGCTTAAAGCTTGCACTTTGGAATTTAATGGCAATTGGGAGAAGTACTTATCACCAATTGAGTTTGCTTATAATAATAATTATTAATCAAGTATCAAAACAACTTTATATAAAGCCTTTTATAGTTAGAGGTAGGATATATGGTAGGATGGTTTGAACCAAGAAAGGCAAGGCTCATACCTAGGATCATATTAGATAATAAATGCTTTAGAAAAAGTTTAGATAATTGGAAATAGGTTGAGAATGATACAAGATTGACAAAAATCTTATGGATAATTAAAATAAAGAGCTAAAGTTTTAAAAAAATAGGTATGGTTTTCCTTAAAGTTTAACCTATGAAAGGAGTCATGTAATTTAAGAGGAAGGGAAAATTAGCACCTCACTTTATTGGACCTTTTTTTATTATTAAACCTGTAAAAGCTATAGCTTATTATTTTGAGTTGCTAGATAGTTTATAGGTCATCCATCTAGTATTCCATATTTTTATGCTTTGAAAGTATGTGCAAGATGTATCCCATATGATCAAGGTGAATCATTGTAATTGGACTCCAAGTTATCGTGCGAGGAGTAATTGGCTAAAATTCTAGATTTTCAAGTTTGAAAATTAAGGTTTAAAAATGTGCTATTTGTAAAAGTCCTATAGGAACCCTATAGAATAGAAGAAGCTACTAAGGAGCTAGATTTGGATAGGTTGCACAAGAATCTATACCTACTTAATAAGTGCTAAAGTTTTATGTTAAAATATCTTTTGTAGAATTTATCAACTAAGTGAGGTTTAAAGAATTCAAGGATGAATTCTTTTAAAAGGAGAAGTACTATTATGCCTCTTAAAATTTAAAATAATTTATGCAAAAATAATATATTATTATAATAAAATATAAGATAAAAGTTTTATGTGAAATAATTAAGAAAAGAGCATAGTGAAATGTTTAAAAACTAATTATAATTAAAGATAAGCATTTAAGTATAGAGGAAATTTGGGGTATTTTTTTATTTTTACCTCTAACCCTATTTCCTCTTTATTTCTCCATTTTTCAACCAATCCCTTTCATTTCTCCACCAACACACATAATCTTCCTATCCATTTTCTTCTTCTAATAAACAAAAGGCACCACTTTATATCAATCTTTCAGATTTGTCAATCAAGGCAAGGTAAGACCTCCTAAATTTCAATCTTTGCTAATTTTTTCCTCTATTTTCTTTTATGTTAGGACTAAGTTTAAGTTCAAAAAGGAAATTTAAAGCTCTAATCTTAAACTTGTGATTTTCAATTATTAGGATAAAAAAAGTTATAATTTCTTTCACCTAGTATTTCATTATACAAAATGATTAAGCATTCTAATTAGATTTGGATGATTTTGAATGACTTAAGTTTTAGTATTTCCTTATAGTTGAATACAAATTTAACGGATTGATGCTATAGATATGGATAGTGGATGATTTTTGGAACTTTTGAATATTTATTATATTATCCTTTTTCTTCATCATTCTCTTATTTTTATTGGTGCGAAGTAATTTTATAATTATTTATTCTATTCTTATAGTCATCACAATTGTGATAATTAATTTGATTTCTTCCACAACCACTATTATAAACTGCAATCTTATCCTCACCTAAGCCATTTAATTGTTAATGCATTCACTTTAGAGAATAGAGCAAAACTAGTTAGGTAAGCGTTATAATTTTTTATTAATAACTCATTATTTAATTCAACCATAAAAAAATATGAAATTAATTTAGAATATTTTTTAAAACTTTTTCTCTACATTATTACTATAGAAGCACATTAGATGCATGAAAAATAGAGAATGTTTTTTTCTAGCATGTCATCATCAATTGCTTTTTCTCTATAAAATTTCCAATAAGAACTAACTTTAAATTTTGTAGAATTATATTCACTTGATGATTTAAAATCTTGAAATCATAAATGTATTCAATCATAATGAGCTTTCAGAAGAATTACAATTTTCTAGTGGTTATACCTTTCTTTTAAGTTTTTCCAAAGGATAAATTAATCTTTTATTATAGGATATTCATTTTTCAATTCTTTAGGAAAATGATGATGAAGGAGAATCATTGCCTTTACATATATTTTGCAATGATGCTTGGTTTTCTTTTTTAATTGTATCTCCAATATTGATTGCATTTAAATGTACTTTAACATCTAATATTCATGATAGATAATTATTTCTAATAATATCAAGGGTAACAAATTCAAACTTTTATGAGAATATTATGGTAACAACTAAAATATAAATAATGATTTAGTTAGAAAATGAGATGTTAATTAAAATATGAATAATATATTACAATATAAATAGTAGGAAATTATAATAGACATATGTATATGAAATAAAATTAAAATTAAAAATCAAAGCAACAAATAATATAATAAAGGTAAACAATATAATATAACAAATAGAATATATTTTAAAAGAAATAAATTTAAAGAGAGAATAATATAACATATAGAATATATTTTAACAGAAATTAATTTAAAGAGAGAAATAAAAACCCAAGAATTAGAAACTAGGCTACTATGGAAATAAAAATAGTAACTTCAAAATTTAACTTTAGTTAGGTAGAGTTTTATGTTGATAACATGTTAAAAAAGTAAACGGAAAAAAAAAGCAAAATAGAAAAAAGAAAGGGAATAATTTAATGTTTAAGAGTTCAAAAAAATTGTCTCTCTTGTTTCTGTTCTCTAATGTTAAGCAAAAATATTTGATTACTATTTATAACCAAAGGATGCTTTCATTCCTAAAGAGTGAAACAAGCTTTACATTTGAAATTTTATATGATATAGCTTACTAAAAGTGGCCTTTACATTAGTTACCAACCATAATCATAAACTATAGGTAATGAGTCAATTACCTAAACCTAAAGATATATATATATATATATATATATATATGGACATCCATAAAGCATTGTAACATTTTATCATTTTATTATTCAAGCTTTGGCGAACAAGGCCATAATTCATCCTTATAACTTATATATACATGTTCAAATTGATCTCTCATATATAGAGTTCACTCATGCTAAGGTTGAGTTTTAGATTCGTATTTTCACTATACTTATGTTCTATTCTCATCACCAGCTCATTCATTAGACCTAATTTCCTTAACTAGCCTTAGGTTAGAGCTTGACTTCATCTTCATGTTTATGTTTAAAGGTGTTACACTTTCTAAAATTTTAGAATTTTATTTTATAAAATAACATTTTTATATGAAATATATAAAGTCTAATGAGAAAAATGTGCATGAGATATCAGGTTTAATAATTGGATGAATTTTGAAGAAAGAATCTTATACAAATTAGTTAAAGGAAAATAGATAAAATAAAATAATTAAAGATTATAAGTGTTTAAAAGTGAGTATATGAGTATAAAGGGGATTTAAGATATTTTTCCTAGAATACTCTTGGCCTTTTATCCCTTTTTATTCCTTTAATCTCTACCTACACTCTCTCTTTCTTAAACAAAACCTACATCTTAACTTTCTTCATCCCTTGTTCAACTTCCTTTTGAATTAACTAACAAAGAAGCTACCATCCATCAAATTTTCAATCCAATTAAGATAAAATTTCTTAAACATTAATCTCCCTCAAGTGCTATTTCATTTCTCTTTTGAAATTTAATGATTGAATGGTTTTGGTTCAAGGGAGATTTTCAACCTTAACTTAAAATCTTTAAGGTTTTGGATTATTAGGGTCAAGAAATATCAAATCCAACCTCCTATTATCTTTTCTATACTAAATGAGTGGATATTCTAACCTTATTTAGAAGATTTAATTGGATTTATTTAATTTAAATTAAAGTTTTCTAAGTTTTAATGAATGTGTGAAAAAAATTGCTAGATTTTGGTATTTAAGTTAGAATCCTCATTGATTATAGGGTATTTATGATGCTATTAATAACCAAGGATAATAAGAATGTCTTTGTTATATCATAAATGGATTAAATTGGAATTTATGGCTGAATGGAAAATTGCATTGGAAATTTGCTAAAATCATATAGTAGTAAACTATAACCTGAGAATTACTCTTTGGATAGTCATAGTTAACTATATAAATGACTAACCAATAAGGATTTGGCTTCAAAAGGCCTGTAATTAACTCTAACCGAAATGTATGTTCTCTAAAAGTCCATAATTAAATATATAGTTGACTATTAAACTAAGCTTCACTCTTAAAAAGTCCTTAGATGACTATAATGTCAACTATGACTTATGTACAAATGACTCATAGTTGATTACCTAACTTAAAATCTAATCTTAGTATCCCTTCTAGTTGATTATGTAATCAAATATGCTCCATTTCTAGGAATGCATAGCTAACTATATAGTTGATTACCTCTTCTAAATTCCTATTTATTATGACATGAAAGGGGTTAAAGAAATTAAATTTTATTAATGATAAGCATAATTATTATGTGATGATTTAATATGTGAATAAGATGTAAGGCCATTCAAAAAGGTATGGGAATGTTGTGAATTAAGTTACATGTCTAATTAAGATTAAATGCAATAGGTTTCGTAAGAAACGTGATAGGAGCAATCATGATAATTGAATATCAAATCCAATAATAGCCCATGAAAAGATTAGGTTGATTAAAAGACATAAGGATGGACTTGTGAGGAATAAGAATAGATAAGAGTTTTGATGAGATTTTTTCATTTTCTTCTATTTGTATTATGTACACCTTATGTGATATAGATATGAATTGGATACATTTAAGTGATGGTACTACTATGTTTTTATAATTATTTAGTCAATATATCAATGTTAATGAGAATTCACTACCATGGATTTATCTTTTAATATTAGCCTATCAATATTAATTATAAAGAAAACCAATGTATCTAATGGTCCAACAACATTTTTGCAATCTTGAGCAACTAGTGACATTAGTTCTAATAAAAAGGCAATATGATAAGTTGGCACTATGGAATTTTTGTAAATTTAAGTAACTTATCACATTAGTTGAAATAAAAGATTGATGTAGAAAGTTAAATATCAATAAGTTAAGATATTAGTTTCCTATAACCATCACCCAAAAGGCATTCGAATTATCTTGGTGGGAGATTTAAAATGTTTATGCAACATTTATTATTTTTCAAACTACCTATATAAGTTTTTCCTTCGCTCTATTTTTTATTTAGGTTTTCACTTTAAGTTTTTTACTCTATTTTTTTATTTAAGTGACATAAGGGAACAATGTACAATCGATGTTGCTCAATCATCAACTATCAAAATGCAAGTTGTTGCTTTTGGATTGTTATTCTGTCTTGGTCATAATTTATATCAAGTTACCATTTCAAAATTAACAAAGACAACCATTTTTCTCTTATGTATTACTAACTCAACGGTTACTAACTTAATAAAGTAAATCTAATAGTACCGGTCACAACAAAGAGCAGGTATTTCTATGAGGGTTCATTAATAATAGCCACAAAGATAAAAATGGTTACAATGAACATAAAAGTGAGAAGCTGCTTAGAGAATATTATAAAGATAATCCCCATCACTTTCCTTCATCAATGAGTATGCAGATTCTATAATAAGTATTCAAAATGGTCATGGCTATAAATATTATATCTCCTTAAGTTTTATTGATAAAATGCTTATTCATCAAAATAAGAATGTATAGCATTGATGAATATGTCAATAATCTAGTATAATTTTATATAAGTTATTGTTAGAAAAATGTTAGGATGTAAAAGTTATTTTTTTAAAAAAATAGTTAATTAATGTTAGTTATTTATTAAAATTGAAGTAATTTGCCAAAATTAGATTTGAAAGTAAATACCACACTAGTTTTATTATAACCAACATCTCAAGGTACACATACAACTAGCTAATATGTAATAAATATTCACCAACTTGTAATAAATATTTACTAATACACTAATGATGACATATACGAGATATATTGTATTAAATGATGAAAATATGGATCACAAATACTAAACATTTACCAATAATGGTATTAATAAATTGTAAAAAATTATGACATTTTATGGTATATTAATAGTTAAGCTTAATGAAGTAAAACAAAAGTAATACATTAGTTTCAATTAATGACTAACATTTAAATCACTATATGATGCCTATAAATTTCATTCTCATTTTCCATTTGAAATATTTAGGTGATGCTTTATCAATGATATGCAAAATAATGAAAAGTTATAATTGGAAGAAGTAGTATAGTCATTCTTATAATAAAAGGCTTAACTTTTTAAGTTCATTCCAAACCTAGTTATTCTCACTATAATTTATTAGTAGTTTGTAACCATCCCACTTTCCAAAGTTATCTCTATTATTCATATTCTATTTGAAAAGGTACAATTAGGGAGAAAATGTAAAGATAAGAAAATTGATGAGAAATTATAGTGAAAAAAGGTACTATAGTCATTTTTACACTAAAAGACTTAAATTTATTGCAAAAATTGTTATATGGCTTTTTCTTACCATAATTAATCATCAAGATCTATAATTTATAGTTTTTCATTTATTAGATTATTCATTTGTTATCTTCTGTTAACCTTAATTAAAATTTTTTGTTTATTGTAAATTATAATTTCTCATTTGTTGGATTATTTAATTTGTTATTGTTTGTATTTGTTTAATTATATAAGAAAAACATCATAGCGTAAAAAATAATTTTAATGCTACTAAGTTATAAAATTATAAAATTTTTGCTTAAAATATAATGAAAAAAATAAAAGATTTTGGTCTATGATATCAATTTTTATTTAATAACCAATGTTTAAAATTTTATAATTAAATAATGTCATTTTATAATATATATATATATATATATATCAATTTTTTCTTACCAACTAACATGTAAACATAAATGTCACGACTTGTTAAGCCATGATCAATGTGGAACTAATATTTAAGTTGTCATAAGTCTAAAACAAAAACTAACATTGGTAACATCACACAATACTCCTAAATCAAGGTTACTTTCATACATTTTCCAAAATAATAACATTTAGAGTTTATATACATAAGAAAATGTATTCAAGCTATTTACAAGGCCTCAAAACTTGTTTTAGTCTCATCCTCCTTTGACTATAGTTACCCACGATAACAACTTAAGAAGATTTCTACTTTTGAGTTATAGATGGTGAACAAGAAGCTTCAACATGTAAATATCTAAAACATTTTAAAAGAAAAATAGTGAGACTATATCTTAGTAAATAGATAACCTATTTAACTAAATTGTAAATACTCACATATGGTATTTTATATCATGCAAATATATAAATATATGAATATCATTCCCTAATGAAAATAAATAATATTCTCTATGAAAATTAAAGATAACACACATTTAATTCATCTTGTACCTCCTAGCATCGATAATCATTCACAAACCTAATCTTGTTCCTTTATTAATTTCATATCTTTTCTTAATATTTCAATATTAGTCCATCCAGTTTACATCTCCACATAAACAAATCCCTAATGTGATTTCAATAGCAAAGACACCATCTACACACATACATATTCAAGAAATAATCATTTGCTTTTACAAATTATAACAAAACTTATTAACTTAATATAATAACATGTATAACAAAACTAAGCAATTCTACTACTACTACTACTACACACACACACACACACACACACACACACACACACACAATATATATATATATATATAGAGATTCTTCATTTTCCAAAATTTTCACATAATCATATATTTCCATCAAGAAATCAAAATTTTAATCATTAACTAGCACATTCACAAACAAATTCACTAATAAAAAATCACCTACATAATTTATTGATAACATATTATACCTTTACATATTCAAATAGAACTTTTAATAAGAATAATTTGCTACAATAGTCTAATATGTAAGTTTAGAAAGCTTATATTCAACTATTGTAATCCAATATTTTAATCCAAACAACACATGATTACTTATATTTAACTATTGTTACCAATTATGGCTTCTTGGATAGCTATAATTAATTACCATATCTAATTATTCCCATCCAAAGGCAAAGCCTCTTAGAAGTATTCGAGTATAGTACTTGAATATAGCTCATTCTAGTGTGGTATTTAAATACCATACTCGAATATAACTTGAAATTTTTCCAAAAACTTCAAATTTCCTACCTAAATACCAAGTTTTAATCTCTAACACTTCAAATGCAAACTTTAGCTTAATAACCATTATAAAACTAGAACATACCATCATTTCCTAGCTTTAATAGCATCTAATCTATTCTACTAAAAAGAATTTAAGCTTAAATCACTAAATTCTTATAACAAACCATGTATGACTTGATTACTTAAGTAGATATTTGTAATTCAACAAATTAAGTAGATTATCTACTTACTTAATCTTATATGGAGGAGAAAATGAGAAAAAAAATGAAATTTCAACTTTGCCTAAGTCATAAACATAAAGATCATTAACTCAAACCCTTAATTCTCTATCAAATCTTTAATTCAAGCTTAAAATTTATGAACTTACCTTGTTTACAAAAAAATAAGGTGATGATTTCTTGAAAAAATTCTTAATTTTTATCATAATGGCTTGATTTTAAGCAAGAAATTGAAAAAGGGGGAAATGGAGGAATGATTTTTCAGCTAGTTTAGGAGAAAGAGTCATAAAAAATGGATTTTAGGGCTTTAAATACCACTAAGGGTAGTTTTCATAATTTAAAAGGATATCAAGGGCAAAATAAGTAATTAAATTTCTAAATCTCCTCCATATATCTTTACTCAAGTCTAATTTAAGTAAGTATAAATGCAAAACTAAAAAGAATAATCTTAAGGTAGAAAAGAAAGCATACCCCATTAAATAGAAAATCATTTTAAGATTAGAAGAACTTCACAATGAAACTTGCAAATAGCGTTATGACTTTACTCTTTTTATTTGCATCTCACACCTTAATTTTTATCACATTTTAATGCCATATCCTTAATATATTATATATTTATTATCATTAATAATTTAGAAAATACGTGAAAGTGTTGGTAATTAAAATTATTATGGACATGTTAAGACTAAAAATTTATTTGACAAGAATAAAATTTTATGATGAAAATAAGTGAGAGTTTGAGGCATGAAAAATATAGGAAATATGGAGGACGGGAAAATGAAAAAGGGTTAGGGTTTAGGTTTGGGTTGGGATAAGAGAATAACATATTACGTCAGTTATTTTTATCGACTGAAGTTATATATAAAATACAATGTTAATTGTTTATAAAAATTAACATTATTATATAATAAAAATTCTTCGTATAGTATTCCTACAAAGTAATGACAATGATTTTATACAAATAGAAATCAACATTTTTTTTACTTTTTTATGTCAGTTAAAAATTGATGTAGAATTGTTTAATGTATAACAATGGCTATATTATGTTAGGTAAAAATTAGTTGCAATGTAAAATGTGTGATTAAAGTGTTTAGGTACAAATGAAGGTAAATCCAATTGGTAAATTTACATTAAATTTATAAATTATATGTGGCTTGAATATTTACTCATTAAGCTCAGACTTACCTCTTTGTATTTTATTTTATAGACTCACAAGTTAAGCTTTCTTTACTACCACCATAGAAATGAACTCCTAAAATATTCTCTAGTGTGATAGTGGATAACTATGGATATTTTAATGTAGATAATTATTTTAGGCATCATTTTGTATAAAGTCAAAGCTTTATTCCTTTAAGGTTAATTAGGCTAGCTTATCTTTATGTTAGGATGGTTTATAAGTAGACCTAACTCTCCTTATTTTGTATAGGATTAAAGGTAAAAAAATACAAATGTATTCCTTTGGGGCTAGTTATCCTTGTGTTAGGATGGTATATAAGTAAGTCTGACTTTTCTTTTATTATTGAAATACTTTCTATAAATGAAATTCTATCATTTCCACTTGATGCATGAAAATTATCCATTAATACCCATGTATACTTTAATATGTTAGTGAAAAATATAGGTTAGGTTGATAGAAATTAAATAACAAGTTCCATCCCTATCATAATTAGGGTTAGGTCATTATAAGAGGTTAAAAATTTGGTTAATGAAAATCATCTCCAATACTACTTTTGAAAAGCAACATGATTGAACAATGCTGTGAAGTAACATATATTAGTAGGTTTGGGTGACATTATATAGCGGCCACTCATCGATGTTTTTGGTCCATGATGCGCACGCCATAATGCATCAAAATTATATTTAAAATTGATTACTGAGAATTAATGTAGAATAATGGCATAACTAGGTTGTACTTCTAGTGATTCTTTAATTTTATCTTTTCTAAATAATTTTCTAACAATATATGCATAATTATTGAATTATTTATGCAATGAAAACAAAGAAAACTAATGCAAATAGATTGATAATGTAATGAAACAGAATGTTGGCATAAACAGAAATAAAAATAGAATGCAATAATAAGTTGTGTGCTATTTATGTAATTTTTGCAATAACATAATGCAAAATTGAGGAGGTTGGTTGCATGAAATTAAATATTTAATAAGCATGAAAATTAAGTTTAAAATAGAAGAGAATTCAACAGAATTAAACGGCTGATTGAAGGAAATTGAAAGCCCTAATTTAGATTAATCATAGATCAATTAGGATTTAACTTTTTTTCTAATTAATTCTTTAACCTTAGATTACCTGGAACCCCTACAATAATTCATGAATTCTACGCTAAACAACCGCCTAGGATTTGATCAATTAAGGCTAGCCGATTAAGCAACTTCTATAATCTCTATGCTAGATCGAAATTAATTTAATGACAAAATTTAATTAAATTGAGAAATTAAATTAGAAACTTCCAAATCAACCTCTCAACCTTCTAACCCTATGTGTGAAAATGTGATTTACCAACCACAATTTATGAACAAAATAACAAAGAAATCAGAAATTACAAGGAAGAGTATTAATTATACTAAATCAACATCTAACACAAGCAATCTTAATAATTCAATACAAGTAAATAGGAAAAGAAGAAAATTAATTAAGAAAAATTAACATTACAAATTATTATATCATAATCCTTAAGAAGATAGCTTCAAACTCCTTGAATCAACCTCAGAAAATTAGCCTTTCATGGTTGGAAGACAAAAGCTTGAACAAGAAAAAGAAAGAAAACTATATTGCTAATTGTATGTAATCAAATTGTATGATTGTATGATTATTACCTACCCTCTTATCTCTATTTATATCTAATAAAATCCATAGAATCCTAATCCTAGTTCTCTTAGGATTACAAAAAATTAAGGCCCTGCTGATCCTAGTCCTATTAGGATTACAAAACTTAGCAATTTCTTCTAGAAAGTCCAGTAGTGAAATCCCACTAGTTTGACTTCCATCTAATGAATGACCCCCAAAATGATATAATTTCACTAATATTTTAATTTGAATTGTAGGCCTAGGTCTTAGCAAAATTTGAACACTGATTTCACTTTAATCGGACCTCTGTAGTTCCAGATATAGCCCAAATATAGAAACTGGTTTAGTTGGGATAGAATGATGCCTTTAACTTCTTAGTCACTTTTGACCTCTAAAACGATCAAATTGGGCTTGGACCAACACATAAAATTGTAGATCTCTCTTTTAGCTTTCCATCAATTTAAATTTTGCCTCAATCCGATATCCAGAGTCTAAGATATGACTAAAAAATAGAAATAGTGTCAAAATCCAGCATTTATCGAATAAATTGAAAAACTTGTAAAATCAATCCAAAATTATAAAAAAAGGTTATTTTGTAAGATTAAACATATGTAACACCTAAGAGACATAAAATATGAAAAAATAAAATAGTAAATATTTTTCTCATCAGTCCAAATAAGTGGTGTGGAATTTCTATGTTATTCATTTATTATAGTTTTAGTTGTTTTAAAGATATTGGGGATTAAGGTGAAAAAGAAAAAGAGGCTTTGAAGGGTAAGTTTGCATTAAAGTGTGCTTTGTTAATTGGCTATTGTTAGTTAGTGTTAATTGTTAGTTATATTTTCAAGGATCAGATTCACCCAAAGCATACCTTCTTGAATCAGTTTTTATGATATTTTTAAGTTTTTCATAATTCAGTTTAGTTTTGCTTTAATGGAATGATTTTAATTAACTTTATTGTACTTTATTTTCTTTTTGTAACTACTAAACATTTATTTTCACATCATTTCAAAACAAGATTTGAGTTCCATTATAGATCCAAATCCTTCATTAAATAGTGAAAATTTTCACATTCTCATGCCTTTTATAAAGATGATTTTATTACATATTAAAACTTATTTTTGCATAAAAATATTAGTAACCATATCACCTTAATCAAAAACTTAACTTTCTTAATTTTTTAATGCTCTATTTCTCTTAGTTTCAACTACCTTATCTTGTAAACTAAAAAAATAATAAAAATTTCACCTTACTTGCTAAGTAAACTTTTTCCTTATATAAAGCACACGAATCTGTTATATTGATACAACTAATTGTACCCTATCATACAATACCTACTTTCATCAAATATTAAAGGTAAAGAAGAATAATTATATGATGAAACTAAATCCTTAATATTATTTGCATTATAAATCTTAGAAAAGCTATAAATAAACTTGAATGTCTGTCAAAATAAAAACTTTATATTATCTACTAGTTCCATAATATTGATTTTCATCATGTGTGTAAAATTTTTTAAGAAACTTACATGAATTATACAAAAATAAAAATTGGTGATAAAGATTAACAATAAGGTTTAATTTACTTCACTTTATTTTTTTTTTACAAAAATTTGACTTTCTCTATTGTGGATATATATTTTTAATTCACTTTAATTTATTTTTTGCACAAAAATAAAAATATTTTTAAGAATTTTTATATTAAATATATAAAATTCTAATTCGTTTGATATTTTATTCTTCATAATAACCAAACAAAAAAGATAAATTTATATTGTATAATTATTCATATTAACTTTGTAAAGATAGGTAAATATACAAAAATAAAACTGTTATACATTGTTACTTTAATTTTTTAATATTTGCAAATTAAAAAAACTACTTACAAATTGTGTTTCACCGAACTCAATTGTGTTATAGAAAAAATTATCAACAATGAGGTATTAAATTTAGTCAAAACCAAAATCAAATCATTATAGAAAATGTAATTGATATGCAAATGGAATAAATACTATAGATGTCCTTTTCAAACCAAGTATATTCCAAAATTAAGAGAGATTTTGGTTGTATAGTGTCACAACCCGTTTGATCATGACTACTGTAAAGCTTGTTTTCAATTTCCACTAATCTAAATTAACCACAAGTTTGGTATCAGAATACAAATTCTAGAAACTACATATTACGAATAAAGTATATATGGTTTCATAACCTAAAATTAGTTATAAGACCTAAACTAATTCTTTTCATATTTTAAGTCTAATCATGGTTGCTTTAACAAATGTATATTCAAGAATAAGAATGTTTGATCAATTGATTATATTAGCTATTTAAATAAGAATGTTTAGCAAAATTAGTTGTTTATAATTAATTATTTATATATATAAGGGTACGAGTATATTTTATAAGTTATTTGAGATTCTTTTATTTTAATATTTTATATTCTCTATATTATTTAGTAGATTAATTTTTTTTGTAAATAATATATCATTATAAATTGTTATATATTAAATATTTTTTTAAAATTAAATTAATATAATTGTTATAATTATTAATTTTTTAAAAAATTAATAATTATAATTATTTAATTTTTATGTAAAAATAATATTATAATATTTTATAAGAAGAACAAAGTTAGAAATATAAAAATTAATTAGAGGTAATATAGTTATTTTATGAAATAATTATTTTGAAATATAATTAATTAATTTAAGGGTAATTATTTAATCAAATCAACTAGTTGATTGATACCAAAATTAGCTTATTTGGATAAGTTAATTAACTAATTTGGTTAAATTAGTCAAAAACCAATTAATAAACCATGTCCCAAACACCCTTTATATTTCATCTTAATATGCTTTTCTATGCCCAATTATATTCACACACACAATAATTAATGACAATTAATATCCATCATTATAATCAAATAAGAATAATAGAAAATAAATCAATTAAAACACCCCGTGCCTCCCAAGTTTCTTTATTCCTTCACAACCCTTCTTTATTCCTCCAATCACCCTATTCCTTCATCAATATTTTTTTTGTTTCACGATTTATCTCATTGTCTACCTCTAATTACATTGTCATTTCTAATATCATATTTCCAATAGAAGTTCACCATAGCATTATTTATATTTGAAATCACAAACAATTATAACAACAAAGTAACTTACATATATTTAATTTATCATACAATTCCATCTTACATCACATCCTCTTAGAGATTTCCATATTAATCACACATATTCAAATCACAATGAAAAGCTATATAGATAATTTAGAAACTTGCCTAGTTAACAGTACCTTTGGTAAATTCAACAATTTCATATTAGTAAGAAATCAAGGATGTATTTGAATAAGGCACTGGAGTATAAGGCTCCAATGACATATGTCAGAGCTTATATTCGAGTATTATGCTTAAATACATGCAACCAAGGCTACCAAAATGAAGGTACTTGAATTTAATAGTCTATAGATTCAAAGAATTACTCTTGCCATACTATATTTGAATAGTTATAATTAGAAGCCAAGCCTTTTTAAGGTAATTAACTACCATAGTTGAATATGACCAAGTAAAAGGCCTATATTCAATTATGGTATTCGATTACAATCTAGAATTTCTAGATTTTTTTTTCTGTGAAATTCATTGAATTCCATGTCAAATTCAACTCAACATCATATATTCATTCTCAACTCAATAGTTAACCTAATTCTAGCATTCTTTGTCATATTCAATGTATAATAACTAATAAATCTAGCTAGCAACAAGAAAATAAGTTTAAATTATAGCACTTTCTTTTCAACAATAACATGTAAACTTGATAATCAAATAGCATTACAAATTATTAGTTTAAGTAAATTATGTATTTATTGGGGTGTCAAAAGAGATTAGAGAAGATGAACATGTAATTTAATTACCCTATTCAACACCAAATTACTCTAAAATTAAGAGATGTTTTTAAATCCCTAAATTCCTTTTTTACACCTTAAATTCTAACAAAATTACCACCTAAAACTTGATTTTTAAGAGAGTTTACCTTATTAGAATGAGAGCAAATGATGATTTCTTAATTCTCCTAGCTTAAACTTGCAAGGTCAATATGAATTTTTTAGTGTAAGATAGTAAAATTTAATAAAGAGGGAAAGGAGAAAGGGTTGACTATATTTATTAGGGAAATAAAGATGAAATGAAGTTTTAGGATATTTTAATGCCTTAAGGGAATTTTTGTTATTTTGAGAAGTCTTAGGGATAAAATGGAAAAAAGATATCTTTAAAATCTCTTCCATATATCCCTACTTAAATTTAATTTTGTACAAATTTATAGTTAATTGATTTATATCTATTTTCATCATAAAAATGTATACTTTTTAATTTAAATCTTACCCTAAGTGTATCCATAATAATTTTTAATCACTAATATATTTTTGTAATTACTAAATAATTAATTAGAATAAAATTAAGAATATTTGGGGTGTTACACATGGTAAAACTATCACATGTAAATTATAAATAACTAACTATGTTATTATGAAAATTTTAGTAATATGAAAAAAATTAAAAACCTTACCATATCTTCAAAAAGTAAGAAAATTCATATAAAAAAATAATTTACAATTATAATATCTAATTTTAGACATATTATGGTAAAGAAGAAAGAAGAAGAGATAAGATAAAGGAAAAAAATATTTGTAAATCTTAAAACTTTTAACTTACATGTAAATGGACTCACCCAATCTATTTAGAAAATGAAATGACCTTTAAACCAATGTTTTAAAAATTAAACCGGTAAATGAATTGGAATAACGAGTAGTTCAAGGTTTAATGGTCAAACCATGGTTGGAACGTGGTTGAACTAGAATTTTAAATATAATATATTATTATATTGTATGCATAAAATATAGTATATATAATATATTAAATATAATATAACATAATATTTCTAATATACAACATTATTTATATGTAATTTATATTCATTATTATATTTTATATTTTATTTGTGTAAGTTTCATATCAAATTTTAAAGTTTCAATCAAATACTTTGTCATGCCATAAAAAATTTATTTATAATTATTTATTATTATTTTACTTTTTTACTTAAATTTAAATTAAATAAAATTAAACAATATATTGAGTATGAACATTCCAATTTTATTAATTTGTAATTATAAATAAATTTATTATTGTAAAATTATTAAATTTAGAAATAATAATAATCTTACACAAAAATAATAGAGTTAAAGGGTAAACAATCTTTAAAATAGATCCCACATCGGGCAAGTTGAAAAGAAAATAGATGCAATGTTAATATAAAATGACAATAACTGTAGAGAGTGTCCTTTGCACAGTGAGCCTGTGAAAATGGCTACTGCTTGCAGTCAATAGACTAGTATTATGTTTAGTTTAGTGTACGGTGCAGGTTTAGATGGTTTTATATAAAGGACTAGACCGGACAAATGAATGATTTTCGATTTTTTCGATTAAACCAGTCCATCTGGTCCAGTCCCATTTTTTGAACATTACTTTGAACTCACTCAATAATAATTTACCATCAATGAACATGCTAAGACAAATATAAATGATTTATTTAGAATGAGATTCGCTAAAATAAGAGATGCATTTTCTGAAATCATTGCCTTTCTCCTTTACATTTTAAAAAAAAATTATTTTTTTTAAAATACATATTGAGATTAGTAAAATAAATTCAAAATTTAAGATATTAAATTCCTAACTTAACTTAACCTATAGATTTTAAGATTAGTTATATATAATTTAAAAGTACAGTAGTTACTCCTACAACTTATAAACACATTGTGTTTTCATCTATGTATATCTAATTAAGAGTAGGGACCTCTGACACCAAGGTAAATATAAATGATTTACATAAAATTTACATAATTAATCCCATTAAAATGTAAAAGCTAAAATTAATTTATTTTAATTATTAATTTTTATCCAGTTTGTAATTATTCTTTTTCTTTCATTTTTATTATAATTTCTCTTTGGTAAGAAACTGGGTGAGGGAATCCTCTAGAAATTAATGTATTAATAAATTTCTCCCCTCTTAATAATTGTTATATTTGAGATTTGAACCTATATCCCTTAATAAGTAACATACTTTTTACTAAGCCAACACTTTTGTGGTACCTTTTATTATAGTTCACCTTTAAAGTAAATATATAATTAATTTTTTCATGCATTTATACTTTTAGAATATTTTATTTATAACATTATTATTTTATATTCTAAATTTAATAGAAATATTCATTGAGAACTATATAAAGTTATTAATGATTTTAATATTTTTATTAAGCAATTCAATTAATTTATCGAGAAATATGTATATGACTTTAATAAATTCTATTAAAATAAAGTTTTAGTGTTAATTATGTAGATATTTTTATTTTTATTTGAATGCAATGTAAAATTTGCTTAAAATGAATTTAATTTAATCATTAATAATGCAAATATGATATGAATAATTTAAATTTACACTATTATTATAGATCCATCTTTTATAACCAAAATAATAAATGCAAATACAATTAGTAAGAATAAATGCAAAATTGACATATAGAAGTACAAAGCGTGAACACTTCTAAAATATTTTTGTTTTATACAAATGAGTGGCCAACCTTTTTTTTTTGGTGGGAAATGGAAGCATAAGTGTTTCATACCTATCCTATGTAGAAGAGTTTTAATATATATGATGATAATGATGTTGTTAGTGCAAAATATAATTTACAAAATAAAAAGACGGAAAGAAGATAAAATCTTGAACAAGATAATTGTTAAAAATATATTGAATATTATGCATGTAAATTTTAAGTCATTTTTTTGTATATGCAAGCAAAAGACATTATTCATTTATCACAAATAAATGAATAAAATATTATGTGTTGAAAGATTCGATACCTTTCTGTCCTTTGAAAGAAAACATTCATTAGGATGAAAATTTGTATATGTCTTTTGGTATCATTGATAACCAATTGCATTGGTTGCAAACTTGCTTTTGTATTTGCAATCATGCATTGATATTGCATGATGAAAATTATGCAATGCAGCTAAAACATTATTGCTTTCATTCTTAGTTCCTCATTCCAATTCCGATTTTAGTGTCAAAGAAGCATTTACTGTTGTTTTCATATCTTTGTTGTAAAAAATAATTCATATATAACAAAACCCTCAAAACCTTTATCTCAAGATATCATTAAATAAAATAGAAAGTTGTTAGAAGACATAGTGTGCTTAAATGTGTTACAAAGAATACTATCTTTCAAGCAACTTTGTAACTTTCTCCTGACTAGCTATTGTTGGGTTTAGAGTAAATCACCCTTTAAATTTATCTAAGTGTTATAGAGATTAAACAACTAGTAATCTAATAATATCTCATTCATGATATCTTTTAAATGATTTTAAAAAGTACCAAGGCAATGAAAGATAAAGATTTATTTATCCCTTTCCATTCATGATAAAAGATAAATTTTTTCATTCATTTTTATTCGCTTACAATTATTTGTAATCGTTAATTGACTTATTTGTCAATTAACTTTTTGTCTAATTGTTTCCATCTTACATATAAGCAGCACTTGAACTAATATGTCTCTTCATTATTAATCAACATGTTTCTTAATCACTACAACAAAGTTCTTGATTATGAATCAATATGACTCTTAATAAAAAATGAACATATATATATTTTTAAATTATGAACCAAAATGTTTTTTTATCATAAACTACTATATCTCTTGATTTTAAATTAATATGATTTTTCAATAGTTAATATGTATTTTTTTATGATAGAAGGAGTAGTTAAATCACTAGACACATACATACGAGGATCAGGGATTAAACTTTAAATGTAGCAGAAGATGCAAAATCTTCAAAAAATATTAGATGCTATTTGAGCTAAATGCTCTTGGCAGTTAATATGTATATTTTAATATTTCAATTTGAGGATTTAACCATGTAAATATATAATACTTTACAAAACTAAGTCAAATAGATAATGATTTTTCTCTTTTGCTAGTGCAAATGGAGGTTCTAATTTTTATGATTATTCCTAAAATTTTTGTTATAATTATGCCTTGGTTAAATAAGGATTAAAGACCTCCAATACTTTTATAATTAAAATTTGTTAAATATTTTTAAATTAAATACAATAATTATAATAACTGATTTTCCACTAATTTGAAGTGTATACTACTTACCACAATAATTTGGGTTACTTTTTCTTTCTTTCTTTCTTTTTTTATGAAAGACCTTTTTGATGTTTTTACTATAATGGGATTTCTAATTAATGCTAATTATTGATAGATGTGTATATAAATTAGGCAATTCACAATGGTTAGATAGCTAGATGATATTGGTTATGTTATATTATAGGATTTGCAGTATCTTCCTTCCTTTTTATTTTTTCATTTAAATTATATAAATAAGTTGTAAAATTATGTATAAAAATGATAAAACAAACTGATATATTGTGATATTGTTATTCTTATTTAATAATTCATAAAAAATTATATAATTTAATAAAATAATTAATCAAGTTAATAATAAATGTTTTTATATTATATATTAACTATTATATTTCTTATATTTTATTATAATAAGTATTATATTTACAATTTACCACATGTTAATTTATCATTTATTTTAATAAAAAATTAATTTATTATTTCTTCTCCATTTAAAAGATAAATTATGAAATAAAAAATAATTTTAATATTTATCATAAATAATAAATAATAAATTGATTACTTCTTTATTTATTCCTCTAATATTAAATTAATTTTTAATAAAAATTTAAATTTGAATCTTTATCCATAATTAGAATTCATAACTACTTATTTATTTCATTCTCATAAAAATCTTTCCAAATTATATTTATATTTTGCATTTTTTCTCTCTTCATCTTCAGTCACTTCAAAATTATTATTTTATCTGAGATAAAAGTTTTTATCTTCATCTTCAATATCTTTATAAATTCACTATTACTTAATTATTTTATTTTTATAAAAATTATTTTATTCTCATAAAAAACTTCCTAAATTATATTTAGATTTTATTTCATTTCTCTCTCCACTTTTAATTAGGGTTCAAAGTTATGATCTTTTTTGAAATGAGAGTTTTCATCTTCGTTTTTAATATTTATAAGTATTCTTTCTTATTTCTTTTGATCTTTTGTAATTACTAGATCCAATCTTCTTATTTTATATATTCCTTTTTATAATTTCTTTTGCTTCTTTTTAATACTGTTGCTACTACAGTTTCATTACTATTTTTTTATTATAAATGCTTTATGTCATTAGACTTCTACTTTAAAAAAAATTATAACTTAATTGGTTCTCACTAGCTTAATAGATTTTTAATATGTAAAACCCTAAAAGTATACATTTTTTATATGTTTTATTTTATTAGGTAAACTTTTTAACTATTTCACATTGTTTAACAAAAAAAAGCACAATTTTTTATAAAATTATGGAAGAAGAGGAACGATCATATAAACATATGATTATACGAACTATCAATTATGAAATTTATAAATTTGTAGTTGACAATATATATGAATAGGTCATTTTGTATTACGTTAAATTTGTATAAAAATATTAAAATTAATAAATGTAAAATTTTCTATTTTGAATTTTGAAAGTTATTTTATCTCTATCTTAATTTAATTTTATTTGAAAATTTTCTTCTTTTATCTTTATTTTATTTTATTAGAATTTTTTTATCCTTATCTTCATCTCATTTTACATCCAATTCAAAATTTATAAATTTTTATTTATAATGCACTTTCTCTTCACCTTTATTTGATAAAATCATTATTTGCTTTCATAAACAAATGAATAATCTCACATGTACTTATTGGAAAAAGCTTGAATTCAATATCAAACGATATTTATCATTAAATACTTTAATAATTCATCTTCATTTAGTGAATTTTTACTATAATAATTATGAATTTATTTTTTATTTCACAAACTAATTAATTATTTCTTTTTTCATATTATATTCATAAATAATTATATTATTTCTTTCATCCTTTTTTCTCCTCTATATCTTTAGCATATTTTTTTCTTAAACTTTGATTAAAGAGTAGATTAATTCTTTTTCTAAAAAGCCGTTACTTAGTACATAATTTTTATTTATTTACTATTTTATATTTATGATTTTATTTTGAGAAAGAAACTTTATTATAATGCAACTTTTAGAAGATATTAAATATAAATTCATTATTAATATTTTTTAGCCAAAAGTTATTCCTTTTTTTTATATGAATTAAAATTTTAAAATATTTAATATCACAACATTAAATTTTAGTTAATATATATATCATAATTTGTGAATTTTAATAAGTTATCTGTAATATAAAATTATTACTTTCAAAAGTTTGTTTTATGCTATAACATAATAAATAAAAAATATGTTACCATTACAAAAAGGTATATTCTTATCATAAATTATGTTATTAAATATTAATATTAGTGATAATAATTATCTTGAAAATGGTATCTAGTTAATGTAATGTTTAAATTTAAAATCAATTTTTTTGGTAAAATAAATTCAAAATTAATTAAAGATGACTTGTTTTCCTTGATATTGTTAGCTATATATTGATCAATTTTTTATTTAATATTATTTATAAATTAAGTTATATATAATTATAAAATTATATTATTAAAATAAATATTCATCTATAATATGAAATTACTACTTTCAAAATTTTATTTTATGATATAATGTGGTAAATAAAAAATATATTACTATTATAAAAAATTATTCTTATCATAAATCATATTATTAAATATTAATATTAATGATGAGAATTATATTGAAAAATGGTATTTGATTAATATGATATTTAAATTTAAAATCAACTACCTACTTAAATATTGAACAAAATTAATAAAAAAGATAACTTTTTTCTTAGAACTGCTAGATATATATTAATCAAATTTTCATCTAATTCTCTTTATAAATAATGAATATATAATTATAATTATAATATTATATTATTAAAAAATATTTATTCATATAACACGTGAATGACTACTTAATTAATTCTAAATTTGGTGAAGTTTAAAAGGTGATTTCTAAATTTTTGAAATAAAATGAAGTAAAATTCAATCACTCTAAAATTGAATGAGATATTTTATATTTTTTTAATTTTCTAATTTTCATCACAATTTTTTTATTAAGGTCTCTTATATTTTTGTATTTATCTCTAGCCTAAATTTACCATATGAGAGGATCTCTGTCCATTAGTAAATGACATGAATCTGTCGTACCTAATGCGCATAATGTCTTTTGCCTTTTCTTTTTTTTTATTTTTTTAAATGTCTTTTGCCTTTGATACATTGTAAATTATCCTCCCAATTAATGTCCATGTTTTATACATAATAATTTGACATTAATTTAAATGTGTCATAACTTACTTAGAAGACGCGGTGATGTGAATAATAATTATTTTAATAATTAAAAAATATAAAATATTTCATTCAATTTTAAAGTGATTGAATTTTATCCCTCCTACTTTTAAAACTTAAAAATTATCTCCTTAAATTTTAGAAAATTTAGATTTAACACCTATTATTAACTTACTTAACCATTTTATTAAATTATATAATTTTTTATAAATTTTTTAATAATAATCATAATATTATTGTATATTGGCCTATTTTGCCTTCTTTTTCACATATAATTTTGCAATCCATTTTTTATTGTTTAATTAAAACTTTATATATCTAATTTAATTCCTATTAATTATTTAACATAGAAATTATTTGTAAAAAAATATAAACTAAAATACTATAGTATTATGATTCTTATTTGAAAATATCATTAAAAAATTATATAATTTAATGAAATAGTAAAATAAATTAATGGTGGATGTTAAGTCTAAATTTTATAAAGTTTAAGAGGGTGATTTCCAAGTTTCTAAAGTAGGAAGAGGTAAAATTTAATCACCTCAAAGTTGAAGGGGGTATTTTGCATTTTTTTCATAATTAAAAATAAAATAAAATTTGTTACTAATTTAAAAAATTAAAAATCTAAAAATATGAATAAAATATGTCTTTTATTAAAAAAATGGTTTAGGACTATGTGGAGAAGGTATTAGCCATCTCACAACATCTATTTAAAAATAATAATAATAATAATAAAATAAGATAAATTATGCAAATTATTTAAATGCTCAAATGGTATTCACAAGTTATTCTATCAAAAATAGAGAGAAAAGCGAGCTCACAAAGTGATCGAAGCTACTATTATAGAATATGAAAAGAAAGGATTCAATAATAATAATAATAATAATAATAATAATAATAATAATAATAATAATAACTTGAAAAATTAAATTAATGAAAATATTTATCAAAGATGGACCTGACTTTCAAAAATAGGATTTACATATTTTCGAGAGAAGAATCAAAGCCTATGTAGTTTGTAAATTTTTTTTTAAAAAAAAATTTAATAGGATAAAAGAAAGTTATTATAAAAGTTTAGTGAAACAACATTTATATCTTTCTCTAAAATCCTAAACTTTTTTTTAAAATTTTTCTCTTAAAATAAAAAAAAATCTTCCAAAATAACCTCTGAAAAAATTTATGTCAAATATAGATCAATTCACTTTTCCACTCAAAAAGGTCAAAATAGTTAGAGCATTTAAAATTATGTCTATCACTTTCTTTTTAAATTTAATATATTGTAATTGTTTAATTTTTTATCCTCTTTAAAACAAATAAAAAATTTTGCAATCTATATTTCATATTTATCTTAAAAATTTTATAATTATTTTCAAAATAATTTTAATATTGGTCATAAAAATCTTTAAAAAATGAATAGAATATGAAATGAGAAGTTCATATTTTATTATAGTAATTTACTTTATTTCTAAATTTAATATATTATAATTATTTAATTTTCTATCATATTTTAAATAAATTAAAAATTTTAATCTACTACTAAGTATATTTAATAGTTATCTTAAATATTTTATAATTATTTTTAAACTAATTTTAATAGTTATCATAAAAATCTTAAAAAAGGTATGGATAAAAAATGAAATAAGAAAGTCATATTTTATTATACTAATTTATTTTTTTAAATTTAATATATTAAAAGTATTTAATTTTCTATCCTTTCTTAAATAAATGAAAATTTTTTGTAATCTACTAATAAATTATATTTAATATTTATCCTAAAAATTTTATAATTATTTTTAAATTAATTTTAATATATATTTTAAATATTAAAATCCTATTTTAGTTCCTAAAATATTTAATTTATATCAATTTGCTCCTTGAAGTTTAGGGCTCAAGTAAAATTTTAGTCCTTGTTAAGACTAAAATTTATATTAGTTTAATTTTATATGAGATTAAAATTTTACTTAGGCCTCAAACTTTAGGAATTAAATTGATATAAATCTTATTTTAGAGATTAAATTAATGCAAATTGAATACTTTAAGGATTAAAATAGGATTTTAGTCAATTTAACTTAAAAATCTTTTTAAAAAAATGCATAAAAAATGGAACAAGAAGGGAATTAATGATTTATTACTTTATATTTTTTCTTGAATAATAACTTGATATATTACTTTATATTTGTATAATTTATTTTTATTTCTCAAAATAGTTAATATTAATAATCTTAAAAATCTCATAAAAAGATATGGATAGAAGGAAAATAAGTTTTCTAAGAGTGTTTAAGAATCTTAAAAATATTAAAAGGCTAATATCAAGAATCTTAAAAATCTATAATATTTTCTTTGTTTACAATTCTTCTACCTTAAAAATTTTGCTCCCAAAATAATTAAAAAAAAATCCCTTCCCAAACAACCTCAAAAGAATTTATATCAAAGAGTATTTAATGCAATGTCTATTATTTTCATATTTTACTAAATTAGTTTACTTTCTTTCTAAATTTAATATATAACAATTATTTAACTTTCTATTCTCTTTTAAATAAATAAAAAATTTACAATATATTCATAAATCATATTTAATATTTGTCTTAATAATTTTGTAACTATTTACTTTTTATTGAAATATATTTTATATTCTTAATGAATTTTGTATATGTCTATATTATAAATTGTAACGGTACTCTTACATATTTACCTAATATTATTATAATTATAATATTCATATGAGCATATGTTTTATATTTATTATCACTTTATTTTATTAGAATTAATTTAATTTATGGTAAATATATATTTAATTTTTATATTATAAATATATTTTTAAAATATTTTTTTACAATACAATCCTTTCATACTACTAGTTAAATATAATAATTATTACAACAAATTTCTCACTATATTTTAAATTATACTAAACTTTGAATTAATAATTTTACTAATATTCTTATTAGTTGATGTTTTAAAAATACCAAATTTAAAATCATTTATAGGTTGAATATTTGTATAATATAGAATAATAATTATTTATTTAATTATATTTTATTTTTAATTTTTTTGTATATGCCTATATTGTTAATCATCATAGTGCTTATGCATAATAAGCCACAATGTATTTATTAGTAAAAAAGGTGGCTATTATATTTTTAAATTAATTTTGAAATATATAAATCTGATGGAATTGAATATTTAATATTTCAAAATTTAATTTTTTATTTGATTATTGATTTTAGTATCTTATATTAAAATTTTCATAAAATAGAAAATTTAGAGAATGGAAATAATATATATTTAAATATATGTATATCTTTATATTTTTAATTGTAATTTTTTAATAATGAAAATTATGCTAATTTTATAATAATTTTTTGATAATATTTATTTATAAAATATGAAACATATATATAAATATATATTATTTTTTACCAAAAAAGAAATCCTATACATCGCACAAAAGTTGAGTTAGTGAAATTATAAAACAACTGACATTAAAACATGACAAATAATAAATTTCTAGAGAGATCAAATGCTTTTATTTCTTTTATTTTACCTTTAGTAGATAAAAATAGAAAATTAATAGAATACGAAGCAACAAGGAAATATAGCAAAATCAAATATATTGTTGAAAAAAATTTTAAAGAAAAGAAATTCATAATCATTAATTTTTTAAAACATAAAGGTCCAAAATTCTTTCAAATATCCAAACTAAAAATATAAATTAAAAAAATAAATATATATACAACCCTAATGCATTCTATAATTCTTCTCAAATGAGTTAGGAATTTTATTTATTAACAGCATTATTTTTGAGCTTAAAGAAAATAAGTATGACCATTCTCTATGCACTGAACATTCTATTATCTTATCATTAGCAAAGTAGTTTAGAATCTTTCTAATACATATGATTTTTTTATAATTAAAATGTAAATAAATAAATGAATTATATAAGATTAATAACTGTACATCATAATTTAAAGCAAAGAAAATGAGTTAATCAAATCATTAAAGCGATAAATTTTACATAAATGACACTTATTTTTTTATCAAACTCGAATCACATCAATTGACAATAAAAATTTTGCTAATTTTAATCTATTCAGCATTTAATTAATGTATTTCGTTATAAAAAAATAAAAATAAAAATAAAAAAATCATATTTTCTTTAGGTATAACTTCAAAGCTAGACAAAACTGATACCTAAGCTGATAAAAAGATAAATTTTGATGAAATAAAAGACAAGAGAAATTGACGAACTAATAAATTTATATTTAAGTTTGAGAATTAGATTTTGAGGAACCAAAATTTTGACAGTTTATGTAAGTTTTAGTTATAACTGTTGGTGGTATTTCATAGTTGCAATAATTCCTCACGCGAGAATTAACATAGCCAGACAAGCAAATAATATTGAGGGCAAAAAGGATTATATGCCAGCAGGACATGGAAACTAAATTTCATATCTCAATATAAACATCTAAATATAAAAAATAATACATATATATATATATATATATATATATATATATATATATATATATATATATATATATATATATATTTGAATCTTGCAAAACCACATTTGACTTAAAACAAATTTTATGGAGCAGATATTTTATTTTAATCATCCTTACATTTAAAATAAAAAATACACTATCAAACTTTGTAAAGCGAATTATCTTAAATTTGATAAATGACTGAAATGGGATTGGATAAAGAGCTAATGATAAAAAATGCTGAACCAACGAACAAACTATATTATATGCTATTCCTCTTCAATGAACATCTTCCAAAACTTGCAGGCGCGATTGCTCTCTGATAAATAGTTTCTAAGTGATTAAGGATGCAATAAAAATTGTTAACTTCAAATTGGTACAACTCAAATCTCAATTATTCTTTTCTCTCATTCACTTTTTACTGTTTTAACCTTTTTCAAGGATGCCACTTATTAAAATTTACTCTCTATCTCTCTCTTTCTCTTCTTCCTAATTTTATTTTCTACCTCTGATTTCTCCTCCCTTGTTGCCTCCAGCCTGATCTCGAGTGGAATAAGAGTAATCTCTTCAATCTTAACGATCTTCATAATTATTCTTATAATTTTCATTCAATTTATTCTCTTCTATAGTGAGATAATATTATTATCTATAAATAATGAAAACTATTTTTATATTTACACATATCACACAAAACAATAATAATAATAAAATGGAATAATGATGAATTTAGAATATATTAAAAAGGGAAAATAAGAGCTTGATAATCAACAAAGGATAACAAGCTCAAGGTAAATTTTAGTTTTTATTATTTATCATAATGCAAAAATAAAGATGATAATAATGAGATAAGGATAACCTCATAACTTATTGTTATTTTTTTTATATTATTATTATTATTATTATTATTATTATATGATGAAAAATGAGATAAAGTTAAACAATGAGATAACTAAAAAAAAAGAAACTCAAATTATTTTTATTATTTCTTATAGATAATTATGAATAAAAACTTTTCAAAAGAAATTAATATTTATTATTTTAATATTTTATTTTTATCGATTATAATTTTAGTTATTATTTTTTATATCTTAAGATATCAAATATGATTCGAAATAATTAGATTACATCCTCATAAATATAAAATAATTGTCTCATTTTAAAGCTTTCATTTTATATTAATGTATTATTAATTCTTAATTTCGAGGGAGGATAATTAGGTTACACTAGTTTACCATTACGAATTTACATTTTAAGTTTTTCATCAAATTACGTATATTAATTTTTTATTAAATTACGTCATTTATAAATTCAAATTATAACAAAGTAAAATTTATTTAATTTTGTATTGTTTACCATCTCTATTCATTTACATATTTTATTTACCATTTTTTTGGTAAATATATTTTTTTATTTTCTTTACCTTTATTATTTGATTTACATTTTTCACAATTGAATGAATAAATTTTTTGACTTCATTAGCTACTAATAATATTTGCAAAAAGTGAATTATGTGAATTTATGACTTTTAGTTGTAAATATTTGGCTCAATTTGAGTATTAGGTAACAATTCGCTCAAACCCGATCATTGACTGCCTAATACTCTGATTTCTGCTTATATCCGATGGCCTTTACCGCTCCATTTAATTAACTAGGGTGCGTTGCTCGGTTTTGTTCTATGACATCTCCTTACCTTTACGCAACATTGTACAAGACGTGTACTTGCTGTTGAAATTGCCAAATTCTCTATCTACCGACTTGTTTTTCTTGTCTTCCACGGCCTTCGCCTCTTTCGCTGGCCTTTTTACCCGACAGGGGCGCCAATAGATTTCTATTCATTAAATGAAAAGTATATAATTTGAATCGAATTTGACTTTCAGTAGATTGCTTCGATCTAGTTTTAATTTCCTGTCGTTGAAGCTACCGGCGCCGGACCATGAAAATGGATTTCAGACGATTACTTGCTCTGAGCATGTTATTTTTGGATTTTTGTTGGCTTGCAAATGGAAATTTGGTGTTTCCAGTGCATTACAAATTCAGAAGTCAGCCAAAGAGTTTGAGTTTGAGTGGAATGATAGCTCATGATAGCCGTCGTCGAGGTAGATTTCTTTATGCAGTGGATCTGAACCTCGGTGGCAAAGGCGACCCGTCTGAAACTGGGTTCGTTTTTTTTCCTTTCCAATCCCGTTGTTTATTTCTATCAACAAAACTCTCAAATGGGGCTGCTTTCATTTTTGAACTCAACAAGTGAAGTAATTGTTTGACTTTATATCTTGAGGTCCTAGCTCTCTTGCATTTCCTTTTTTTTTTTTTCTCTTTTTGTTTTTCGTCTCATAGTCTGCTATGCCAGATGCCTTCCTTATTTCATCTATTTCCCATGATCAAAATCGGGTTGCATTTTCAATGTAAGGGATGAATACAAACTAGGATCGATATATAATCCTACTTATTTGATTGCATTTTCTCTAAGACTTTTGCATGGTTTTTTCGGGCTTCCTATTTGTAAATTATGGGGGACTTTGATCAATTTTCATATAAATCGTAGTCTCCTTTTCCTTTGTTTATACTTTCTTTAAATACGGGAACACTTAACCTGAATCTTGTATTTTTATGGATTTATACCATTTTGTTCTGCTTCTATACAAAAGCTGCATTTATCTTCAATTCAACTTTGGTCGCTAAGAAAATCCAGTTGTGATGGGTGAACTTGAGCTACTGAGTGCACTATCCTTGAATAACACCCAGAGAAACTAGTTACGTTTTTTCCGTAAATGATTGTGAGCTAAATTGGAAATTTATTCCCTTGTAGAAGAATATAATCATTTTGATGTGGATAATTGTGTTACTTGTTTGGTTTAGGCTGTATTACACGAAACTTGGGCTTGGGTCTCCTCCAAAGGACTACTATGTGCAAGTTGACACAGGAAGTGACATTCTCTGGGTTAATTGTATTGAATGTGCTAAATGTCCCCGGAAAAGTGATCTTGGTGTATGTATCTAGACTTCATTTCTTCATCCCTTAAATGTGATAAGACATGTATATTTATAAACATTTATCAAATACTAGTTAATACTTTATAGTGGGATAGTCAATGTTTTATCACTTTCCAAATCCCATATAGAAGAACTTTTTGATAACTATTATTATATATACAGGTAGAGTTGACGCTGTATGACCCAAAGGGTTCCGAAACTTCGAGCTTGGTTTCTTGTGATGAAGACTTTTGCACTTCACAATTTGAAACTCCAAACCCTAATTGTAAGCATGGATTGCCATGTACATACGGTATAACATATGGAGATGGAAGCTCAACTAATGGATACTATGTTAAAGATTATCTTACATTTAACCAAGTCAATGGTAATTTTCATACAGCAGTAACAAATAGCAACGTAATCTTTGGGTAAGAATCATTTTCCAATGTTTTACTTTATAATTATTTATTTCTACAAAGTATGCTTCACTTTATGGTTGTTATATATAATATTTATATCTAACAACATTGCATAGGTGTCAATGACCTAGACATGGGTGAGGGAAATAGGGGTCTCTCCATAAGGGAGAGGAGAACATTACCTAATAAACCATGGTGGAGTTCAGAGATAAAATCTACAGTTCCCTCAGCCTTAATAGCATGCATATTATCATCCTTTGACTTAATTGGATAGTTTTCTGTGGATGTTTTGCAGTGTCATTATTTGACTGTGCTGTTGGATTCTTCTTGGGTTACTTTGACCGTTTTCTTAAATTTATTTGTATTTTTACATTAGATACTCTTCGAATAGGAATCTATTTTCTATAGGATCCCAGCTTTCGTGCTTTGGTGGGTCTTTAAGATCCTTTTGATGACCTATGTTGTGGATGTCTTTGTGTTGAAGTGTTGTCTATATGATCTGAGTGATTGTGTAAAGCCTGCAATAGCAATGGAACAAGGGAGAGTATACAGAAAAGATAGTTCTATCTCTATTACTATGAAATTCATAAATGAAGTAGTTAATGGTGGGGTTACCATCATTATTTTTGTGGTGACAAATCTCGTAAGTGTTCCTAAGAAAAGGAATTTGTTCATTTTTCTCAGTTCTTTCTTTGATATTTAGAAATATTTATTTTCCTAGGAGTAGAAATGAATAAAGAAAAGCTGCCATTGCATTTGAGTTTTTTCTTCCCCCCTATTTGTGTTTGAAGTATTCTCTTGATGGTAGATGTGGAGCTCTACAATCTGGGGGATTAGGTTCATCTAATGAAGCACTTGATGGAATACTTGGTTTTGGACAAGCAAATTCATCTGCACTATCGCAGCTAGCTGCAGCTGGAAAGGTCAAAAAGGTGTTTTCTCATTGCCTTGACAATGTTCGTGGAGGTGGCATCTTTGCCATAGGGGAGGTGGTGGAACCAAAAGTGCATACAACTCCATTGGTACCAAAGATGTATGTGCAATACCTTAGCCGTTCCATTGCTTTGATATTTATTATAAGTATGATGTGATTGATATGTTGTAGTTTGTTGATGACAGTTTTTGATTTACTCTGGTAGCTCTTGATGATAATGCCACCACAGTTTGACTTAAGCAGAATTGAAGATTTTGCTCTGCAAAAAACTTTATTTTTAGAAGATGGGTCTGGATTTCTTTGCTGCAAATATATATATATAGTTCAACCCAGCTTTTGTGAATTCCTCCCGATTATTATGTAAATGCAAGTGCTTACTAAAGCCAATCTATTCTAAAACTTAAATAGTGAAGAAAATATTCACGTCTCTGCTGACCTTATTTGATTTTCTCAATCTTCACATTAGCTGGATGTGCAGTTGACATAGAGAGCAGTCTTAATATTAGTTGAAGACAGGAAATTTGTCAAGAGTAATGGATTAGCATCCTTTGATTTTTGGTTTTATTTATATTTTTTTTTTCATTTTCCCTTTTTAATTAAGTTTACAAGATTCTAGGATTTTTGGTGTTAGATTATAATACATTTGTTGCTTTGCTTTGGCTCAAAAAGCTCATATTTGTTTCAACTTTTGAGAGATAAGTTTGATTGATCTACAAAAGGATTGGAAGGAATCTGTTTTAGAACTTTAATTGGGAGTCTTTCTTGGTTTTTATTTTCATGTAACTAGTCTTTGAAGTTTAACTTTTGAGGATTGCTCGTCCTCTTTTCATGCACTCTTAATTATTTTCTTTTTCTATTAAAAAAATATATTCTAGCATGTAACAAGGTGAGTTTTTTCCTCTTATCCTATTATTATTATTTTACTGTTGATTCTTTAATCAGTTGAGAAAATGAAGCTCTGGAGCCTTGATTATGAGAAAGAAGAGTACACTTCTTGTTTTTTGAGTTATAGACAGATAAATGCTTGCTTACAACTCTCATCATATCATATTTCTGAGATTATGGAATTTGCTGTTCTACATCAATGTCATTCATATGCATGTATTAAGCAAATAAACCATTTTCAGATTTCTTTTCTCCCACAAATCTAGATATAAATAAATTTGAGCTCTCTAATATCTTCACAACAACAACAACAACTAAGCTTTATCCCATTAGATGGGGTCAGCTATGTGGATCAAACAATGCCATTTGCTTTATCAAACAAGAACCTAGCATTAGCATGATAAATCTTGCTGATCAATGCCATAAAAGATTCAATGAAATTCTATGGTAGCTGTCCACTACCAAACACAACACTCCTTTATCTGGATTTGGAACCAGCTGTGTTGAAATATGACAAAAGCAGAGTTTTCTCAAATATCTTTATTCAAGATAGATCTTTTTGGTCTTCTGTAGTCCACTAGAAGGACCAATAAGTCTTCTGGGCTACTTATAAGGACCTATCCTTTGCCTTCCTCATTTCCATTCATGAGGCCTTTATTCTTTTGAAGGTATATTTAACTTGAGATCTATAAAGGTAGATTATTCCTGAGATCCATGGTACTAATTACTAATCATAAAAACTTCCTATCTTAGCCTGCTGGCATATGAATGCCCACTTTTTCAGGTTCTCACAGTGTATTTTGTATTGAGTTCTGGTTTTGAATTTTAAATGATCTTATAATTGCAGTCTACCAACTATTGTAGGGCACACTACAATGTGGTTTTGAAGAATATTGAGGTTGATAAGGATGTGCTAGACTTACCCACATATATATTTGACTCTGGAAGTAGGAGTGGAACAATAATAGATAGTGGTACAACCTTGGCTTATTTCCCAGATATGATTTATGACCAATTGATGACAAAGGTGAGTGTATCTTTCAAAGAATAGAATTTATTATTTTAACTTGAATGCTCAAGAGTGGTTATTATTTTATTTTATTTTTAATTGAAAGAGATTTTTATTGTAAAAGAAGAGTGTTTATTATGACAGGTTTTGGCTCGGCAGCCTGGACTCAAGTTGCATCTTGTTGAAGACCAATTTACTTGTTTCCAGTATAGTTCAAGGTAAGATTGTGGTCTTGTCTACTTCCTGTACTCTGTATATTATGAATGTTACCTATTGCAATTATCAAGTTGTAAAGTTTTTATTTGATTTGTCATTTTTGCTTCGATTGGCTAAGGATATCACATGGAACATTCAAGGGATTAAGCATTCTCTTGTTTTGTTATGCTTATGTCAGTGTCAGTAAAATGTATCTTTTAAATGGTACTATTCTGAAGGATCCAGGATGAAAATGAATTTCACAAACCAAAATAATGACAGAGGGTTAGCATAACAAGAGGCTGTTCATTGATTCCAAATTATGCACGTGAGCCTAGATGGAAATTTGTCTTATAGCAATTTGCTGACTTAAAAGTCACAATGTGATCCTTGATGAAAAGCAGTCAGAAGATATTGTGTATCTCATCTAGTTTCGACTAACATAAAGTTTGGCATTGACAACCAGTTCTTAAAATATCCCTCTAAGATCTGAATTCTGTCTTTAAATTTTTTACTTTTGGGATTTGTAGTACCTTATCATTTTAACTTGTCTTGGGAGGGAGCAGGTTCGATGGTTATGAAATAACAATTTCAGATTTTATTGTGTTAACTAGAAGTTTCTAAATTTTTGTTCATTATCACATATACAAAAGGATCTAATATGGACAACCATTTGTTTGAGACATTCATCTTTCAAGATAGAAACCACGGATGGATATTGTTCATATGATTACAAATAACATTGGAAAATTGCAAGCCCTTTCCCTTGGTTAGACCAGAACTTACTAAGCTTATCTTTGGATAAAGTTTAACTTCTCAATTTAAATGGACAATTACTGCACTTTCCACTTCCAGGCACATACAGATTATGACTTGTTTTGTTTTATACTCTTGCAGTGTTGATGATGGATTTCCGGTTGTCAAGTTTCATTTTGAGGAATCCCTTTCTCTGACTGTTAATCCTCATGAGTACCTGTTCCAGATTCGTGTAAGTGGGAATCTTAATTTTTATTGTTTGTGCACCTACTCTCATGATTTTAAAAACTTAGAGCGATTCCTTCATTCTATGCTTTAGTTCTAAGTTTAATATTTGTTTAATTGGACCTCTCTTTCTAGCTTGTCAATATCAAGTACTTGGTTGAATGTGCTAGTTAAATATTCATTTGACTTGTGAGTGTTCATGCATGTTTGGTTCATTTTGATTTGTCAAGTGTTAGTTGATCTCCCAAAAAGAGAGAGAGAGAGAGAGAGAGAGAGACTTAGGCTGTTGGGAAAATGCTCATAAATGGTTTTATTATATCTCTAGCACACCCCTCACATGATGCTTTTCGGGTTTGAAGTGTGAACATAATACATGCCTACCTTACCTTGTGCTAAAATTTAATTTTTGGTTTTATTACATCTCTGGCTCACCCGCTTGCATGATGTTCTTTAGGTTTGAATTGTGGACATAATACAAACCTACCTTACCTCCTGCTAAAATTTAATTTTTATTTAGAAGAGCGGCAGTGACAAGAATTGGACCCTTGGCTTTCTAGTACAAGTGACTAATCCTAATACCTTGACAAGTGCTAGTTGACCCTAAAGACTTAAAATAGTTAGGAGAAGGCCCAGAAATAGTTTTATTATATATTTAACATGAGCTATTTTATATGCTTATTTAATTTAATGTAATCTACTACATTAACAATTTTAGTGAATTTATTACTAATAATAATGGTGTCTCTTGATGTTCTTCCCCCCCAATTGCTCCCAGGACAATGTCTGGTGTGTTGGCTGGCAAAAAAATGCGGGTCAAAGTAAGGATAATAGTGAAATGACTCTTCTTGGAGGTACAGTTTAAAGTTAGAAATGTCATGTGTATTCAGCTGGCAATTTTTTAATCTAGTTTCTAGAAGGCACATTTGTTCATTTTGCCATGAATGGGTCTCATTCTGATATATGTTTCTCTTCAAGTGCTTATGAGAAGATTAGCTATTTGTTGAATTCAATTTTCTGCATTTCTGGCGGGACCTTATTTATTTACTACTGTGTTAAATGTGTTGAGTTTGATATAGGCAGGGGCTGACTGGTGCAATTTTAATCATGCTGACGGACGGCTATTTTTTATTGGATGTCAATGTCATTTATTGTCTTTTTATATGTTCCTAATTGCAGATATGGTGCTTTCAAATAAACTAGTTGTATATGATCTTGAAAATATGACCATTGGATGGACCGAGTTCAATTGTGAGTACCAAATATCTCTTCATTCTTCAATTGCCATTCTTTATTGTATGATTTGACCCTATAAATATTGTTTAAAGTCTATATCAGTAATGGTGACCTTAAATCATTTTCTCTTGGTACTTTGGCGAGAAATATCTAGTAATCCATTTTGGTTATTGAGTTGGTATTTCCATGTCACTAAAGGAGTAAAGGGTTATCCATGAAGTTTTTTCACCTAAATGGGTGATTTAACTTAATTACATTCACATCTCTTCTATTTTCAGAAATATAGACTCACCTTCCTTATTTTTTAAGGAGCAAGGGAGGTAAGTGTATTTTTAAAATATATGAAAAGGAAGATCAGTCTACATTTTTAAAAATAGAAGGGGTGTGAATCTAATTACAGTAAATCTCAAAGGGAATAAATGTAACTTGCCCTATAGAAAATTGAGATGTATAAAGATTAACTAATTTTTCAGAGCCTGACCAACCACTGAATTTGTTGCAGCTACGACACGAGTCTTCCTGAGTTTTAGGGTTGAGTTTATTGATGCTACTAATGCATAGTATAATGACCTTAGCATTTTTGACCTCCACAGCATTGTTTTGTTGTTTCTTTAGGCTCTACCAGCATTAAAGTGAGAGATGAAACAAGTGGAGCTGTATATACAGTGGGTGCACACAATATTTCTTCAGCTTCAACTGTGCCATTTGAAAGAGTAACGACATTCTTTCTCTTGCTAGTTGTCATACTGAACAGTTTAATTGACAAGTTTTTGATACATGAGGAATAGCATTTATTTGATTTTCTTGTACCATAATTCATTCAATGATGAGTATTCCTTTCTTCGACTTCCCTTTTGTTCTCTTCTTTTTCGTAAAAGAAAAAGGACATATTGGATGCAATATCAGGTCAAAACATTGTGTCCCTTTTTATGATTGGTATTTTTATAAATTTGTTTCAAAATTATGCCTGTTCCTGCAGTGTTGTTCTATGACAAGGAACATGCGAGTTCTATTGTTGGAAGAATTCACATAGATTACAGGTGTTTCGTTGATATTGTATAGGCTATGAATTTGAAAAATATGAGGTCCATCTGGTTTTAATTTCTAAAAACTATTGTTAGAAGAATTCACATAAATTACAGTTGGTTGATTGATATATTGTATAGGCTGAGTATTAAAAATAAAAATATCAGGTCCATCTGGCTTTAGTTTCTAAGTTTTCAGTTTAAAATAAGAGGATAAAACCCTTGTGTGGGAATTTGTCTTTCATAACTGTAGTTTGGATTATTGTTTTAAAAAGTAGGGGAAGTTACATTGAGCATCCATAAGATTTTGTTTAATTATACTCCGTACCTCTTATTTTTAGAAAATATATACATTCATTCTTGAAATATTTTCATCATCTATTTGTCTACGGACAAGTTACTCTTTCATACCGAGGTTATGAACAAATATATTCACATCCTTTCTTATTTGAAAAAACGTCATCTCATGATTGAAAATGCTGTAAACCATCCTTAATTTATTCGAACTCATTACACTCCCCTCTTATGGGACTAAACATTTTATTAGTCAATTTAACATAACTAAATCATCTTTTAATATTTTCTTTAACTAAATCATTTTTTAATATTTTCTTCTAATATTGAAAGGCCATTTTGTCCCCCCATGATTAATATTACAATAAATGACTTAATAAATTGATATAACGCTAAAAACAATAGTATTAAGTTTTATTTTCTAAAAAAAATTGATATTGTGTTAAAATTATTATATTTTATTTACATTAGTCAATTAAAGAAAAAAATTAAAATATTATATTATTTCAATTACAAATGAAGTTTTTAGTTACAATTATAGAAATTTATTATGTTTTTATTATCTTATTTTAATTACTTAAAATATTTTAAATTGAGAAAAAAGGCGACAAATTAAATATTTAAAATATAAAATTACATTAATTATAATTTCAATTGGATATTTTCCTTACATAAAACTCTCTAAAAATATAATTACATTAATGCTAAATTCAATTATAATATAATTTCTTACATAAATCCCCTAAAAGTCTAACTATTTCAACAACACAGCAATAAATTGTTATAATTATTTTCTTAAATAATTTAAGACAGTTTCTATTAAAAATAATCCCCCTTAAAAATAACATTACATTAATATTAATTACAATTACAATATTAATTTCTTTACATAAACTTTCTAAAAGTCCTATTACTTGAACAACTTATAATTTCAATTAAATAGTTTTTTTTATATAAAACCCCCTAAAAACAGAATAACATCAATATTAATTTCAATTATAATATAATTTCTTACATAATCCCTCCTAAAACTTAACTACTTCAACAACACAATAATAAATTGTTATAAATATTTTCTTAACTATTTAAGACATATCTTTTCAATTTCAAGTTTAATTAGAAATAAGCTTCCTCAAAATAGCATTTTATTAGTATTAGTTATGATTACAATATAATATTTGAAAAACGCATTTATTATTTTGTCGACTATATTTAAAATTTTGATTTTTAGAATATATTTAAAACTATATCTCTTTTAGTATGCATTATAAAAATATATTTGATTCTATAAAGATACATTTAAATTATATTTCATATATTTATATAGTATAATGTATAATGGGTATTAATAAATTATTTATTTTAATTATAATTCATAATTTATTTTTAATTATAAATAATAATTTATTTTATAATATTAAATATTGATACTAGCATTCTTTTTAAAATTAAATTTATCTTTATTATATATTACGTATTAACCAGATCGGTATCTTTTTAAAAGTCAAGTTAATGATCAGTCCTTAAAGCTTTGACCTTTCGCTGTAAATTTTTGGCACTCCGCTGCAGCGTGAATTTAATTTAATTTAATTTAATTATTCCTATTATCATAAAAAAAATTACGTAAAAACAAAAGTTAATGATCGGTCCTTCCTCCTTCTTCTGCCACCGTACGCACCGCTTCACCACCTTTCTCCAGACAACTTTTTTGACACTACCTCTGAATTGCTTCACCCGATCACCATTCTCTTCTAAGCTTTACTAGATTGTCAAGTTATAATGGGCGATGACAGAATCAATAAAAATATAGAAATCAATTACTAAAATTATATTGAAATAAAAATCCAAAATTCCCCGCATAAAGCAAGCAAACTAGAAAAATGGAGCCTTTAGTGTAAATAAGAATTAGCCCCTTGCAAAAATTTGAAGAAAACATAAGAAGCAAAAACAAAATCCCAAATGTCACCTAAGCAAAATAGAGGGAAAAATTGAATTCATTATTTCCAGAAATTTGAAAGAAAAGAGATCTGAGTTGCTCAATACGAAGAAGCATGAAGAAGCAAAAACAAAGAATTAGAGAAGTAGAAGCATATAACTGCAAAAATAAAGGTTCCATTTTTCCATGAAGAATGGCTTTGTCAAATCTTAAAAACAGAGAAGCCATTTTTTATTTTGTGAAAGAATGACTTTACCAAATCCATGGGTAGGGATGTTCACAGGCATGGTCCGAAAAAAATTTAATAAATTCGATTCGATTATATTAATTTATTTTTATAATATAATTAAATATTTTTATATTTAAATATTATATTATTTTTTAAAATTTTTATTTTTATTTTAAAATTAATATTTTACTTAAAAATAAAAAATTAATTTATTCGAATAATTAGATGATCCTGAAAGGTCATACATTTAAAAATCGAAGCCAAATTTTTTTAAAAAATAATCGGATCGAACTAAGTTCGGGCCATAAAGTTTATATAATTTGACCTAGCTAGCCTATCTCGAAACTCACCCGACTTGACCCTATGTATAGGTCCATCCAAGGATTACTAAGAAAAAATGTCATAATCAAAGAGATTAAAGGTTGGAAAAATAAAGAGAAAAATGTTCTTTGATGATGGAAGATGAAAAAGATGTGTGTTTTTGGAAGAACTTTGGATTTGAAACTCGGGATATGTGGCAGAATATTATTAGTCCATGTGTTAGATGATGTAAAAAAAATAAAAAATTTTACTTGTGAAAATAACTTGGGCAAAATTGTAAGAATGACCCCAATATCAAAACTACTACTATTGTCATATTATTTTTTTTGCATTAAGAATCAACTATTTAATCTACACTTTCAGAGCATATTCTAAATTAAGAACTTTCAAACTTCTAACTAATCTAAAAATTTTGAATTTTATATCTTTATCTGATTATCATGTAATAAAGAAAAATACTTTTAGACTACGTGAATGAAGAGAGACCATTAACATAGTTACATTGTGAAATATGTACTGTTTGTATCTTATATTACATCCCGAAAACTCCTACACCTTGTTTTCCATTACAGCAAATTAAAGAACTTGCAATGTTACATCGAAAACACATATTGTAGTCAAAACCTCATAAATCTAAAGTGTGTTGCACTTAGACGTCAAGCTTCTATGATGTTATAAATTGTTTCTTCTTGGTAACAAATTTCTTCTTCCTCAACTGTTAATTTGTAGTTTTAGGGGTCAACTCATTCAAAAAGCTCACCAAAACTCAATTGAATCGATCCTGATTTGCAATATTTATATTTTACCCATCTTTGAATTGAATAAAAAAATTTAAATAATTCATACATTTTTCTATAAATTTATCCTGTTAAAAATAATTAATTTTATAATTGATGGTTGTGATTATATAAGAAAATCAGACATTTCATATTATGCCATGTCATTCTAAGTATTAAATTCTTTAGGGTGCCTTAGAATTTTCCTGGACCAAAAGGTCTCTTGGGTAGAAAAATATAATATTGGATGGCGTCAACTTCCATTAGTCAGACAGGAGTTTTGGGTATTTCTTAAATAGAAGGAGGTGAGTTTCTTGAGTAATCATTTTTACCGTATTCCTAGGTACACATATAGGTGAGCAACGCAAAGTACGTGTGAGGGAAATATAACCTATCCGGTTTCCTTGTGCACGCCTGAAACAAAAGTGAAAAATTGCCTTTCTGAATAGACAATATTGCCCTTGTCAGTTAAAGGAGGATCTGTCCGAAATAATCAATCAATTTCTAAACTCGGACTAGCTCAGGGTGGCCGGGATGAAAGCCGAGTGAACTCGCTCATTATTGATAACTTTGTTCTGTAAATTGTGAGGCATCAAGAGACGAACGAAGCCTCGAAGGAAACCATGTTTTCGCCGCAAATGGCTACTCTTCTCAAGTGTTACAGGCCCTTATTCTCATTGCTTCCCTTCTCAACTCGAACAGTTCATCTCAGAACCAATCACAGTGCCCCCGCCCCCATTTTCAGGAGGAAGAAGCAGCTATATTTATTTACACGTTGTTTCAGTGTCAGTCCTCCGAGGTCATCTCAGCCGTCGGCCGCCGCCTCCGAGAAGAACTTCAGAGAATCCGACGGTGGCAGGGTCAAGAGTCCCTCGCCGGAGCTATCGCTCTACAATACGATGAGTAACTTCAAACCTAAAGTGGAAGGTGAAGTGGGAATGTATTTATGCGGAGTCACCACATATGATCTGAGCCACGTTGGGCATGCTCGCGTCTACGTCAATTTTGATGTACTTTAAAGGTTCCTCACTCTCCTCTCTCTTTTTGTATATATCTATCTATGCAGTTTATGGCCTTGTGGGTTGTGTAATTCCAATCTCTGTTTGGTTGAAGAGAAAGTGTAAAGGAAAATTAAGGTTTCTTTTTTTCTCTTACTTTCTCATGTTTCCAGTTCACTATGGAGCGAAGGCTGGTAGTGATTAGCTGAGCCAAATCTAGATTTTTTTGAATAATACTTATAGTGTACTTAGTTTTTGGATTCTTGTGAATCAAATATCGATTCCAGTATTTCGTTGGGGCTAATGCAGTGATATGTCTTACCAATTGCGTAATATTCTGCCGTTACGGTTAAAACCACCTTGAAGTTTAACCTGTAGGTGCTAATTGGTTATTCTGTTGTATTTTATTTGGCAATTTGGCAGATATCTGAAGCATATGGACTTCGAAGTCCTTTATGTCCGCAATTTCACTGATGTTGATGACATGGTAAGTCAAGTTGTATTCTTTTGTCCTTCTTTCGATCGGACATGCCCTCTTAAGTAAGGCGTCTTAATTTCTTCTTACTTGCTAGGATTATAAAACCATTAACATTAGCGTTTTGCTTTCATTTTGGTTCTCTGTAAGCTTCTATTATATATAAACCAAAATAAGTAATTTTGAAAATTTCTAAATTGAGCATTTTCCTTTGTTATTTAGCATTCTGCTCAGATTTTGAGGATTTCATTGTAGCTTTTCTATACTAAGTGAAGCTTTTCAATTAAGATATATTTATTGAGAAAGATCAATTAAGGAGGGAGAAGAATTCTGCAAAATGCTATTTCTGAGGCTAGGGGCTGTAATTTTGAAATGAATGTAGAGAGTACTGAACTCCTAGTAGAATGTGTAATATGTTCAAGCTGGCATATAATATTGTGCATGGCAGCTCAATCCCTCTCATCATCATTAATGCTTTTGGATTCCGCATCTTAGTAAGTTTCGTATGTCTTGCCATGCCCTCTTTTCCCCTCTTTTGTATGGTTGTTTTTCTCCTGTCTGTTGACTCAAATTGTAGTTCTAATCTCTTAGCTCTTTTAAGATATTTTCTAACAGGATTTTGAATTAGGATTATATTCTTTCACTAAAAATGCAACGTACCCACTGCTTTCTACATTGGTATTTCAGGATCATAGTCTGCAGTTTTCAAATTCTGTAGATAATGGCTAGGGCAAATGAACTAGGAGAGGACCCAATTAATTTGAGTTGGCATCATTGTGATGAATTCAGTCAAGATATGGAGACTGTCCACTGTCTGCCTCCTCCTGTGGAACCACAAGTCTCAGAGCACATGCCCCAAATCATTGATATGATTGAGCAGGTATCACAGCTGTCTAATTTATTGTGATGTTGAAATGAAACTTAAGATGATTGTCAAATTCTCAACTATTCCGTGTCTTGAAACAATTTCATTTTCCCAACAAGGTAATTTAAATATGCTATTGGTTGATGGAAAAGTTCTCAATATTGTCATTATGACTGTAACTTTCTTTTCTCAATCTGCGTGAGAAAATATGATATTTGATTCATTGTTGATCAGTTAATTTGCTTGTTGGCAGATTCTTAATAATGGGTATGCCTATGTCGTTGATGGAGATGTATACTTTGATGTAGAGAAATTTCCAAACTATGGGCAATTGTTAGGAGGAGATCTGGAAGATAATCGGGCTGGTGAGAGGGTTGCTGTTGATAGCAGGAAGAAAAATCACAGAAGGTATATCTTAGACAAATGATGATTGTGCATATGCATAATGTAAGTGTAAGATTGAAATCAAATTAAAAATGACCATGTGAATGAAATGGATGGATTGTGTAGCCTTCAGTGGAGATAATTTATTTCCTGTAAAATATATTTTCACTTTATTTTTGCAAACTGATGAACATAAGATATTTCGAAGATAAAATTCTTAATTCAGTTTTTTCTGATAGTTGTTGCCAACTTTTAATGCTATTATGCAGTCTGCAAAGGAGAGAGAGCCATTTTGGGAGAGTCCTTGAGGTTCTGGGAGACCAGGGTGGCATATTGAATGCAGTGATATGAGTGCAACTTATCTTGGTTACTCTTTTGACATCCATGGGGGAGGGGTAGACCTTGTATTTCCACATCATGAAAATGAAATTGCTCAGAGTTGTGTTGCATGTGAGAAAAGTAATATAAGCCTCTGGGTACACAATAGATTTGTCACTGTTAACTCACAGAAAATGTCTCTATGGAATTTTTTCACAATTCGGCAGGGGATTCATTCCTAATGATTTAAACTACCCTGTACAAGTCTATACTTCTTACTAAATGACCCATGATTCCTATTCTGCTTTCATTTACTTTTATATACATGTGTCAGATACTTATTCTATAAACGTGTAACATTTACAGGTTGTAGAGCTTTACCATCCACTGGCATTGAGGTATTTTCTGATGGGAGCCCATTATCAATCACCAATCAATTACTCTCATGTACAACTTGAAAGTGCATCAGACCGCATTTTTTATATATACGAGGTACCAATATCTTAGGCCAAATAAAGTCAAAAACAATTTATTTTTTTGGCCCCTTGCCATGTGCAAGAGTACGCATGCACTATACACTTGTTATCGTATATGCATAAGCCACCCATATGTATGTTGTGCAATCACACCTTGGTGAAATTCGTTTGGTTGCAGACATTACATGAGTGTGTAAATTTTCTGAGCCAGCATAATCTGACAATTAAGAAGGATTTAGTCCCACCTGATACCTTGAATATCATTGATACATTGCATGATGTTTTCATGAACTCAATGTCTGATGTGGTTGTGCTGTCTGATCCATTAAAAGCAATTAATGATTTGTTACACACTCATAAGGTATGGTATTCTCTCTTGTGGATCTGAAAAATCACCTAACTACACTTATAAGGTATGGTATTTTAACATTTTAAAGTTAACAATATATCTAAGAGAAGAAAGAAAAATTGCAAATAGAATCACTTGCAGCTTTGGAAGAGTATCAGGAGTGTACTAGATGTTTTAGGACATATGCCTGCCAGCTATGTTGAGATATGAACAATTATCCATTTGAAGTGATTGATTCCCTGTCATCAATTTTCACATTTTGAAATATCATATCCATACTTTTTATTGGGAATAATCTTATTTTCTCGATGTACTTGATGGGGTTTCCATTGAGGAATGGAAAGACTTTCGGTGCTCGCTCTCTCTCTCTCTCTCTCCCCCTATTTTGTTTTGGCAGGGCTTGTCTTATTTCTTTTCCATTAGCTTTTTCTCCCCATTTCTCTTGCTAGTTCAACTTCACGATGTGATAATTCTCTTTTTCTACTAAAATTTGCAAATGTTGTATAGGATCCTTTAATCTTTTAGATTAACTCTTGAATTATCTTTGACAAGTTGCATATTCAAGTCTGTGTCTCGTGTTCTCCAATAACTCCTTTAAATATTTCTAAGTTGTTTTCTGTAATATTCCCCTCTTTAGGATTGTCTCCCGCATGTGTCACTTGTTCTGTCTTATGTCCCATTGCTTTATTGTGTATATCGAGTTTCAACGTTCTGTCTTAATTCCCATTGCTTTATTGTGTATATCGAGTTTCAACTTCGGTTATATTATTCCCTTTGCTAATCTACATTTGTTATTGCCAATTGTTGTTCATGCTGCAGGTTTTACAGCAGCTGAGGAAGAGAGCATTTAAGTGTGCAAACTTGACAGAAGATGAAGTGTTGCAAGAAATTGAAGAACGAACTGCTGCTAGAAGAAATGGAAATAGGAAGGATTTCGTTGCTTTAGGCATCACTATTATGAACAGTCCAGATGGTACAACTTGGAGGCTAACGATTCCTCTCTCACTTCAAGAGCAGCAAATTAGCAAAGGAAAGCATGTTCCAATATAATCAAAGTTCAAACTCAATATGCACAAAAGAACAATGGTTAGCGATTCTTGTTTAATGGGAATGTCATTAACATCATGTTGCAATTGATTTGGTGAGTTGGTGGTTTACAAATTCGTAATATCATCTTGCTCTCTTATACCCTTGAAAATATGGGATATCACTGTTGGCAATGACTATAAGAATGTTTTAAGCTTAATAGAGCAATCGTCACTTACTTTGAGGATACTATTCTTTATTAGCAAAGTTATCATCTGCTGTCTAGTGACATTGTTAGGACGCAGTTGAATCACAGTTAACTTCATCAAATTAGGCAATGCAAATTTTATTAAAGCTGCCACATATGCTATTCTTATTGAATAGCATTCATATATAACAAAAATACGCTCCCTCTTAAATGAACAATCCTTAAGGGAGAAAGGAAGCTTTGGGGTGGTTAACCCCATCAATAAATATTATACTACGAGAAATCAATTCCTCCCCCCCACCCCCTTTTTTTCTGTCTTTTTGGTTGAGAGGTGGGGTCCCTTGACTACCAACTGTTTCTTCTAACCAAAGGAGAAGAAGGAATTGATGATCCATTCTCAGACCTCAATGATGGCTAGCATACCCCATTTGCCTTCCGATTCAGCTGGCTCCCTCACAATAACTTCACCATCTGTCAATCCTATTGCAAATTGATTCGGTTCTTGTGGATTAGCAGCTATCACAGCAGCATATGTGTCACAACTTCTGCAGAAAAACAAAATTTTGACAGTAGAAATTTTAGATTGCTTGGGCATGGGAGAAAAATAACTGGCATTTTCTGGTAATAATTAAACCACTATTTATGGCAGCACTGACTGCCAAACTTAATATAATGTCACTCACTCAAACACTGAAAGTGTTTACAAACCATGCATCACAACAAAATAGGATAAAGATTTTACTTTAAAAAACAATATTCTTGGACATAGATTCTTTTCATCATCAAACTAGAACACATGCCAATTAGTGGATGCCTACCGAGCAAGATTACAAGGCAGTGTGAAGATTTAAAATATTAATTGGAAAGCAGATATGCAATAACAACACTTGTGAAAAAGAACAAGGGCAAGGAAATGTAGAGCACCTGACATTAGAACTAATAAGCACTGGGATTAATCTGGCATCTTATTTGGAGGGTTGAAGCATCAAATATCCTCAGTGCTCCGTCAACAAAGCCAGCATAGACGATCTGGCTATCAGATGGGAATGCTGCATAGGAAATCGGTGCTGAATATTCTCCCACAACCCACTATACAACAACACAAAATCTTAAGTTTTGTTCAAAGGAAAGAATACACTCATTTCTACAGCCTCATGCAGTACAATGTGATGTGATCGGTGAATTAGATTAAAGTTGATTGATTCTTCTTGCTGCAGCCCAGTGAGACCTAGGGAAATGTTAAAAAAAAAAAAGAAATACTGCAAAAGGTGCCTGTTTCACGCATCCAAGCCTTGGTCTTTCATAAATTGCTAGCTGACTCTTAAGTACAGCTAGGAAATGAATTTGATCCTGGTGAAACTGGACAAACGTGTTGGCTGTAACATGTCCTGTCCTAGATCTCCTTCCATTTGGAATATACAAGTAGGTGATATTTTCTTTTAACCCAGGTCTCTGAATTCCACAGTATAGTCTAAAAAAGGAATGAAAGAGACAAACCCATCACATATTGCATTCTATGGAACTTTTTCTGAAAAAAATCAACTAGGACAGCTTTTATAGAAGTTCAAGTTTTTATCAAATTCACATCTCTCCATGAAAAATGCCATGCATTGAAGCCGAACATCAAAAAATACTAATTAGCTATGGATTTTGTGTGACAGATGTGTACTGTTTATTAATATGTTTCCTTCTGTTCTACATAACATAAGCACTTCGGGACCATAATTGAAAGGCCTTGTGACTGTGGATATGCCTATGCTGAGAATTTGATGATCTTCATTTCCAAAACTCCCCTATCCTCAAGGCCAAAAGTTTGTTTTCATAATTGTCAACCAGAAGCAACTAGGATAGTATGGTTGTTATATTAATCAGCCAAAGAAAAGGAGAGAAAAAAAAAAAAAAAAAACTTGATCTTCTAAAATGTGGTATTGGATGAAATAAATTTCTTAGGAACTGAAAAAATACAATGATTAGCACAATAAAAACATAAAAAGAAAATAACAGTAAAGAAAAGGGTAATGCGAAAAAGGAAAACCAATGCAAGCTTGTTTGAATAGTAACAAAGAAGAAATTCTAGGGCTCAATAACACCTCTCTTCCCACCACCATTCAACTGTGATAAGTGAACATTGTTTTCCTTATAATGAAAATTACATCATTATAGGTTTGCAAATACTTCTGAGAGGATTCTTATCCTATTATTAGAACATGTTAACATTAAATAATTTGAATTCAGCAATGCAATATGATTGTGATACTAAATCGTTTAATCACTCACCAAAACAACGTTTTCAGTAGGGTCCACTGCTTTCAATCGACCCTTTGACCATGTCACATGATGCCAATGTACTGGGCATATATAGCTGGAGTGAAGGTTTGACCTCTGGCATTTGGCAGTGACCAAAAACATGGTTTCCTCTAATGGAACTTCACAAAAATTTTAAAAACTCCTCAACAGAAAGAACTATAATCTTCATAAATTATCAACTATCAGCTTTTGAATTAAGGATACATTTTAATAGAACTGAAAATGCCACCAAAGAGACCCAACATTGCCATGAGCTTAACTCTATTAGCATTTTTCACTAGAAACTCCTGTAATAGGAATAAAAATCTTTATGCATAAAACTCTGACTGTCCAATGACAATAAAAACATGTAAAAGATCTCAAATTCAACAGGAAGACACAAAACTACAACACAATTAGCATACGTCCTTCCAAATTTTCTGTAAACAATATCAACGGTGGTAAAATTAAACACCAAACACCACAACAGAATATGTTTAGTAGAGCACTCCCCGAGGTCTTAGTTGTGTGACAGTTTACACACATCTAAGATTAAAAGGGAAATGACCGCATGTTCTAAAATTTGGTCACCAAAAAATTATTACGATGGGAAATGGTAAAGTATTTTTGGAAGCACCAAAGCACAGGTACAAAAGAGAAAGAAAAGATAATGAATGGATGAAAAGAAAGTCAAATGGCAAGAAAAGAAAGATCAATCAGAATGCAGATAACTCCACACTCAACAGGAAGCAGACAGGAAAAGTTCACTCAGATTTGCATTCAAAAGGACAAAGGTACAACTTTCTTGTAAATTTGTAATTATAAATGCTGTTTAAAAATAAATTGCCTAAAATACATCTGATATCAATCAATGAGTATAGATACATATGTGCTGTGCTCTCAATGAAAATTTTTTTCCAAAATGAATAAGAGTAGAAAAAGTGCAATCAGTTACCTCACTGACATTGCTGATAGCAAACAAGATAGCACCGGCAATAACAAGAATATCTCCAATACGAGGATTGCTTCCACCTATCACATGCTCATATTGAAAGATGCAAGTTATTGATGATAAGATCAACATATATGAATTTTGGCAAATAAAGCACAAAAGTTTGTGAACAACTCTCTCTCTCTCTATCAATGTGCTTATGCCAGTGTGCATATGTACTTTTGTATATTACATAAGACACCAATGTAATATGAAATACAAAAAGAGCAAGTAGCCACTTACTAGCCTGGTCACCAGCATGAACATCAGAAAATACCACCAAGACAAGGCCAGCAACACAGACAACTACACCGGTTATCTTTTTGAATCTATATTTTGTTTTTAAGAAAAGCCATGTGAGAAGCATGACAGATGGAATGGACCAGCAGTCAAGCAACATCACGCTTGTCAGTGATGTGTATTGATATACCTTCACAACTGCTCATATTTTATTCTGATTCATTATCTCCTGGCATAAAATTCAAACATCATTATAGAACTACAGGTTTCATGAGTTCAGTGGTTTTCATGGTTAAAATGAAACCTGCTTTTGTTGATTATCAACAAAAGTTGCATATTGGTGGAGCCATGTTCATAGATGGAGCATTTAACTACTTATGTAATTTATTATCCATCCTCAATATCCCTTTCAAGAAGAAACAATATATGGAGCATCTTGCTAGGTATCTAAGATACCATTCTTCCACAATATCATTTTTTTATCATAGAAACCAAAAAAACAGGTTTTCCCAAGTATAATATGCCATTGTAAACCTGTTGCTACAACCTCATATTCATTATATTAGTCAATGAATGAAAAGTACCTCTTCAATGTGCCAATGAAGCAATAGGAAGGCTAACATAAACACACAAAAATATTAGTTTAAATATTCTTGGCAGCAACCACATTTACATCCAAACTTAATATAATAATAATAAATCAAGTTGTCTAAAATGCTTCATTAACTCTGAAAATAAAGTATATTATATCCGATAATATGTAATGACAATAAACACAAAATTCGCCGACAGAGTAGAGGATAACCTTGAATGCTTTCCTCTGGTAAAGTAGAATAGTTCCATAGACAATTGCCAAAAACACATAGTTTAGGAAAGATTGTGAAGTTGGTGCATCAATTCCTGTGATGAGAAAAGACAATGACTTGTGAGTTATTCAAACACCAAAAATTGGGAATAAAATTAAGGTCTTGTATTAAATTCATGATAAAAGATCAACTCTATCCTTAATTATACAGCTACAAAGTGATGAAAGTTTCAACAAGTGGAGAACCAATAAACTGGATAAAATATCTTATGAAAATTCATCAATTTGCCGCCATTTATAAGAAAGCCAAATATGAATCATAGATTTTCAAAATGAGCAAGCACAGACTCACAAATGGGTGTTACAAATTGGATATGAACTACACAAGGTTGACAAAGATGATAAGATAAGCATTACAATGATTATTTACGGTCATGCATGAACTATTAAGCAAATACTTGCTATAGCTGCTTACATTTATTTTCACATTGACTGCAAGCAGGAAAATCTCCCTTCTCCGCCCCTACGGTTTTGCTCTGACCACATCTCCCGCAACGACATTATGGACAAAAGGCTAATTGTTACAGAGATTCAACTAGCTCATGTATATATTTTGTTGGAAAAGAAGAACCAATGCCCCATAAAATTCAACAATCATATCAATACAGAACCAAAACCTTGCAATTTTCGAGATGAACATTGTCATAACAGGCTTCAATTCAACCAAGACAAAGAAACCACTTGGAGAAACCATACTTACTTTCGTTCTCAATTTCGTTGCAATCTTGTGCAGTGCGTTCGTGTGCGGTGAGGTTACAAGGTGTCAACAGTTGATTGCTCCTTCGATGCCGAAACCCGACCATCTGATTTTGTCCCATTTCTAAGCCATTCCAGCGCTAACTGTTCTGTAAAATAGAAAGGGCACATTCGTCTTCTTATTCAGCCTCCGCTATTGCTCGAACGAGTATTAGGTCATTTTTCAGGAAGGGCTGCGATTCTTTCTTTCTGTATCAACGGTTCAGATAGGGCTAATTTTATGGTACTCATTGCTACCCATACTTTTAAAATAAGTATCTCAAAACCACCCTAAAAGGAGATGTAATTGTATTTATCTCGAGAAAAGAATAATTTATCTTTTATTAATTTATTATTATATTACTAAAATAGAGTTTGGTCCATGGCACATGATGTCTTGCAATGATTTTTATGTGGCAAATAATGTGATACGGTAAAATATTTTTTCACTTTTTTTAAATGTATAATATTAAAAAAATAAATATTAAATCTCCTAGTCTTCTAGAATTGAACTTATAATCTTTAAGACAATACAACACTAAATCAATTACTTCATTGGTTATTTTATTCTCTAACTTAATGTGATTAGCTAACTATTTGAATTACAATTTTATAACTTCTTACTATGATAAATAATATATATTTATTATTAAATTTAAATAGATAACTATTTTGTAGATAAATGTTATAGTTGTTGATTAATATTAATAAATTTTAATTTTAATTTTAATCTTACTTGAATCAATAAAAATTTAATATTAATCTTATTTTAATAAATAAATATAGTATAAAATAACATATTTAATTTAATTTTAAGTATTTTATGCAAAATTCATTTAATGCAAGAAAAATACTTGACAATTTTTATTTTTAGATTAAAGTCATTTATTAAAATATATAATGTAAATATTAATAAATATAATTAAAAATATTAGTTAATTATTAAAACTATAGTTTATATTTGATCCATTGGAAATGTACAACTCTTTATTTTATCAATGAATAAGAAGATAACACATTAATAAGAAGGTTTTGATATTAATAATGAATTAAATTTAAATTTAAAATTATCAATATGATAGTATTAATTTGTAAAATTTGTATCTATTATATAAAATTTGTATATTTTTATAATGATTAATAATGCATAATAAAAAGGTAATAGTATTGTATTATTTTCAATTATCATATAATAAATTAATTAAGAAATAAAACCAATGTGATTGAATTCAATTATAATAAATAATTATACATGTGTAAAAACAAATATCATAAAGAAATTAAGGACTTTTGTTTATAGTAATAAATGTAGATTCAAAAAATAATTTTTTACAAATGAATTAGTGTATTTGACCAAAAGTTATTTAGTAATATGTCTCTCTTTCTTAAATTTACATAAACATATATGCATTATTATTAACACTAAAAGGAAGACATGCATTTGTTGTACCATTTAAAAATCACCTCTGTAAACTTTATAAAAATTGGATTTAACACCTATTATAACTTACTTAATCATTTTGTCAAATCATATGAATTTTTTAATAATAATCATAATATTATAGTATATTGAATGATTTTAGCTTTTTTTGATATATTTTTGCAATCTATGTTTTGTTATTTAATTATAACTCTATATATCTTATTTAATTTATATTAATTATATGAAAAATAAATTATTTATGAAAAAAAGACAAACTAAAATATTATAATATTATAATTTTTGTTTAAAAATATCATTAAAAATTATATAATTTGATAAAATAGTAAAACAAGTTATGGTAGGTGTTAATTCAAACTATTATATAGTTTAATGGGATTATTTCTAAATTTTTTAAATAAAAGGCTTAATGATCACTTAATTATTGATCCACAAATTGACATCATAAAGGCATGATGGATTATGAAAGATAGTGGCTATGCTTTGATAAGTAAAACTTTTAAAAAGAAGTTAAGAATAATTGTGTACAATTGCATCTTGGAGACATTATAGGAAAAAGAGTTATACAAATGACAAAAGTCATCAATATAAATAGTTGTATCATTACTAAAAGAGTTATACAAATGACATGCTTTATCATCATAATAAAATACCTTATACCAATAATGAATATTGTTGAAATATTTTTAAGTGACTAATAAGTCAATAGTTTTATGTAGATGACATGTCATTCAGATGAACTAAACCCTATACAAACATGTCATCTACATAAAGAAAACCCTATATAAACAATTATATACGACAACTTTTGTTTGTATGGGGCTATTTTATTTAAATTTATTTTTAATAAATTTTTTATTTATGTTAGCAATATTAATAGCAAGTATTATAAAGTAAAATTACAATATTTCTGAACATTTTTTATAATTATTAATTATTTAGAAGTATTTTTATATTAATAATGATACTAAATGAGACAAAAATGAAACATATAAAGTAAAACCATTAATAATATATAACAACAAATTACCATAATATCAATGTGTAACAATATAAAGTAACTAAAAAAATAATGTACAATATGAAAATTTGCTAAATGAGATAATCATTGGTGTTATCAACTATATCATTGAAAGCCAAACATTAAAGCTAGGCATAAGGTGGAGGTGGTTGCCAATCGAATTTAATCGATATTATTAGGGTAGGGACATCTAAGAGCTAAAAAGGAAGAGGCAGGTGTAGGATGGGGTAGAGTAGTCCCTAATATAGTTTGTAAAGCCTTATACAACATTATAAGCTTCGCCTTGGGTATGCTGGTATAATTACTCCTAATAGGCGACACACTAGTACTACACATGGATGACCTGCTAACTTTGGAAAATTTAGCTTTGCACATCCTTTTCTAATCCTATATCTTATTGCTATCTCAAAGGAAATGTTACAGTTGATAAGTTATTACTAAAGGTAACATATGACATTATTGCAAATACATGAAGTCAACTACTTTCTTATGCCTTTAATGAGTGCTCGGCACCTTATCGGTAATTGTAAGCTTATTGATCTACGCCAACCTCTCATCGATCTGTGTTAGACCTTTCATCAAGTAGCTGGAGGCATTACCAGACTATAATAATTGCTTGATGACTAGTTCCAATATTTTTTCCTTTAAATTTTCAACCAGAAAAATGATGGTATAAGTAAAAGGTTTTTCCTATAGTAATTAAAATTAAGAAATAAGAATTTAATAAGCAATCACGATATCCGAATGCAACCACTCCCCAAATAATATTTATAATGCTCACACTAGTTCTCCTTCATCAATTGTAACTCACCTGCTTCCTTATTTCTCTATGCCAATTTTAAAACAAGTGTCACGACCTAAACCTGATCATGATTGATGTGGATTATGCTATATAATTTCCATTAGCCTTGATACTATTTAACTTAAAATTCACTAGAAATTTTGTGAAAAAAATGGACATAATCTCTTCTTTTTTTAGACATTTCCTAAAGGTCATCGATTTATGTTAGACCTCTCATCGAGTAGTTGGAGGCATTAACAGACTACAATAATTACTTGGTGACCACTTCTAGTATTTTTTCCTTTAAAATTTCAACCAAAAAAATGATAGTATAAGTAAAAAGTTTTTCCTATAGTAATTAAAATTAAGAAATAAGAATTTAATAAGTAACCGCGACATCTAGATGCAACGACTCCCTAACTAATATGTATAATGCTCACACTAGTTCTCCCTCATTAATTGTAACTCATGTGTTTCCTTATTTCTCTATGCCAATTTTAAAACAAGTGTCATGACCTAAATCTAATCATGATCAACATGGATCATACTATTAAATTTCCACCAGCCTTGATACTATTTAACTTAAAATTCACTAGAAATTTTATGAAAAAAATAGACATAGTCTCCTATTTTTTAGACATTTCCCAAAGATCACACACTCTAAATCACATAACTTGTTTTACATACAACTTAACAATAACCTCAAAACATATATATAGATAAACAATTCAACACATCAAGCATATAATTAACTTTATCTTTATATCTAATCCTTGAATTTAGTTCTAATAGAATCTTAACTCAATCTAAAATATCAAGTTCTTTTTAGATTGCCTTTAACTTCTGCTTAAACTATATAACTTAATATTCTCAAGTTAAATCCTAAAAATATTAAAAAAAAGAATGATATTTAGAATTTCAGTGAATACATATCTATAAAAGAAAATATTATTGGTAAATGATTACAATTAATCCAAATAGCAAGATAAAATAATTATTAAATGATTTCTAGTATTTATACCTGACAATCTTACCTTACTTAACAATCTAAAAATCATACTCCTATACTCTTGCTTGTGTCAACAATCACACATACATAAATAATAGAACTCAAAAAGAAGTTATTCATAACTTCACCATCACTCAATCCAATTATAATATCCAAAAAAGTTAATTCAATATTACCAGTGGAATAGGACTCCTAAAAACATTGTTTCATACATAGTCATTCAAAATTCATAGTTTTAAACATTAATCATCTCAAAAATTTATTTATGGCCAATCGCCTTATTCTCAGGTAGCTACCAGTCTCAATCATAACCACATCATTATAATCATATTAAACAGAAATATTCAAGGATAACTAAATATCAATTCCACATCATATCACAGAGTAATTTAAACTAAATATACATGCATATACTCCCGAATTAACCTTATACCCTCCATAAGCTTTTTATTCTTATCCCTTTAGAGTTTGCCTTACAGCCTCTACAAGCTTTTTACTAGAAAATCTTCATTTAGTATTCATATTATTACCCCCATCACATTTCACAATCTTAACATTACTCATGGCATAGTTCACATTAGAGCTCAAGCTTTACATAAGATAATCACAATTCATTTTCTATATGAAGCAAATAATTTATTCATCCTCACATATCAATATCAAGATAAATAATGGAATATAATAACTTTATTATACTCTTTTGCATGGTCATAAACATTCAATCCTATCATAAAATGGTTTGTACTATATTTTTCAACACATTCCATTATACACATGATATTATAAATTTAATCACAATACAACTGTATCATTTAACATTGTAATCCAATCATAATCAATTAACAGTTAATGATAATACTATCAAGCCTTTTAAGTATAGTCAGTTAATAGTCACTCAAATCAATAACCACTACCTTATCATGAACATCATTTTAAAGTCATCTATCTTCCTGTTGACCTTAATTTTACCCAAGAAGGGGGTGAATTGAGTTTTTAAAAGTTTAAAGCAAATAACTTATATATAAAAAATAATATCAAAATAGATTAGTAAAAATAAGCACATTTAGAGATTTTTCACATAATGAAGCAGAAAAAATAGAGCAATTTCAGATAAATAAAGAGATAAGAGAAAGAGAGATCAAACACTGCTATTTATAGTGGTTCCAGCCTTGAAGATCCAGCGCTTCGAGGTGTACATCCACTACCAAGTCTTTTTGACTTGGATTTCAACTCTTGATCACTATCCCTTTAACTTTTGGACACTTGAAGAAACCTTAGTACAGTTTTTATTTTTCTTTCAATAATCCCTTTGAGAAATCTCTCTCAAAGTTTTAAATATCTCAAGAGATTCACCACTCTTGAAGTTTCTAAGGATGCCTCACTTTAGTTTTCAACAAGTGAGAACAACTAGTATAGTTAACAAAATTTTAGCCTCTTAAAAGATGGATTACACAAGAGAGTACTAAGAGAGGAATGATTTAATCAGATAAGCTCAGAGATTTTCAAGATATGAAGAAAACAAAAGATGTTTATTATGTTTATGTAATAGTACATGCTCACTTTCATATTTTTTAATTGAAATGAAACCTTTATATAGAGTTTGGGAAAACTAAAAATCCGTTAAAATAAAAGTAAATGAGTATTATTAAAAATTGAATCAAAGTCAAATAAAAAAAGTGTTTTAAAAATATTTAACATTAATTTATTTTGAAAGTTAGGTAGTATAATAAAATCCAAATAACAGTTAATGAGTATTAATAAAACTTGAGTAAAAGTTAAAGAGTTATTTTGATTTGGTTAACAACTCCTAAATCTAATTAATATTTTATTTATTTACGTAGGAATTCTTTTATTAAAATAATAAATTATTTTTTAAAATATCCGACATTACGCTTGTGTTAAAAATTAGGTGATGTAGTTATTCAAATAAAAGTTAGTGAATAATATTGAAATTTGAGTAAAAATTAAAGGTAAAAAGTAAAATTTTTTTGAAGGTTTTTTCTATCATATATTGAATAAAATTTAATGTATACATAAATTAATTTTGTTGATGAATTGTGAATTATTAAATTAAATATTTTTTACTTCTATAAAAATATAAAATTTAATATAAATCATTTGATACATAAAATAATTTAATGCATGAAAATCCAGCAATTTTAAATAGGGTTAATCAAGTCATAGGGTAAGTCGATTAACAAAGAAATTAAAACCGACTGAATCAAATCGAACAAACAGAAAATGCGACTAGTGGCCTGACCGATTGGCCATGTCTAACCAATCAAAATCGAAACTTTCAGTTTCGGTCGGTTACACATGGCTAAAATCAGGTGAAATCTGGGTCAATTTCATTCAAAACCTATGCCGAAACTACATTACTGGGTAGGCCAAGAGGGAAAAAAAATGTAACATGGAACAGATCAGCAGGGTGTCCAAAACTGCCAACTAATGCTACAACAAAAAATAGGTAGGAAAAAATAATAAAACACTACATCAAACCATCACATGCAAAAAATTATAAAATTTCCCTTTCATTGAACAAGTCTAATATGTTTTTCATACAAAATATATCATTAAAAAGTTTGAAACTATTCAGTATTCACATTTCACAATGCCCTTTTCCTTCTTAAAGTTAACTAGCCTACTTATTATCTACCAAAAAAATGCTGTCAAGTATCTACCATCCCAAAAAATATTGTTAAGCCATGATTCCAATTTCCAGCAACTTGCCTACATTACTGTACTTTTGGATTATGGCAGCAACTAGCAGGAAACAAAAGCTAAAAGTCTAAAACCTGTATGTGTACTTTATGTACCTCCTTGTCTAAAGTTAAATAGGCTAGCAACACCAAAAAAATAGTGCTAACCCAGCTGCACTATACAATTGGGTGAACTACTCCCAAGTCCTAACATCAAAAATATTTTCAAAAGCAAAATATTTGGAAATTTGTAAGTTTGAACTTGCAACTGGCATATGTTTTTTACATTAATGGTGTCATCTACCAATCAATTTTGGCACCACTGTTTACTAACTTTGTTCAACCTGTAAGAAAGCAAAAAATGCGATTAAATTCTAATTGGATAGTTAAAAAAAATAACGCTTGACCAGTAGAAAAAAAAACTACCTCTTAGTCAATAGCCATAGGCTGTGACTGTAACTAATCCACATCCTTATCTTTTTCTCCAACATCAGCACCACTTTTGCTACCACCAGATCTGCTACCTCCTTCAAGTTTAGCCACCATATTTAAAAAGAAAGACAAACCAACCATAAATTATACTGTGAATTCAAAATAAAAAGAAGCATAATTTGTAATTACTAATTACCTTTTTCTATCTCTTCATAAGCTTGGAAATCATCAACAATGTTAATGTCTTTAACATCGATGGTGGGCTTTAACCAATTCTGTGTGCATATTAGTCCCTCTGTTGTCTTTGGAAAGAGAGAGCTCCTATAGATGTCCAACACAAGACCCCCCATGCTAAATGTAGATTTAGATGCAACAGTGGACACTGGAACAGCCAATACATCTTTTGCCATTTTGGACAGCATACTAAATCTAGATGCATTCACTTTCCACCAAGCTAAAACATTAAAATCTTCATCCTCATCAATGCAACGCTCATTCAAGTACCTATTTACTTCATTCTTTGCCTCAATTATGTCTTTCTTTTTTAGGTATGACCTAAAGATAGCACTCATTGCCTTTTGAGCAAAGCTTCCTAGCCTAGGATCCCTTAGATTTGTTGCATCTCCTAACATGGTTTAGTTATCTACTGCATTTCTAGGAGGTTTTTCATATTCAGCTGAACACTATTCATACATCTGTACCATGGATGCCTTCACATTCCTAACCATTGTACTTGCAAGGTTTCCTCCATAAATGTTCTTAAAAGACCATTCAATGAATGCCATTTTGTACCTTGGGTCTTGGACATTTGCAATAAATATTATTGGATTCATATTTTCAAGTTTTCCCTAATACTTGTCAAACTTGACCTTCATTTCATTTGCCACAAAAAATAATGTAGAATATGCATTATCTTCACTTTTCTAGTGTTTTATCTCACTTTGCACAAGATAAACATGATTGTACACAGTATTTGAAATGACATACAATTAACCAGACAAAGACAAAGTAGCATTGTAGAAAATCTTGAGGAATTTTATGAAGGCCTTTACATTTTCCCAATCCAGATTAATTGGAGCTGCCCTTCTAGTTTCAGATTCATGAAAGTAAGATATGAAGTCACCATCATCCTCTTTTAACCTTTCAAATGCTTTTTGAAATTTCTCAGCTTTGGTAGGTTGAATTTCACCTAGCGGAAACATCTAGGCAAACTAAGGATTTGGAAATGATGTTTTCTGCTTGAATTACCTCTTTGAACCTAGCTAGCCTACTGGGAGATGATCTCACATACCTAATTGCATGCCTTACAGCAGTAATAGAATCATAGTATTTTTCAAGCTGAAGGATATGTGTACACACCTAAATTGAGGATATGTGTACACACCGCATGTGCATCATATCTCCATCCAACACTAAACTATTCCAATTTTTCACCCTCATTTTCAAGTATGCTATGGCTCCCTCATTAGAGCTAACATTGTCAACTATTATGGTAAACACTTATCTAAACCCTTACTCATTTAAGCAAGATTCAATGCATTTACTAACTGTTTCAATCTTATGGTTAGGAATAACTTGAAAATTGAGGATACGTTTTTGTAATTTCCACTCATTGTCTATAAAATGTGCAGTTAAACACATATAATTAAGGTTTCGTACTGATGTCCAGCAATCAGTGGTCAAACACTCTCTCTTACAATCATTTTTCAATAATGTTTTAAGTCTACCCTTCTCCTGAACATAAATTCTAAGGTAATCCCTAGCTATAGTATGTTTAGAAGGGACATCTAACTTAGGACACAGCTTTTTACACATATGTCTAAAACCAATCCCTTCAATAACCCTAAAAGGTTGCTCATCACACATGACAAAATATGCAATTGCCTTTCTACACTCTTTCAAGTCAATTGTATAGGGGAATGGCACCTATTAATTGTTTACCAAAAAAACTCCTATCAAATTCTAACAGTTTCTGAGTAGGGTCATTAGCAAGGGCATTTGGAGACTTGGGACATTTTGGTATATGGGCAAGCAGGTTGGTAGTACCATGTTCTTTGCTATCATATAAAAAATGAATACCACAGTATATACACTCAGCAATTGGTTCACTGACCTCTTTATCCGGCACTTTTCTAAACTACTCCCATGCTGGTGACTTTTTTCTTGTTTGAATTCCAGCTTGCTTGTTGGCACTAGGCTTTCTTGACATACATTTCTTCCTCTTCTTAGGGGTTGCAGTTGGAGGCTTTTTGCTTACATCCTCTGGAGGGTTTTCACTTAGTGTTAGACCAATTTCACTAGTGGTAGGTGGCAGACTTGGTGCCTGACTTGGTAGTATCGCATGTTGCTGACTTGGAGTTGTAGTTACTATCCTACTAGGGGGAGGTTCATCAGGTTCCATGCTTTAATTGGAACCTACAAAATGGAAAAACAAATGTGAAGTCAGGTTTTATAACTTAAAATTTGCCTAAATTTATGAAGCTATTACACTAGAAAACTAACTAAGTACAAGTAATAATAAGAATTAAAAACTATAGGCCATATTGTAAGTAAAAACTATAAGTAGAAGATTTAAAAAAACTACAAGTAAAATAGTCAAATAAATCTGGAAAAAGATAACCAGTTAAAAAACTATAAGTAAAACAGCTAGATAAATTTGAAAACAGTCAGATTCTAAACACATTACTTGCACTACCAATATTTAATGAATAATAAGATAGAGACCTTACGATGATAATTCATATCATTTGCAAAAATCATTAACAACATTAAAAGTAATAACTTTAGTATCTGACAAGCAACATCAATTTCAGTGGCATGGAATGGACTAATGCTATTCTAGACATTGAATCAACATGAATTTATGCTATTCTAGACACTCAATCAACATCAATTTAACAACAGATGCATGTTAGGATTTAACAACATCACATAAGAACAAATGAGAAGTGGAGTAGTCCTATAGCCAATGAAAGAAAGAAGTGGACAGAACTAGGTTCCCATTCTACAACAAAATTAAAAAAAAAATTGGAGGTAGTAATGTAAGAGTTAGTTATGAAATTGTTATCAATCCATTCCCTCCCATGCTTTCTTCACACATAATCAAGCGATTAATTTTGTTTACAAAACTTCAATGGACCCTCTTTGTGTTGAATTTCTCAATTTCTACTTTCTGGTTTTTCTTTAAATGTCAAAGACTTTAACTAAAATCAACCAAAGCTCAAAGGTTAACATACTTCCTATTTAAATAAATTATAAACATACCCTAAAACTGCACATGGGAAAACAATAAGAAACTATTAGAAGTCTAATTATGTGAAGGCTAGAAAAAAGATACAGTTAGAAGAATCATGTGAATTCTATAACTTAAGGTCCGGAATCTCATTTCTAAATCAAAGTCACATGTCTAATTAATGAGTAATGTCTATCTTCAACACAGTTTAGTGAGACCTATTGTACCCAATTATTGTACATCAACATACTCGAAGATACCATCATAAAGGCACATCACTAGAAAGCACTCATGTTGAGATTAATTATGTTTTGTTTGGATTTATCCATAAAGAAATAGAATTGACTTTTTGAATGGAGTGAGCCCATCTATTCGTAATTACTTTACATAGTTGTCATGTTGAGAATGTGAATACAGCTAAGGAAATCACAGTAAACAACCAAACACGTATGAACTCAAACACAACCAACGAATAACCCAGATTCAGACACAGAAAGCCATCTTAATAAGGTTAAACCACATAGAGACAAACCTAATGCCCCGAAGCACAACGAAGTTAAGCTATTTGACCAAAATGTCAAGATTAAATAATGAACCGGATGAAATATCCACTTATGAACTCGCACAAGCACACAAGTCACAAATGAAATCACAGATTACAAAACCCTAAACAACGAAGAGAAGAAATAAAAAAATATAGAGATGCAGAGGATGAAATCAATATTTAAAATTAATGAATAAAACTCGAACAGGATCAGAAAATACCTTGATTTGGACTCTCGAAAACCTGCACTTTGCACTTCACACGCTTTCCTTCCTGTCTCAATATGAGGTGATGCTTGCGGTGTGACGGTGCAACAGCCAACAGATTGGTAATTTGGTGCAAAGAAAATGGAAAATCTCATAATATCTGGTGGGGCAGCAAGCAAGGACTGACGGAAACGCAGTCGTAAGTGGCGGATGGAAGGAGGTTTTAGATTTTTCTTTGGCGGAGAGAGTGAGGGTGAGAGAGAGAGAGAGAGAGAGAGAGAGAGAGAGTGAGGCTAGCTTAGTGGGTGGCTGGGTTAGGGTTTTCTCTGCCTAATGATTTCCATCTGAAAGATTGAAATGATGCCGTTTAGATTTTTGGCATTTCAGCTATAACCTCAAAATTTCGGGTTAATTTAATTTTACATGATTAATAATTATGAAACCGCCCCGATCAAACTTTAAAAAATTCATTTCACTCATTTTTTATTTTGACCATATGTGTAATTTTGACCGACCCTACCTGAATAAAATCGGGTTCAGGCAATTGGGCCGGGTGCAAATTTTCTGACCAGCCCTAATTTTAAATGGGGGAGGGAATAAGAACAATCAGATCAAATGAGGGTGTTTACTATTTTGGCCGGTAATTATTACAGAGTATGGCGCAACGATACTAAAAAAATTCGTGTTAGAGCATTGATGAAGAAATAACTTACCGCCCTTAGCATTGGGATCCTATCTGTAACTGTGGGGAATTTCAATTATACTAATATGATAAAATGTATGTGATACGGGTGTCCGTGGGGGCGGGGACGTCGGGGTCTCTGAACGACACGTTCGCCCCGGGTCACAAAAACCGGACACAAAGTGCGAGCTAACTGCACAGGCCATCCTCTGCTGTGCGTTTTGTGATATCGGACATAAATTTATATTTATATTTTTAATTTTAACTTCCCGAGAGTATTAAATATCTGTGTCTGAAGTCATAGCACAACCCAGGTTCTGCCCTTTTTCTTCCCTCGCTCTCTCTTTCTCTCTCCTTCCCTGCCCCCCCCCCCGCCCCCGGCTCCTTCATTCAGAGTTAGTGAACAGAGTCACCGACTCACCGACCTTCCGTTCCCTTATCATCTTGGTTTATGAGGTATGTTATGCCTTCTTGCTCTCTCTCTCTTTCTTTTTTCTGTTTGTGATCTGAATCTTCGTGATGTGATCTCTTTCGCAACTCCAAAAATTCTAACCTCTATCTGTCCCCAAAGAGATCCTGAGTTTTCATTTATTTACAAAGAAGTTTCAGGCTTTTTCCTTTTCATACGCAAATCTTCGCTGGGTCGGAGTTTTCCTGAGTCTTTCGATCTTATTTCTTGTCTTATTTGAGCGCACACCAATCTAAATTTTTGCTTTATTTCTTCAATCTAACTATGAAAAAAGTGAAACCAGTTGGCATATTTTGTATTAGAGAGAAATTTGCTACTAACATACGTCCCGATCCAGCGCGTCTTTCCAGGATAAATGCTTTGAACGTAAGTCCTATTTGGAAATTTTGAAGGCCTCTTTTGGGTGAAACTACGAAAAGACTTTGCTTTATGATCTATGCAACCCCTTTCGTGTTCTTGTGAAATGATCGGCCGACATCGACATCCATCACAAGTCTAATGATATCCTTGTGATTCAGTTTAATTGTTTATTCATTTCTACTTATGAAAGAGGCTTTGTACATCTTTGACTATTTTTTTTTTCTTAGATTCAAAAAGATTTCTGGTGAAAAATGGCTTCTTGGTTTAGTATGGAATAATATGTTTTTAATGCTACTGGACTAATCTTGTTTGTCTTTCTGGCAGCTCCAAGGAGAGACCCACTCTTGGGTAAGTTTGTTCTCAGTACTTACCTTGTTCTATTTTACGCTTTGTTCTAGTTTGCTCAATTAAACATAACCAGGGCATGGAGAGGCTTGTTATTATATTGGTTGCATTCTTCACACACACACACACACACTTATATGTAAACTTTAAATCTAATGGAATGACTGAATATTATTTTAATCAATATAACCTGTTGACGTCAATCAAGGGAATAGATGGATTTTTTATTTTTTAACCGTACCCATGGTTTACCCATCAATCGAATTTCATTGTAGCAAATGTAACTCAATGAATAGAAATGAGGTTTACTCATACAACTCTGAACTTTCTGCCAAAGCACCTACATATTATGATCTGGCTGTCAAATGTTGTCATTTGTGAATCAGATTTTTCAATTTTTGAATCATTTCTTGTGGCTGTAGGAACTGTATTAAAGTTCTTGTCCTTTTGTTTTTTTCCCTCTATCTTCAGCGGTACGCGGATTAAGACCCGCAAACGGAATATTGCAGCACCACTGGACCCTGCAGCATTCTCGGATGCAGTGGTCCAGATCTATTTGGATAATGCTGGTGATTTGGTAATATTATTATGCTTTAATCAATTATTGTCCTGTTGTATGCGTGCATCTACTGTCTCGTGAAGACAACGACCTGAAGCTGATGAATTAATTTATGTTCACAGGAACTTGTCGCTAAGAGCATTGAATCTTCAGACCTTAACTTCTCAAGATACGGTGACACCTTTTTTGAGGCAAGCTTTTTGAAAAGTCAAGAGTTTAACATGATTTTGAGTTTTGTCATTCAGAGGTTGTTGATTTTGACTTTGATTCTAGGAACATGAAAATCTGGCACTGGCATCATGGCATTCATTTGTTGATGGTTTCTGTAATTGTAATAGCATGGCATGCTTAGATTGTAGATAGCTTCTGCTTTGTTAAGATTGTCTCCTTGTTGTTTGTTAGATGGAGTATTTTAGCCCTTTTTCTGGTCCGAGGAACTATATTATAATTTAAAGATTTATTTGATTTGATTTTTCTTAATGTTTTGCCATCTTTTATGTCATCACTTCTTTGTCTGGCTTGCAAGATGAAATGTCTTAAGATTTCAACAATGTTTTGAACCATTTTAAGTGTCATGGTTTCTAAGTTGTTAATTCTTTCATTTTTGAATACTTGTATGGTATATGCACCTATCTGGTTCGATGCAGGTTGTTTTCACTGGGGGCCGCACCCAACCTGGAACTACCAAGCCTGATGAGGGGGAGCGCCATCCTTACTCTATAATAGAGTGTGAGCCAAAGCGTGAAGTCATTTTGCCATCTGTAATCTACATACAAAAGATTTTGCGGCGAAGGCCATTTCTCATTAAGAACCTTGAAAATGTCATGCGAAGATTCCTACAGTCCTTGGAGCTTTTTGAGGAAAATGAGAGAAAAAAGTTGGCTATTTTTACTGCACTTGCATTTTCCCAGAAGCTGTCAGGGCTCCCACCAGAGACTGTATTCCAGCCACTTCTCAAAGATAATCTTGTGGCCAAAGGGCTAGTTCTATCATTCATGACTGACTTCTTCAAGGAGTATCTCATTGACAACAGCCTTGATGACCTTATTTCAATTCTGAAACGGGGAAAAGTGGAGGATAATCTTTTGGAATTCTTCCCTCCTGCAAGAAGATCCAACGAAGCTTTCTCTGAGCATTTCGGGTAAGCTTTACTTGTTAAGTATTAGTTATTAGTAATGAGGGGAAATCTTTGTATGTTAGATCTGGAAATACTTTCTCTTATAGATTAGACTTCTATTTGTGGAAGTGCTGTGTATTTTATTTTATTTTTTTAAATGTTCTTATTAGTTTCAGTGGCTATGATGCTATGATAGCTTAAAAAATCTTATTCTCAAAATTGCTTGGGCTTAGATTGTAGTCTTACAGAAAACATATGTGTGTGTGTGTGTGTGTGTGTGTAGCCTTTTCAAATATTGAATTTGGTACTTAATTCAAACTCTGCTTTTCGTTTTCAAAGGAAGGTGGTTGTTCAATTATTTTATACTAGTTAATGACTTTTTTCCTTTCATTTGATATGATATATGGCCTCCTGTAAGGGGAACACATGTAAAAATGATTTCAAGAATAGTACAGGGATGGGTGATGGTGGGGACAGTAAGGACGAAGTGGGAAGCTTGTGATTTCTCTGACACTTTAAATATTAAGGAACTAGTTGTGTACTTGTAAATTGATCTTCCAAATCCTCACAAGATAATTTGAATTGCAATTTGGCTACTCTTGGATGCAGTGAGTTATGCTCAATCATTTGTCTTTGCGGTTGTTAAAGAATTGGACTATTGTTCAGTTGGTTACCTCATTCTTTGAGGGGCATTTAGTCGTTCTCAAAACTCAATTGCTATTCTTGTTTGGTATTTTTATGTTTGCATACATAAGCGGACTTTGATTTTGTACTGTTGCTTTTGTTCTATGAGCTAAGCTCGGACTTATTGAATTCTATTCACGGTCTAAATTTTTAGCAAGGAAGGACTGGTAGCCTTGGTGGAGTATAATGAGAAGAAAATATTTGAGGTGAAACTCAAGGAAATGAAATCTGCTTTAACAACACAGATAACGGAGGAAACTGATATATCTGAAGTCATAGAAACTGTGAGACAGCGGGTTAGGGATGCCAAATTACCTGACATTGAGGTTGTGCGGGTGTTGTGGGATGTCTTGATGGATGCTGTTCAGTGGTCAGGGAAAAATCAACAGCAGAATGCAAATTCTGCCCTGCGCCAGGTATCTCAGATATTGTGCATCTATTCTTATTTTGTAGTTGCTTAAAAACTGATCATTCTTGTTTATCGATTTGTGTGCTTTGGTCTCTCATTGTTTTGAATAAGCTTAGAATATGAAGATTTATGTTATATTATCCAAGTCAACTTAGATTATTTTCTCTTTTGGGGGGGGGGGGTTCATTTTGTTTTGACTCTGATCACCTGCTCTGTGCATGTCAAGTATGCTTGTCGGGCCTGCATCTAGGATCAGACGGATTTTGCATGAGTTATCTGAATATTGCTGAGTTACGGATTATTAATAAAAATTGCCAAATATTGTCGATATATAGCTATGGATTGCAATGATAAATGACAGTGCTCTGTTTATTATGGTAAAGGTAAAAACATGGGCAGAATTGTTGAACGCTTTCTGCACCAATGGGAAGCTTGAGTTGGAACTGATGTACAAAGTACAGATGCAATGCTATGAGGATGCTAAGCTGATGAAGCTGTTCCCTGAGGTTATCAGATCTCTTTATGATCAGGATGTGCTGGCTGAAGATACCATTCTTCATTGGTTCCGAAGAGGAACAAACTCCAAGGGGAGGTATGCTGCAGTTATTGTGGATGCGAAATATGTTTCATTATTATGCTTGTAACTCAGTTGATAGTGGGAAAATGATTACGTGCAGGCAAACTTTTGTGAAGGCATTGGAACCTTTCGTTAATTGGCTGGAGGAAGCGGAAGAAGAAGAATAATTTGCCCAACTGAGATGTTCTGAGATATCCATCATCTTTCCGAGATATTGACTCATATTCCCTTGTCTTTAATTTGCCTTTCGGGTATTTATCGTTAGTTTTGCTTTCGTGTGCTCACAGCAATAATGGGTTTGCTCCATTCTTGGATAATCCTGACGTTTGCAGAAATTTTAGACATGATGCGATGTTTGGCTGAATCGACATGTTCTTTCTATTATGTGTAGACTGAGTTTGCAATTCTCATGGCAAAATACTTCATTCAAACACAACTCCAATTCAATTGAGCAAATCGAACTCAAGCCTCCATCATCATAAGATGAAAAATTATAAAATGAGTAGTTCTGCAATTTCATCTACGAATACGCTATCTATCTTCACTAAAATTTAGAGTATAAATTACACACTCAAGAAATGATTGTGCATTATTTGTTGACAAATATATACACACACACACACACACACACACAAAGTTAATTTATCATCATCACTAATTATTTTTAATAATAAATGTATTTATTGTAAAAATGAGAAAAAATAAATGAAATTAATTTTTATATTTTAATATTTTTGTATTAAATGATTTAAATGTTTTTATTATATTATTATTAAATTAGGAATATAATTTTTTTTAATTAAGTAAAGAATGTTAGCTTTCATATTGATAAATATATTATGTTTTACACTCTTTACTCCCGTGTGTGATCGTGCATTGCACTTATGTGGCAGTTGATATCTCTTTGAATCTCTTTGGAGGTTTTATGTTTTTTTTGTTATATTCAGGATTTAATTAAATTTTTGCATTATTAAGTGTTTAATAATTTAATTACTCAAAAAGATAAATGTGCTTATATCAAGATTATGATTAACATTAGGCAAAATTTTAACCGCATCGCCTCCTGTTTAAGCACTAAAAATTAATTTACAACAAATCATAATCTAATGTCTTCTGAATGGAACTTCTATGGAATTATTATTTTGAATAATTGAATACAATAAATTTGATGGTAATAATTAATTTTTTTAAAAACTTGTGTTCTGAAATAAATAGTCATCTGCTGCAGTTAAGTGGATAAGACAATTGCCGAAAAATAATAGGCCTGAATAAATGAATCTTCCCGTCGTAGCTGATTAATATTATATTATAAAATTTGGTTAATATTTGTGTTTGATGTTTTTCAACTTTATATAAAATTTGTATCTCTAGAGCGTGACTATAAGCAATTATTATCATAATAAAAAAATTAAAAATTAATTTAATGGAAAATAATTAATTAATTAATATTTTATTTTTCTTTTATGTCTCTCTCTTCGTCCCTTGTTAATTCTATATTGAATTGAAATTTTAAATAATATATGGCGCATAACTTGATGGCCGTATCCAATGTCGCTGAAGCTGGGTCACCGCTGGCTGTTTAATATAGCCCCGGCAGCAGAGTCTGTATCTCGTCACCCTCTCTCACTCAGATCAGATCCCGTTTTCTTTTCACTCAGCACTCTACCTCTCTTGAAGTGGGGGGTGTCTCTCTCTACTCACTCCGCTGCCATGGGAGATGCTATTGATACCGCCATGGATGCTGTCCAGCGACGCCTCATGTTTGAAGACGAGCCCCGTTGCCAACTCTCTTGTTTATCTAATTTCTTTTTAATTCATTCTCATATTGACTTTTCGTCATCTTCATTTCTGATTTATGTGATTCTTATTTTTATTGACCTCAGTCCTCCTTTCTCATGTTTGTTTATTTGATTCGTTCTCTTATATTTCGTGTCAGACTTTTTCATTATGTTAATCTGTGATTTGTACTGAATATTACTAGTGAGCTCAGATTCATTTTGTGATAAATGCAGCATGTTTAAAACATAATCAGACTTCATGACTTTTTTTTTTCTTTTAATCTATCAATATAATTAAGTCGAGGATTAAGGGAGTCGAAATTTTTCTTTGCTTAACTATAAAGTTGTCTAGTTGGCACGGGAAGTAACTTCTTAGGTGGACTTTTTGGGAGGTAAAATTGTTTAGTTCTATTTTGAATATTTTTTTAAATATTAATAAAATAATTATTATATTTTTAATATTATTATAATATAAATTAATATATTTTAATTATTATTAATTAAATTTAATAAGAATAATTTTATCATTATAATCATAAGTAGTATAGAAAGTAGAACTTATCTGGAAGAAGATGAGTAAATAACTTCCCATGTTCCGTGAAAAATAGAACTTATCAGGAAGTTCCATTTTTTTCAATTTAATAGATAATGATCAATTAAATAATTTATTTTTTTGATTTGTTTTCTATTGAAAATTCTGAGTTATCTATATGAACCCATGAATCACTAGTAAACATCCTATGACTACTAATTGAAATTTTCCTCCTTTTTCTCACAATACTAGTTACACTCTTTTTAGAATTATAGTCAAAGAGAGCTTCTAGGATTTTTTATGTTATTGGGATGCTTGAATCATAATAATAGTATATATGAATTAATACCTAACACGCTTATTTAAATAGGCGCATGGAAAATTTTAACTATTTGGGCTTTATTTCATGTATAATTATGAGTTTATAATTATAACATAAAATTTTCACAATTTGATCCATTAATTTCAAATCTACTAGGTTCTAAATATGCAACTCTATAGGCTTTCATTATATTGACAATGATAATAAATCATATTAATGATTATAAACAATGATAATAAATCATATTAACGATTATAAACAATGAGTGATATTTAGCAACACATCATTATTATCTAAATAATGAGAAAGTCGACGATTCAACTGAACCTATACATGTGATCATTATCTATAACTTTTTGTCTTAGATATTTAGATTAAGTATGGGACATGGACCGTGTCATTTCCATATAACTCAATTTTAAGGTTTCTTGATTCATAAGTAAACTGACTAAAACTGATGTAATTAACACCACATATCAATCTTTCTAAGTATGACCATGCCTTTTGTCTTAAATATTTAGATTAAGCATGGGACATGGACAGTGTCATTTTCATATAACTCAATTCTAAGGTTTCTTAATTTATAAGTAAATTGACTAAAACAAATGTAATTAACACCACATATCAATCTTTCTGAGTATGATTATGTGTTTGTCTTAGCCTTACTTAATCAAGGAGCCTATATATGTCACTCATGTTATATAAGAGGGATAAATTTTATCTTAGTTACATAAATATTTCGCATGATGTGTGGCATATCCAAAAACTACTTTTGTATTCACTTAACTATGAGTGATATAGAGTAGTATCAAAATAGGAAACTTACATATAAGAAACTTTGACAATCTTAGGTTAAAGGACCATATTAATGATGATCACTAAGAATCAATCGTGACAATCATATAACAATCCATATAATGTTTTTAGGGTGGGTTGATCTAGTACACAAGTTTTTTAACTTGTACTGATGTGTAGACTTAATATCTCATGAGTCCCTATACATGCTAGTTTTAACATATCAATACAATCTAATGCACAATGATACATGATTAAGAATATTTAAAAATATAATTATTTTAGAGTTATTATCATAATTAAATATATTACATAGAATATATATATAAATATGATAATTGAAATCATTTTTACAATAATATGATTCAAATTTATGATAATCCATATGATTAGTTTTAAGGCATATACACTAATAATGTATTTAGTTTGACACTAGTATAAAATTCAAGAGGATTTATGTATTTTCCCCTAAAATCTAATAATGTATTCAATTTGACACTAGTATAAATTTCAAGAGGATTTATGTATTTTCTCCTACAATTTATAAACAATGTCAAACTAAAACTATCTTAAGAAAATAGATTATTAGGCTTTAATTATTAACTAGGCTTAAATACGACTTTAGTTATTAATCATCCCATATCTAATGTTTTGTGAGTATAGTCCAATCATATTATGTTATTACTTAGTGAAGCCCAATTATATTGAGTTTGTCTTAATTAGAAGCTTTAGTCTAACTAAAATACATAATTACACTATGACCCTAATATTTGATATGTTTTTTGTATGTAACTCTATAAGTTCTTATTACATTAGTAGTGATTCTTAAATCCTATTTTAGTATCAAAGATAGTGAGTAGTATTTAATATCACCACTCAAGTAATAAGAATGTTAGTAATTTAATATAACCTTTATATAACCAATGTTTTATATAATTTAGTTCCTTTTACCTTGTAAATCTAAAGTGAACTTGAGATATGGAATATGTCACTCTCTTCAAAGCTTAATCTATGTATTTGTTCTTGAATAGATTAACTAAAATAAATGAATCAATATTACATATTAATCCATATGAATACAATTATGCATTTTATAATCTCACTCAATTTTGGGCCTCATAGATATCACTCTTCCCATATAAGTAGGATAAAATTGTTGGTGTATATCCTACGAGCCAATTATGAAGATGATTGTAATAATACACAATCTATTATATTTTATTTCCTGACAATGCAATTATTATATTATATTTTCATTTTCTTATTATTATTTTACATAATTTATAACTTAATATAATAACTATCGCTAAAATAATTTTATTATTCCTAAAATATCCCTAATCAAGTATTATTACGAAAGGGATAATAATAATACATCAAGATTAGCATGTATAGTATAGTTATGAATTATAGATATGTGATATCAAGTCGATACATGAGTACATTGTTAGTGAACATATGTACTCGACTGACTCACAATGAGAAAATTACATGGATTATCATATGTCATTAGTTATTCTCATGTGACCGCAATGCACGTAATTTGACTTGAAGTCACTACGATTCTCTATATGAGGTGTCACACACTTTGATGTCGTCTTGTATCACCTTTAACCGGGATGTGTTGTAGGATGTTAATTGGGTGGGTCATAAATCATGTTGAGTGATGTAGATGAAATTTTATTCCTATTACATAATAGGAGTGATATCCTTAGATCCTTTGATTGAGTAAGATTAAGAAATACATAGTCATGTTCAAATGAATTGATATGAGATATTAATCATTTGTTTAAATTAGTCTACTCAGTATTAAGAAACATAAATTAAACATCGATGAGGATGTCGCATTCCATGCCTTTAGTTTGATTTGAATATCGTTATAAAGTGGACTGTGTTGCAAAGTATTGTTCACATATTAAGTGAATATTGAATCATAGATATTTTTTACTGCTTAGGTGGCAATGATGTATTAGTAGATATTGTTCACTATCTTTGGTTCACAAATGGGCTATTACTAATGTAATAAGAACTTACAGGATTACACAAAAGGAGTAGGAATGAGATAATAATTAATTGGGCTTTAGTTGGATTAAAATCCAATTAATTGAGTTTATTTTTGTGCATATAATTATTATTAAAATAATAATTTATTTTCACGTGATATATATAGCATATTATGTGATATTATTTGATATTAAAGTAATATCAAGTAATTATGTTATTGGATATTAGATAATTATATTATGAAATAATATTATTTTTTGATATTTAATAACTATATGCATTTTTAATATTAGATATTTATATTATGAGATAATATTATTATCTAATATTAGATAATTAATAGATAAATCCTATCTCTCCTCACTCTCTCTATTATAAGAATAAGGTGATAGTTGTTAAGTGATTTTGCGATTCTGGAAGCATTATCCTAGTAGGACTAAGAATGTTGTATGGCTTACTTCTATAAAAGGAACTTGAAGGCAGCACCTTAAACACACATTAGCTACCATTAAATCTTAAAATCACTTTAAAACATACTAATCCTAATCCTAGTGAGAGAGAGATGTATCCTAACAGATTCATAAAAGGTAAGAAGTCATCATTCACTCTGTGTGGATATCGTAGAGACGCTGTATCTTCTCGCCATCATTTGACTTGTGATTTATCTCGCTCTCTCAAGGTTTTGTTTAGAAAGAACACGAGTACACAAAAGGTAAAACTCTAACATTGATTTATGCCCTTTTGCATTAATTCTAGGTAGAATTTGGATTAAAATTTTAATTTTTCACTGCATATGGTGATCTGAAACCTAACAAAAATCTTATCTAAATCATTCACATCTTTCTGTATGATTCGTGGTATACTTAATCATCACCTTTTAGATTGACCTTATTACAGATGATATTAAATGGTATTAAAATACACAATTCCTAATGTAAGAAAATGTAGTGATTTTAGGTTAAAGGTTATTATGAAAACTACTTATGACACTCACTTAGTGATTTATTTAACATTTTTATATGGCAGGTTAATTCAATACATCTGTTCACTTATTTTAGTTTTGATGCATTATTGTTATCCTAATTCTTAATAATACTCGACTAGGAAACTTTTAAAAATAATATAAATTATTTCAAGGACAATTTTTATAATCATTTATATTATAAAGATATAACATTAAATATAATAATCAATTGAAATGTTCTTACATATAGATAGAAAACATAATATAATATATGCAAGTATAATCATCTTATGATTAGTTATAGAGTATATACCAACAATTTGGGCTTTTATAATGTTGAAGATAAAGTCATTCAGGCTCTTATAATGTTAAAGATGAAGTTGTTAAGTCTTTCATGGTGTCCAAAATGAAGTCATTTAGGCTTTTATGATATCAACAGTTGCTTAGGCTCTGAAATATATTAAGGGAACTATTATGTTGGTTCCTTAGAACATTTTATAGGCTGGAGGGTTAATCATCATCTTATCTTTTAAGCCAATCGGCTTGTGTTGCAATTAGTGTTTTCAAAAATTTTCCATCCTATCGGTTGAATCTTTGAGTCTTGGGAAGTGATTTTTCTTTTTATTTTTCTTCTTCTCATATTTTCCTTGTAAAATGTACTTTGAAAATGACCAATGGACATTGTGTTATTATTCCCCTGCATAAAAAGAATGTCAATGAATTAGTAGGACAATATATAAGCATTACTTCATATAACACATTCAACGGTAGTAAAATAAGTTATTAATAAAGCATGTTCAATCAAGTAGAAATAAATTTTTGAAAGTTCTAAGATTGTCTTATTTCTCTTCCAATTGAGCATGGTATGAAGATGTAATATCAAATATATATATATATATATATGAAATTTCAATTAATAAGCCAAGCATGCAACAAATTTGTGAAACTCCTTAAACTGCCAGGGCTAAGTGTCCTCTAACCAAGTATGATACTGAGATAGTCCAGTTGGTTCTCAAAATAGATGTAAGTCCCTACGGGACAAAATAAGTAGTGGGCGAGATGGCTTATAAGAGCATTCATATATATATATATGTTATTTTCACTACCTTGCCCATTTTTTATTTTAATTTTTTGGATTCGTCCATTTTTTGTTTTATTTTTTTGGCTTCTTGCCAAAAAATCTTTCTCCTCCTAGGATTGTTCTGTGTGTTCTTTCTCTACCATCCGTGCTTTCCGGTTGTACCAATTTATTGTTAACTAGAATATTCGATTTATTCTGAAGACAAAGAAGAAGAGAGATTGGAGATCAAGACTTTACTTAATTTTAATCATTAATTTAACTCTTTCATTATTTTTATGAAAAGTTAGGTAATTAAATGTAAGGTTTTAAAGTCGATATACATTCGACCAAATTGAGATTAATAAAAAACGGTTTTTGGTCAGTCAGCTTAACACTACGTGCATGATTGCCACGACATCATAGTTTTAATTGTTGGACAAGACACGCGTTGCTTTGTTGCCACATCTCTCCCCTTCTTCCCAACGCAACGCTGCATCTCTCTCTCTCTCCAACCTCTGAAGTTAAAAGAATAATCAATGGAGGAAGAAGGAGGCGAGTCTGTTTTGGTGAATTGGGTGGAGAAACTAACATCGTTTCAGGTGGACATGTTTTACCCAATATTGTCTCTAGTGTCCATAAACAAAGACGATGTTAAGTCCGCATTGCCCTCCACCCTCTTTCTGAAGAAGTTGGGATTAGGTTTTCTCCGTGCTGCCTATGTCTGCATGCTTCTCTTTTCGGTTTTTGTTTTTGCTCTTTTGGCGGGTGTGAGCCTGGTTCAGCTTTGGGTCGATGAACCCGTGATTGTGAGACAAGGCTTGTACTTTGATTACACTGATGCTCGTCCTACGGCTGTCTTTCCCTTGGATGAACCCCAATCCCCGAAGCACATCGGTGTTCCTGTTGGCCACACTTTCCACGTTTCTTTGCTACTTGTCATGCCTGAATCCAACTTCAACAGGGAGGTTGGGGTATTTCAGGTATTTGATTAATTGCTTCATTACGCTGATAAAATGGGCACTTTTTATATATAATCATGTTTCAAATTGCAGGTGACTGCAGAACTGGTTTCAGTGAATGGACATGTGATAGGAAAGTCAAGCAAGCCATGCATGTTGCGATTTAGAAGCTTGCCAATTCGATTGGCAAGGACATTGATAATGGGGGTGCCTGTCTTACTTGGAATCAGCAGTGAGACGCAGAGGCTAAATGTGGAAATATTAAGGCACAAGGAAGGCTATGAAAGAACGAAGGAAATCAGAGTAAGTCTGTGTCCGAGAGCAGGAGCAGGAAGTTCATTTCTGCCACAGGTCTATGAAGCAGAGATGGTAATGCACACCCATTTACCATGGGCTAAAGAATTGGTTCGCAGATGGAAATGGACATTTTATGTGTGGACGTCCTTGTACATCTACGTCATGCTGCTTATGATTCTACTAGTGTGCTGCAGACCACTCATCTTTCTGGAGTACATGGGTCATGGCAGTAATAGGATCAGAAGAGCGAGAGAGATTACGAGTGAAGAAGAACAACAACAGATCAGGGAACTAAGAGATGAAAATGAGGTTTCTGAGTTGTTGAGTAAATGGAAACAAAGCAGGAACAAGAGAAAAAGTATTCTCTTGTATGGTGTTGGCATGCCAGAGTCTTCTGGAGAAGATGTTGAGGAGGAAGACAACGAGGACGAGGACGTTGGCGACTCAGAATCGATGTGCTTAGATTAGGGTATGCTCTGCCTGAAATTTGGAGCACTCTACTCCAGTAGCTTGTGTGAGAAACTAACTTTCCGTTATTAATTATTGGTATGTGTGCATAAGTAATAATGATCAGTGTTGAAACATGTCTGTCTGCGTGTGACTCTATTTTTGTTCTACCAAGAATAAGAATGGACGTTTGATTTTTTCTGTCATACAAAATAGCAAATATGTTTTCTTGAGGGAGGCAAGTGTCGAGTCATGTTTTAAGGCTTTCTTCTAGTAAAACAAGTCTCTTTGATTCTCTCGTAAGAGCAACAATTAATTCTTTAGTTTACCTGCTTCTTGTCGTGTTCTCTTCTCCGTGGTTTCACAATAGAATATGTAAGAAATCTGTAACAATATAGGAATCATGCAATTTACTTTGGACATATATGCTATGCATATCACAATTTCAAGGGATCTCTTTACAAGTATTGATTTGTATCCTTTTCGATTAGGGACCAACCAGACTGAGTCAACAGAGGTAACAAGCAGATTTATATGATAACCCTGCATTACAGAGAACATCATTGATGTTTAAGTTTGAAATAGTACATATTTACATATGATAGAAGGGGGTATCATAATATACTCCCTTAAAAACACAGCTCAAGCAAATTGTGAAGGCATAAAAGGACGGTCAGAATCCCTATACCCCAAGAATTATGATATTGACGCCAGCCAACCTTAAGAAGCAGAATAAGGTCCCTCCCAGAAACAATGACAGAATAAGCAAAAAGAGTATACAACACCAACGAATACATCACAGCAAACCTGTAGGGCCTATACATATATTGTACCCAGTATGAATACCACTAAGATCAACAGTAACACATACCCTGATCAAACGCCTAACTGACATAACTAGAGAGTCCGTTTGTCAATTACCAGAAAACTGGGTTTGAATTGTTTGAATTCACTTTGAGCCATTGCAAATTTGAAAATATGTTAACCTTAAATGGAAGGAAATTTCATCAAGAACTTGCTGCAGTTAGTAACTGTCGATGCCAAACCTCACGTTAGCAGTTTCAATTTTCAAGCAGGAGAAGAAATTATCACATGTGAAGCAGTGAGTCTTAATCTGTATGTTAACCAAATAATCCGTACTCTTATTTATTCTCCATTTATATGTGCAAAACAGAAGAAGAAAGAGTTAAGTAAAATACACCAATAGAGAAACAAGCGACACAAGAAGCTGGGTTTGTAAACATAAATATCATGGAAACAACAACCAGCAGGGCCTTAATAACCAAAAAGAACATTCAATTCCACTAAAACCGTGCAGCTCCACTTCATATAGCATCACACATGAAAAAACAGAACAAAAACGTCGCATAAGCCATAACCATACAGACAGTTCGGTTTCAGATTGCCAAAAAGAAAAGGCAGAATAACACATCTTCCATTGACATGAGGCTTCACTTCCTGGGGCTACCGCGAACACCGGGGCGAGACTTGGATGAGTCGCCAACATAAACCACATGAAGATTAATGAGCTTGGACTCCTCAAAGGGGATCTTGGGATGCCGAGCATCGTGATGAATCTGCATGGACTTGATATCAGGAACCGTTATTTTGCAGTGCGGGCACTCAAACTTGGAGTGACCCCCATTTTCTTGACCCGATCGATCAGCTAGGCCCACTTTACCTCCGCCCCTATTGGTTGACAGCGATCTCCTTCGCCGTGTGCTTCTTGGGTTTCGCCTTCCCCCGTCATGGCGGAGCAGATTGTGCAAAGGAGATTTCTTTTTCAAGATCTTGTTATTCCTTGATAGAATTATAAATTGGAGGATCTTAATTGGGGGAATCCCGAAGACACACAAACTCCAGACGAAGACGAGGCCTCGGGGATTGGGACGAGGGATCAAGATTATAAAGAGTTATCCAAAATAGGGGGTATGTCGAGAGAAATTAAGCTCGTATGAAATGGGGTGTAATGCTGGGTTTTTATTTGTTTCTGTTCTCGACTGTGAAAGTTCTGTTCCCCTTGTCGTCTTTATTGCATTTAAAATTTAATTCTTATACTCAGATATATATACATTAATAATTTAACCACTTCTAATAAAAAAGGTTCTCTACTCCCTTGGCTGGATGAAATTAAGACGTGTCATTCGATAACTGAAATGAGCGGCAGCTGAACCTATACCTCTTACGGGAGAAATATGGCCTTGAGGGATAATTATTTTTTAAATATGAAAAAGAAGAGAGTAGTGAATGAATTGAGTTAAAGTGAATATTAATATATTCAAACTTAAACTCCTCGAGTAAAACAAGATTGAATTCATTTATAATTAATTCATTTGAACCAAACTGATTCACAATTTTACAAAGGAGGAGAATCTAAAGTTGTTTCCACAAGAATAAAATTTTAATTCATTTGATAGTAAATTTATAGTCAAATTAATATTCAATTTAATGTATTTTCATTGTATTTCTAAGCGACTACTTTTAATCTAAATTTTGGTTATTAAATATTTACAATTTTCTTAAGGTTCTAACTTTATTGTTCAAATTACGAATGTCTCATCCAAAATTTCAATTTGTCATTCACCTTGCTATTTATTTTTAGATAATTCTTTAACATCTAAAGTCAAATTCAGGTTTCAATACCTTAACTATTAAATTAATAATATTTTGACACGTAAATTTATGTGAATAATTTTCCATCTAATAAAAGGGATTTCTTGGTTACGTTTTCTTTGAGTACTCGTATGTACTCATCCCGAAGATATAACCATATGCTTACACGTGGCCGAAAAAAGTGAGAAGCTGCTGAGTTCAGCCTCGAAGCCAGGTAGAATTCGGACTGAAGGTGAAGGTGGATTATTAATAAGCTACTTATCCATTTCTATTTAGTTGTTTCTGTAATATATGTTTTATATATTTATGTTTGAAAAAAATTAAAATATTTTCTTTAATTTTAAAGTAGGTGAATTTTATTTTCTTAAATTTTAAAAATTAAAAAATCATTCTCTTAAATTTTACTAAATTTAAAATTAATCAACATGCATTATGAATTTAATTAATTATTTTATTAAATTAAATATTTTTTAATAAAATTTTTTAATAATAATTATAATATTATAATATGTTAATTTATTTTATCATTTTGCACATACAATTTTGTAACTCATATTTTATTATTTAACTAAAAATCTATCTATTTAATTTAATTCACATTAATTAAATAAAAATAGAGAGAAAAATTAAAATATTATAATATTATAATTATTATTTTAAAATATTATATGAAATTATATAATTTAATAGAATGATAAATTAAGCAAATAATGAGTATTAATTTTAAATTTTGTACAATTTAAGGAGGTAATTTTTAAATTTTCAAAATTGATTGGATAAAAGTCAACTACTTTAAAATTGAAAGAAATATTTTATGATTTTCTTTATTTTTTGGTTATATTGAATAAAAAATACATATTTATCTCCCCCCTAAAAAATATATTTATCTCATTCGTAAAACAAATGCTTGCATGTGACCGAATAAATTTTATCTGCCTAAAGGTTAAAAAAAAAGAAAAGAAAAGAATTGGTAGAAGTTTGCCTTTGGCGCTTTAAAAAAAAAAATATTAAAATATACACAATCCTTTATATTATATTTTATGAGAAAAATTTTCCTAATATTTTAAAAGATGTAATTACATATTACATATTTAAATTATATATGTTATATTAAAAAAAAACTCTCCGTGATCATTCCTTTCAAACTCTTAATGGTATAGGAAGTTTCCGCTATTATATTTTTTGTATTTATTTGTAAAAAAATTAATTTTTAAATTAATTTTATATTAAGACCAATTTTAGATTGAAGAATCCAACTAGCATCACAGCATCAATCACAACACAAATTAGACCCAATAAACGTGAATGCTTTAGACTTGTGGGACTTGCATATTTTTAATTTTTAAATACATATTTATTTCTCCTATAAAATATTTTGTAAAATTGATAAATATATATTTTATAAGAGAGATAAATATGTATTTTTTATTCAATATAACAAAAAAAATAAATAAATATAAAACAGATATTACATCAACAACCAAATAAAAATGATTATTCCAGACCATTAGTGAACCACCTTCAATCCTTGTTCTACACGACACACTCCGAACTCAGCAGCCGCACACTTTATCTGGCTACGGGTCAACATGTGCTTACGTTCGGATGATGAATTTGAGAATAAGTGTAGTCAAGAACCTCCGTTGTTATGACTATCAAGATTAAAAATTTATTCTAATTCTTGTAAAATTTAATTTTTAATAAATTTTATTGATTCTGGTAAGATTGAAAATTTTTAAATTTTAACTTTTTTATATAATAATTTAGTATTTTATCTCATATATAAACTTTTAAATTTGAAAGTTTTTAATTTTATAGAGATTAAATTAATATAAAATTTTAATTAGAAATAAAATTGATAACAATTTAATCTTACACGAATCAAAGTGAATTTTTAATCAATTATCAAAACCTACTCTTACAAGTTAAAAATTTTTGAGTAAAATTTATAAATTTATCCCTAATTATACATGGTAAGCAACAATAGAAGAAAAAACAAATATTAAACACATTAGAATTATCAAATTATTATGAAAATAAAAGTAGAATAATTGAAAAATAGATGAAGAGGATATAATAGTACAAGAGAAGTTTTTCTTATTCCTAAATATGTAGAATCCTTCATGTAATATCAGTATATATAAATCCAAGGCATCATTTAATAAGTATTACTAATTGGTACTTATCATTGATCGATTATAATAAGAGATTAAGTAAATTTTATTTATAATAATTAATAGATAAATAAAAAATATTTCATAGACATTTACATAAATTGATATTTATAACATGCCCCTTGCATTTTTATTTTGTAGAGAATATGTCTCATTAAAATCTCTATTAAAAAAATTTAATAAAAAAAAATTCACTAAAAGAAAAAAAGTACATTATTCTTTTAACAAATAATTTAGCTTATTTTAGCTTTGCTAAGAAAACCTATTGGGTCAGCCGAGTGTGAGCTTCCCAAGTAAGGATTCACACACCTAAGCCCAACATGTGGCCCATTTAAGTCCACTAACTATCTATTTAGGCCTCCCTCGCTAAACCGATCAAATCACAAGAAAAACTCTAGTTGGGACAATATTGGGAGGTTTGAAAAATATTTATAATTAAATTTTATTAATATTTCTAATTTTTGTTATTAAAGTTTTAAAGGTCATGCTAGCAATTCAAATAAAATAAGTTGCAAATTGAATAAAACAATACATGAAAAAAATTAATTTTAGGAAGTATCAATCCTTATCCACGTAAAAGCCAAACTTTTGGTGAGATATCAGTTGGTGTCGTCTACATGGATTTGTAAAGGTGGTGTCAAAATTCAGAGGCAAATCAGTGGAAAGTGGGCCTGTATGGATAGGCGTAACCCGATCCAGAAGAGCCCAGCAGCATACCCAAATATCACAAAGCGGATAAGAGATAAGGATTTTGGCTTGCATGTGAACCAATGAGGTGAGAGCGAGTTGTAGAGCCACAAGCTCTAAGTTTGGCATCGGCATAATATCTGTTTGGAAATCAATTCCGGACACACACACACACACACACACACACACACACACGGACAATGGCAGCAGCAAGTGTTTCCGCAATGGCGAGCCAGAGGCATCTCAGGTCCAACTTGATCACAACAAGGCGTCTGCTCACTCCCAAGGGACTCGCTGCGTCTTCTCTCAGTCTCCTGCCTTGTTCTTCTACTAGACGTTCCTTCAGCTTCACCGTCAAGGCCATCCAATCTGAAAAGGTGATGTAATCTCATTGTCGCTCTTGAACAAGGGGAGAGGTTATTTAGTAGTGTACGGTATATCATCAGATCTAATCATCAATTATATTTATTTTTTTTAAAAGTTAAATTTTGTATACTTAACTGTATCAGTGATATACTCCAGAAAGCAATGAATAACTTATCCCAAATTCCAGATGTTAAACTGTTTTTATTTTTCTACTGTTTGCTTTTGCAGCCGACTTATCAAGTTATTCAACCCATAAATGGTGACCCATTCATTGGAAGCCTTGAAACGCCAGTTACATCAAGTCCATTGATCGCCTGGTATCTCTCGAACCTTCCAGGCTACCGGACTGCAGTGAGCCCACTTCTCAGAGGTATTGAGGTGGGACTGGCCCACGGTTTCCTCCTTGTAGGCCCATTTGTGAAGGCTGGGCCCTTAAGAAACACACCATACGCAGGCGGTGCTGGGTCTCTGGCGGCTGGGGGGCTGGTCGTCATTCTGAGCATTTGCTTGACCATATATGGCATTTCATCCTTCACGGAAGGCGAGCCATCCACTGCTCCATCCTTGACCCTCACAGGACGCAAGAAGGAGCCTGATCAGCTGCAAACAGCTGACGGTTGGGCTAAGTTCACCGGCGGCTTCTTCTTCGGTGGCATTTCCGGTGTTATTTGGGCCTACTTCCTACTTTACGTCCTTGATCTTCCTTACTACTTCAAGTGACTTCTTATTTTTCATGTAATGTAATGTGAATGAATCTCTTTTAGACACAAATCTGTAAGTCTTCTCCCAATGACTTCTTTTGTGTGTAAATTTTGCATTTTCTTCTCAAGTTGTAGAATTACAAACACCAGACCAGGGTGTAATTCTGCTGAAGGTCCCGAAAAAGTTGTTTGGGGTTGGTTCAATGAATGAGGGATTCCTGGAAATAGAAGCCCAGTTTGCTGCCTGCCCTGCCAAGTTCATTGGATCACAGGAAACATTGACCTGAAAAACACTTGTATTTTCTTTCTTCTACTAAATGCTGTCCATGTCTTGTTTCAATCCTCTGTCAATATCTCATTGTTCCTACTGGAAACTTAATTTTCTTAGTAAGCCTGCTGAGTAACTAATTCCAGTGTGATGCATTAAAAGCAATGGTATAAATTTGAAATCATTATTATTATTAAAAATTGAAAAAAATGCAAATTACAGCCATCTATTACGGGATGATTGAATTTTATTCCAAATATTATAGAAGTAAGCAAATTATTTCTTGAAATAATATAAAACTTAAATTCTACTTCACTTTTACTTCAAAAAAAATTAAAAATTATCCCACCAACTAGGAAGTGATTGTATTTTGCTGGGACTAATTTTAAAAACTCGTATAGTAAACATTTAATTATATAAAATTTGTAATTAATATTAATTATTTACTTAATTAATTATTTTTATTAGATTACATATTTTTTTAAAAAAATTTAAACATATTATACAAGATTATTATATTATTTTTTACATAATTTTTATATTATATAATTAATATAAATTAAATTAAATATATAAACCTTTAATTAAATACTTAAAAATGGAACGTGAATTATGTGCAAAAAATGATATAATAAATTAATACTTAATAATATTGTAATTCATGTTTATTGATATTATTCAATATTGAGCGTTATTATCCAATTTGTTGAGTAAAATAATTAATTAAATAGGTAAAAAATGTTAATTGTAAATTTTATGTCATTAAAGGTAGGGATAATTTTGGATATAATATGCTTAACATGAATTTAGGTTGACAAGTTAATCTGTTTAAAGATTTATATTAAAATTTTAAAATATTATTTAAAAAAAACTAATAATTAAATTATAAATATATATATGTATATATTAAAAATATAAAATTCATATTTTAATCAAATGAGAATAAAAATTCAAATTAGTATTTTATTAATAATTCAAAATATTTTTTATGAAAAATTGTAATAATTAAATTTAGTAAATATTCTTAAATATAAATTTTATTAATTGAAATTTATTTTGGCATATTTAATAAATAGCTTGATCCAAATGATACAAATTCTTACTTTTAATTAAAGGTATAATTTACAAGTTTGCAAAGATAGTTGGAATAAAATGCAATTAGCTTATCATTAGTAGGCTAATTTACATTTTTTCTTACTATTTTTTATTAATTTAGTAACAATAAAAGTAAAATTCAAGTTTTACATTATTTCATAAGGTAATTTATCTATTTTCATAATTCATGAAAATAAAATTTAACCATCGTATAATTAATATGAGTAATTTATATTTTCTCCTTAAAAATCTATAAAAACTCTTTCCCTTCACTGAAAATTCTTAATTATTATTATTTATTAATATATTTTTATGAAAAAACCACTTTTTATCCACTTATAATTTTGCTTTTTTTTCTCACTTAACCTACATATGATTTTTAAGTATTACAATTTAACTACCTATATTTTTAATTATTAATACTTTATCCATCTAAATCATTTTTATCCAAAATTTAACCAAATTCATGTATATTACATATAATCTTTATTACTCCTAAATTTTAACTCAATTTAATACTTATTTACAATTATTTTACCTTTAAAAAATTTGATATAACATTTTATATTTAGTAATCTTTGAAGATAAATTTGTAATAGAAATATAATTTTATATTAATAATTTAATTCTAAATAAACATCAAATCGAATCAAATTTTGAAGAGGTAAAAATTAAATGCAATACAAGTTTAAAAAATTTCAGATGGAAATTCATTTATGTGAATAAAGTATTAACAATTAAAAGTACAATAACTTACAATATTTAAAATTATAAAATGGATTAAGTGGAAAAAAATAAAACAATGAATGAATAAACTATAATTTTCCTTTTCTTATCCATGTAAAAAATTTTAAAATTAAACCTTTTCCTGTGAAAACAAAATGAGATCCCGGAAACAGCTCCTCTCTCCCTTAGAAAGCTTTCATAAAAACCAGAAGTACTAAATTCAAAATAGAGGAAATTACTAAATTACTACTCAGAGATAGGAAACATTAAATAAATGTCCAAAAAACTTTTCATATCAATTTGATAATGGTTTCAAAATTTTCATCTCACATTAGTTTGACAAAAATTCTTCTACATCAATTCAGCATTAAAATTAAAAAACACAATAAATATTGAATTATTATCAAAATTTTTAAAATTAAAATTAAATTGATGTAAAGAAATTTTTCAATACTAATTTAATATTCACTACATTGTTCAGGTAATAATTTACTGATTTTCTCCCCCAAAATATTTCTTCTTGACTAGAAACAGATTGAATCGTTCCCCATTTTCTAATCATCTTTCTGGTTGAAGCCTATGCCTCAACAAAACTCAAGACTAAACGTCGGTGAACCCACTAAAAAGTCCATTGCCAACTAACAACGACAGCGGGTCACACTTTTGCCCAAGTCTCGTAGCCAACGATAAAAAATCACAATATCCGTAGATGAAAGTGGTAAAACGATGAAAAACAAATATTTTACAAAAGAATAAGATTAAGACAAAAAATCTGATTTTCCATTAGTGTCCAGCTTTTCTATGACAAGGACGATTGTATAGAAACAGAAAACTAAAAATGCTATGCACTTAAAAAATAGACTGATCTTCTGCACCGTAACTCAGAGAGGAGGGTAGAAGTATGAAGATAAGGAAAAGCCGAGGAAGAGCAAGCCACCCACTGTGGCAACTGTGCGCTGTGAAATCTTGGATGCCAGCATGCTTCCTCCCACCACTGCGAGTGAAGTACACAGGGTGTGTCCAATAGTGGCCCCTACTGCCACTCCGATTGCATTCTTGTGCGTTGCTAGCTGCAGGATAATTATGGATTATGAAAAACCATAGACATGTAACAAATTCAAAAGTGAATATGCCTAAAGTGCAGATACAAATCAAAGGAAAAAAAGATGTAAATCTCTGCGGCAAGACATCACATCAAGCATGAAAGTAGAATGTTGAACAGAATTTGACAAAAATAGGGCTTCTTACTGCAATTGTAGCAATCTGACTGCGATCCCCCCACTCAGCAAGAAAAGTTAAAATAAAAGACTGAAAGTGAATAAGATGACAGTATAACTTCAGATAGGAATATCAACAAACTATCAAACAAGCGAACAAACACAATAGTTGCTTGCACTTGCCTCTAAAAATATTGGTGTACAAAATCTTGAAAAAAAGCGTCGGAAGGTTGTTTTCCCCTGTCCAGCTTCAAGTTTCTCTTCTACCTGATTAAAAAGAGCAAATTTAGAACAATAAGCAAATTTGATCAAACAAAATGAAAGAGCCTGGGGGAACCCTTTGATAATACCTTGCGCAGAAAGATGCTACAAAAAAACAATGTATTTCAAGAAAACAACAACTCTCTCTACAAATAGTTTGAATACACCAACTATAAAATCCCTGCATCATGCATTAACAAAATCAACCCAAAAAAAAAAAAATGATGTAGCAAAGGAAGAGAGAAGTATAATGCAAAGTGGAGTTGTTGATGCCTGGATTCTAGCCCCTGGCATATTTTAGCAGTCAAAAAATAAATAGTCATTGTCAGTTTTAATTCAGACATTGGCCATGCATGGCTATCATTTGTTGTATTTCTTAAACAAAAAGTACCATTGAAAAACTACACATTTGACACAAGAAGTCCATGCTTCCCACATATATATAAAGCAATAAAGACAGCAAATTATGGCAAATTTTACTCTAAAGAGTCAATAAAATCATACTTCTTCCATTTCTTTCTTCTGTGAAGATTTTGAATCGGATCTCCAAGCAATATACAGCAATCGCAGCCCAAAAAAGGCATAAAGAACTGCACACGACAATAAAGAAAGCCTCAAATTTCATATGATCTCCCAAAAAAAATAATAATAATAATAAACAAGTAAATCACTAATATAAACCGCAATCCACAGAAAACTTGCTCATACGTCCAGCCATTTAACAAAAAGGTTTGAGCATATTTAGAAACATGGTTAGGATTTAAAGGGAGAAAGAGCAGATAGAAGTTAGAGAATTAAGGGGAAAACATCAACATATTATTAAATGAATGAAGGCTGAACTTTTACATAAGAATTAACCCTAATATTTTATTCATATAGAACTCTTGGGAAACATAATTTTAATATCCTTAGACTCTGGATGTAAGACAAGTAAACCCATAACATAATCTAAAATCTAGTATCAATAATAATCAATCTAAGATATTACCTAATGTAACATAATTCTCAATCTAAGATAATTTCCTAATATATTTTAATAAACCCCCTCAAGTTGGAGCTTGCAAAACTTAAATTTGTTACATAAACTACCAAAAATAGGATAAAACATGACTAAAAAAATTTAATCAACTTCAAACTTCATGAACAAATAAACTTGATAAACTTCAAATTTCACGAATAACTTGTAAACCCTCCCCTGAATGAAAACATTAACAAACCTAAAACTTTGGTAGAATTACCAATAGCTTCTAAAAATTTACTACTAGTTAACTACTTCCTCAACTTCCGATCCAAAAACCCAACACTATGGTTGGGACACAGCTTCCAAAAGTTTCAATTCCTAGCCAAAAACATTAACACCTTACATGAACTAAGTACAAACCAATCTAATACTAGGCTAACAAAATTAATGACCTAAACCACCTTAAATAGCAGATAACCTCTCCAAATCAGACTTGTGTAGACACAAGTCACTAAACAGTGTTTCAAATTACATTAAGACACCAAAACCAATGGTCCAAACTATCAAAGTTAAACAAGTATAGCACCAAATAACATAATTTTTCCCACAACAAAATTGTGAAAACTAAAGCTACACTCAAACCTTTTCATCAATGAAACTGTTTCTGCCAAAACAATGCCAAAAACATTGTTCCTAATAGTCTATGTAGCATGGATGCGATATGAAACTGGTGCAGGGATACGCCAATTTTTTCAAAAATTAGAATACGATACGTTTAGGATACGTTAAAAAATAAATATATATAAATTTAAATACAAACATAAAAAATGAAAAAAAAAGAACATGTTTTATTTTCTTATTTTTTACATAAATTTAAAATTAATATAATATTTTATTTTATAGTTAAATTGTTGGGAGTCTGATTTAATTTTAATTAAGGTTTACTTCATTTGTTAAATTTCTAGAAAGATATTTTTTTTATGTACATTTAGTATAATCCAAATATGATTTAATTTTGAAGTCCAATTCATTTGTTAAATTAGAAGTTGGTGAGCCCAGTTTTTATGGCCCATTGGAATTTTTTTTTCCTCAATTCATTATATCTTCTCAATGATATAATCTAATTATGTCTCCTCTGCTCACTTCTTTTCCCTCACGCAACCGAAACCTTGCCATTCAGCTTGTTATCCAGAAGCATGTTACTAGAATTTTGTCTTTGTGATAAATCAGTGGCGCGACAATGAAGTGGAGGTAAGCCAGAGGTTCCACCGTGTTCTGAGCAATTTGAAGGCGGTGAGTCCAAGCATGCCACCGCTGCCATAGCTCTCTGCTGCACACAGCAGTCACCGTTGCTGGTCTTCTCATTATCGATCGCCGTCTTCCTCTTGCAACTGTGTCCCAACAACCGTATCTCAGCCGAATTCAAGCCGTATTTAGGCGAATCTCAGCCACACTCAGATTTGAAAATTAAAAAAAAAAAAAATTAAGGGATACTTGATGAATACGAAATTTTGAGTATCGCACCTGTATCCGACACACATGCGATACTGGTACTGCTCCATTTTTTACGCACCTGTGCATCAGAGCTTATAGTAACTCACCAAATCACATCTCCACAGGCCCAAAAATGATCTTCAATGGAAGGCACATCAAACTCCAAAGTCAACATACCCAAAAACACAACGACATCACCTCTCCATGCCATACACAAACCAAAACAACCAAACACCATGAAAACAACTGAAACTGCCAAAGAGTCTGGATTTACAAGCCTTTTTTTGAATATGGTTACACACACACCCCCCCCCCCCCCAAGAAAATTGAGTGGCTATGGAAGAACCTTGTGCTGCCTGCATCAACTTCACAAAAGCCAAATCCTCTGTAAAGCCTGCTAAAACTACCTCAAACAGTTTGAAATCCACCAAACAAAAAAAAGAAGGGAAAAAAAGAGTTCACAGCACTAAACTTGGCAAGCTTAGATAACTCAAAGTCATATAATCCACAAATTAAATCACCAGCAAATGCTAAAAACAAGAGCCACCCAGACCAGAGCAGTCTAGAAAAGCACCCAAACTACACACAAAATCAACTGAAATTAATCAGAAATCTCAAAAAAAAAAAATCAACCACAATTTTGCAATCTTCACAAAATCTGCCAAAAGCACCTTAAAATTGCAAGTGCAAACAATAACGTGGAACACCAAAAAGAATCAGCAAAAAAGAAAGCTGGCCAAAGCCAATCTCAATCAGAAACCAACATCTTGGCAGTGAAAATTAGCACCCACACACAAAGACTAAAGTTTAACGACCCAAAGCTTAATCACTCAAAAATACACCAATAAGGTGTAGAACCAGTCAAATTTGCTGCAAGCCCTCATTCCTTTTAGCAAATCGCAACCAAATAAGAGCCGAATGAGCTCCAAACATCTAATCGAGTTGAGTCCCACAAGCAGGGTCAAAAAAAAGAAAGGATTAAAACCTGGGGGGGAAATAACCCGGTCAGAGTCACTGGAGCTCCTATCAAATCCACCCTGAAAATAACCACAAAATTTGCTGCAAAACCATCTTCCGGCCCAACCTTACATTGACAGCACAAGATCGAAATTGATAACACTTTTCACTGCACCAGAAAACTCTTAATCCAAAGCAACCAGTGATTTTGAAACTCAACTGCCAACCACCACTACTTGTTCACCTACATGTATTCCACCGGAATTGGAGTTGCCCATGTACACCAATTGCCACAGCTCTATGGCTTGCTGTCAAGCAAACATTGCAGCCACCTTTGTGTTTTTTCTCCTCCTTTTCTCACATATTGATTTTTCCCTTTTTTTTCCTTGAAACTATTTTTTTCTTTCTTTTCATAAAAAAACTCAATGAAAAATAACTGAAAAAGAAACCTAAAAATAGAAAATCCACACTATTTTTTTTTTGTCCATTAAAAATAAAAAAAACTCAATGAATAATAACTACAAACATCTACTAGAACATCATCTCTGTATTATTTTTTTTTATTTTTTTATTTTTTTTTCCTCACTCAAAACTCAATAACTTAGAAATAAATAAACCCCATGACAGCTACTCTGAACAATATTTTTTTCTTTCTTTTTTTTCCTGACACTCAAATACTAGACAACTGATAAAATTAGGAATAGAAAGACAGAAATCCTAAAACTAATTTACATCAGCAACACAACCTTGTTCCTAGGTTGTTCAGAAGCGTGACACCCAACAAGCTCAAGGCAGATGATTTCGCTCTATTACCATGTTAAGAAACATGGTTAGGATTTAAGGAGATAAAAAGTCCAAAGAAGTTAGAGAACTTAAGAGAGAACACTAATATATTATTAAATGAATAAAACAATAAATTATTACATAAGATTCAACCCTAATGCTCTATTTATATAGAGCTCCTAAGAAATATAAAAACTCTAATATTCTTAGACTTTAAGTGCAAGACAAACAAGCCCATAACATAATCTAGAATCTAATATCAATCATAATCAATCTAAGATATTGCTTAATGTAACATAATTATCAATCCAAGATAATTTCTCAACATATTCTAACAGAGCATAACTAAAGCATGCAACAAATTACATTAAATCCATAATAACTCTTGATTTGTGATGCAATCAAGAATTGCATTGCAAGTTAGGAACAATTGGAATTCAGACAAAGAAAAAGGGGAAATAGTTATACTAAGCTTCCAATGAGTAACTGCCAAAGTGGAAAGAAACAAATGAAGTTGGCAAAAGGACAAAATTTATAATCTTTAAACATGCCATGACAAAATCAACTAAGGGCATGTTTGGTTCGCAGATTCTATCATTTTTGGGAATATGAACATTCCGGGGAATGTGCATTCCTAGAAATGTAATTCCCAGGAATGAAGTATTCCTATATTTGGTTAAATGTAGATATTCCTGGGAATATTTTATTAGATTCTTAAATAAGTTATATTCCTATGTTTGATTTATATTTTACGTTCTCGGGATTTTTTTAGTAGTTTGCCACAATGCCCTTAATCTAAAACGACACATTAGAAGCGCGTTCCGGGAAGGTAAAAAGGACAAAAATAGAGGAATCGCCTTCTCACCCAAAGCACCCAACAGTCAAACAATTTGAAAATCGAACGAAAATACCTCATAAACCACCAGAAAATCGAACTCATTTGACATCGTTCCTTCAAAAGATAGCATCTCCGGCCTTTAACAACTCTCAACCAATTACAAACAATAACTTCTCCCAACTCAACACATCAAAATGAGGGTTGGCAAATGGTAAACCCTATATTCTACTAATGATTTTCATATATGGATTTTTGTGGCATTAACTTGATGGGAAATGTTACTGCATTTGCGTGTTTGTGTGTATGTGTATATATATATATAGTATATAATATTCATATTTAAACGAAACCCTAGGAAGTTAGAAAATGTTGAAACTGATCAAAACATTACTGTCACTAATCACAATGTAATCATTTGTGATCATATATATATATATATATATATATAGTAAATAAGATTGGGGTTTGCGTGTGCATATATACCATATATTTATATATGTATAATATATATGTTGAAATGAAAAGAGTAACGTATTTTTTGATGTTACTGTTTTCTGTGCAAGATAGTAACACCTTCTTTTATCTAAATTTCATTGTTGATCAAACTGTATTTTGTCCATTTACTATGTTCCTCAGCTGTTGCTGCTGTTTTAGAACAAATAGAAATATGTTAGCATAAGAAAACAACATATTACTGTTTGTTTTGAAAACAGTAACACGTTGAATTTTTACCAATTTTTTGTCATCATCCTCGATTTTGATGTTATTGTTTCCTCTGCAAATAGTAACACCCTCTTTTGTCCAAGTTTCATTGTGAATCATAGTGCATTTTGTCTATTTATAGTCTTTTTCTTGGTATTACTATTTCAGATCAAACAAAAACATGTCCCTACAAGAAACTATTTATTCTCAAAACAGTAACGTGTTGATTTTTATCGATTTTGATGTTAATCTTGCTTGATTTGTGAACTTATCCTCAGATTTATCAGTTTTGTTCTTAATCACCCTTGACTTATAAATTTATTTGAACAGAAAGCAAACCGAGCAAACTGAAGAAAGAAGTACAAGATTCCCGCAATACAGGTCTAATCTGCTAGTGTACATAAGGCAAATTGAAAAGCTTAATCTAAACGACATCCACAAAAGTGTGCTGGAGCAAAATCCTTTCTGGATGCTTATCGAAGTCATTATCACAAGCAAGCTTGATCGCAGTATGTGCCCAAAAAGCGATCAAGAAATATAAGCAATCGTTGCCACCTTTTGGAATAAGGGATGGAGAACGCCCCATCGACACCTACCTCAGTGAAGCTCGTATTTGGAATAAGGGATGGAAAACGCCCCATCGACACAACACCTGAGAAGAGGCCACAATCTGATATTGATACCAGATGATTCCGTAGCCAAGAACGCTTAACAAAACCAATAATATTTAATACACTTTAAAAGGCGGTGGGGGGAACATCAGAAATTGATGTTGAGGATGTCTCACGCCTAGTAACCTTTATGCTACTGTTGACCCTGTTTGTACCAAATAGGGACGCTGGCCTAATCGTACCTAAAATATGTAGAGGACTTAAATGACATAGGACAATATTAGTGGTCTGAACATATACATGAGCAACTGATGAACTCAATTACAGGGAATAACCCACCAAATGTCACCGGTTGTGTCATACTACTACCAGTAAGTAACAATTGTCAAACTTGAATTCGTTCATGTCATTTTTTTCGATATTGTCTTCATTCATTTCTTTTAATTTGATTGAATGTTTTTGCCAAGTTTCTTGCACGATTCTGGCAATGTTGGTTGATGTTACTATTTGGTCAAACAATAACATGTAATTATTTAGTGTGTAAACAGTAAATCTACGTCTTTATGGTAGTTAGGTTGTTAGTGTGACTTTGTTTGTCCATTTGTTTTAAGTTTTTTGTCCATGTTACTGTCTGGATGCAAAATAGAAACATGTTACTGTTTTGTTTTCAAATAGTAACATGTTATTTTCACATTTTTCTTATTAATGACAATTGATTAATCATGTTACTTTTGAGTTTTTGTGTAGTGTTATTGTCTAGTTACCAACAAAAACGTGTTACTATTTGTTGTGTAGATAGTAACATACTATTTTTAGCTACATCTTTAAATGCAACTTCAATTGAAGATTTGATACAACAATATGTATATTATATTATCGAAAGTATTGGCTGTGTGAGATAATAAATGTGCTTTATGAGCATCAAAGTCAAAGAGTGCCAAGATGCCTAAAGTGAGACCTGAAGCACCTCACACGCCAATTAAAGAAAAGAATGGCAGCCAGCTTTAGGTAACATTTGGAAAATGTTATTTCCTTTATCCATTTTACAATTATGCCTCCACACAATCCTTTCTCTCATGTTATTGTTTCTCATTAAAATAAAAACACGTAAAAAATTACACTAAACTAACCACTCTTGCATTTCAGGTGATCAACAGAAAACTCCAACCAACAATCAAGGAACAAAATATCCTCTACAACCTGACAATCCCAGAATTACAACTTATTGAATACAATAAGCAAATAAAAACACAAATGACACTCTTCTAAACAATTCTACATATTGAAACAATTAAAACCCATTTCATTCTTAAAATGTAGATACCATTCTATAACTAATTTTTATAAATTAATAAATACCTTAAACCATTTCCATTTAGGATCACTAGAATTTTCTAGGATGGGTTCAAGTTGTTTAAATAATTTTTTGTAGCACCTTAGCATAGCAACCAATACATTATTAAATTATTTGCTAATAGTCTCTCCAGATCTCATAATTATCTCTTTATAATTCTATTCTTAACAACATGTGCTAAGATATACAAAAAAATTACAATTGTTGGCTGTAGCCTACCAACTACCCTTAGCATGTTATATAATCTATGGAAAGAAAACCTATCAATTCTAATATTTTCAATAGATGTCAAGTCATTTATAAAGATTATCCTACGGAAGTTTACATTTCGGACTAACATCGTATTATGATAGTCATATCTTATTCTTTTCTTTTTTTCTCAATTCCTTTTGTAAAATAATAGAAATCATCATGATAAAAAATAAAGTGAGATCATTCAAAAGCTCTAATAATATAATTAATATAACAATAATTCTCTTCTTCCTTGCTTGAATTGAGGAATCCATTCTGTAACAGTAACACACAACACAATATAGGATGTATAAAGTAAAACAATAGTTAATTAATATAATTTAAATTTATAAAATAAAAATAAGTGGTCTAAATGAGATAAAATTAAAATATACAAATACATATACTTATATCAAGAGTTAAAATAATGTTCAAAAAATGGTAAATCACGTTCTAGTATTTTCGGGTTATAGGAAACACAATACTATATTTTGAAAATCCTGGGCAACAGGGAAAACTTCGCTAGTTATTTTGGGTTGAAAATAATGTCGCTTGCAATTCACGTTGTGTGCTATATATATATGAATTGTTGTATGATGTGTTATTTTCATTGCTGGGTTTCATGATCTGTGTGTCATATGTATATATAAATATTCGCTGTTTTGTGGTCTAGACCGAAACTATATTGAAAGGTTTAGGAACCTACCTCAATCGTAAAAGAAGCATAAGTGAAAGCTGCGAGAACGATCGAAAAAGGAGAAGCACTGAGCAAAGTAAAACCTGGAGCTGAGACAGTTGTGTTTTGAGTAAAAACAAGGGTAAATTTGTCCTGAATTTTAATATTGATATTCCCATGGGATGGGAATCTCAAATTCCCACCTCCCCACCATGGGAATATTTTGGGAAAAATTTTGGAATAAAAATATTCCCAGTTATGTTACATTCTCAGGCATATTTTTTAAACTTTTAAACCAAACACAGGAATGTAATATTCCTGCAAATTATTCCTGGGAATGTTAATAATATTCCGCGAACTAAATGTGCCCTAAGGGTCAAACATAAGAATGCAAATGGAATTTAAAATCCATGAAGACCACATTTTCATGTGCAATAGATATCCATAGAGGCTATTGGCAATAACTTATAATCTTTTAGAAAAGTCTGCTCAGTGGTAAGTATCAATCTCATAAATTTTACCTGTAGCTGCACTATTTGTGTGCTTCCTTGATATCAAATTCGGCACAATCCTACCTAGTCCAGTAGAAAGTACCTAATTGACAGGTAAAAGTGTACAATAACTATAATCTTGGTAACATCAAGAATAAGCGAGTGCATTCATAAGTGCTCTGTGGTTGCTGAAATCATTCCATTACGACACCATGCAAAATGCATCACATGATCAGAACCACAGAACAGGAACATAACAAATAAAATATAATTGAGGTTGAAATAGAAACAAAAAGTTCGCTTACTGTCATAATGATCAGGGCAGCGAGAGCACCGGATAAGACTATTGACTTTGGGTGACGCATAGCCATAAGAGCTGCTATTATAAATGTTTCATCCCCAATCTAGCATCATCACCATGAGCAGTCAAAAGCAAATCACTGGAAACTCTACAGTATATCTGAACATGAGGATGACTAACATATAGAAGCACCAAAACTTCTCCTAATGACTTCATTGCTCCTTTACAACTTTTACTCGTTTCAGAGATGACATGATGGGATAAAAACAATTCTAGTTTTTACATGGACCTAATTAAAGCAAGTGAAGTTCTTTGATGACGACTACATGTTGACAGGAAAAAATTGGTGATTGCTATGGCATAGGCAGAGTGCTCAAACTAACCTCACTGACAATTATCATTGATAGACTGGCAAAAAAAGCATCAACTACTCCAAGACCGGTGGAGTCAAATCCTAGGGCGACATCAACATAATTGCCATCATTGTTGTCTCTGACTGCGTCATTGTCTAGATTTTTCATGGCAATCTGTCCAGAAAAACTGATATCCATCACGACCCGCAAAGCAAACAATGAAATAGAACTTCTCACTCATAATAATAATAATAATAATAAACTGCTTTCTACCAAGTATCAAAACCAATATAAATACATGAAACATTGACGTTTCATGGCAATGTCAGAAACTTGGACGACTCAAGATAAATTGAACACTGGAAAGCTGTCAGATAAAAGTCGCACCTATTTAGTTAATATTTTTGTCCTAGGTGCCATAATTTTTTCTGGCAAATTGCCTAAGTTGTGATTACTTTGCTATCAGATGAAATCCACAGTTCCCCAGAACTAATTTAAAAAATAATCGACGATAGAACGAATTGAGAATCGATTTCCCATTTATTTGATCCAATATTCTCAGCGACGAATAAACGGAACGAAAGAGATGCGGTGCTCACTTTGCTACGGCGGCCCAGATCAATAGATCCACCAGAGTCTTTCTTCCCGGGCTCGCCCAGAGAATCCTAGATACCGAGACAAATTACCGTAATTAATTGCATACCATCAAATTATATCCATATCAGAATTAACAACAAAACATAGAGAGAATGTGACCTGAGCAAAGGCGAGTGGCAGGTTGAATGAGAAGCAAAGAAGAACAAATAGGGAAGGAGAAAGGATGCTTCTTCGACGGCTAGAGCGCAAAGCCATGGTCGGAACTGCGACAAGTTCTGCGGAAGTATAGGAGAAAAATTGAAGAAAAATAAATGGGATTAAGTAAATGTGGATCTGCCCCTTTCCTTTGCCGAGATTGTACGTTACACCATCAATTTAAAGGAACCAAATTGATCTAACAGAGAGATCCTCTAGAAAACGAAGATCTCCGAGCGATGCAGGGACGCGGTTCGGCGTTCACATGAATGTGTTTATTAAGCGTTTGCGGGTGGACAAATTCAAATGCGTTTATTAAGCGTTCGGCGTTCGCCCTGGGTGGTGTTTGTTTAGTTTTTTTAAAAATAATTTTATGTTTTTAAAAATAAAAGAACAAAAGATTCTATTTCCCGTTAGGGGGGTTCTTGCGTACTCATTCCTGAATAATGAGTACCGCAATCTGAGCCATTGAGAAGGTTCAATTGCAATCTCTGCCGTTAATTGAAAATGACCTAAAACGGGTTTCACTGGGCTGAGGGAAGTAGTAGAAGGACGAGAATGCCCTTTTCATTAAACGCAAGTGGAACTGAGGAACAAGCCATCGAAAACAAAATGCTCAGGGATAGGGTTTAGGTTTACGAATCAGACTCCATGGAGATTCCAAAGGGACTTCGGCACTGACGCGTTGACGGTGGCGCCGCCTAATATTCAAATCGAGAGCATAACTTCGGTTAAGTATTGCTTCGTGAACCATTCCCTCCCGCTTTTAGAGCTTAACAACGTTCATTCTTTAATTCCTTAAGTTGAGTTGTTCGTCTGGTGGAATGAAAAGCGTTGAAATCCTTATGAGCAGTTATTCATTCTTGAATCCCTTAACATATGAGCCTTGCCTATGCTATTACTAGCTATCCCACTAGAAGTAACATTTGGTGCCGTTGTAGACTTCTTCGCCACATTTGGCCCAACCGTGGTCGCAGTCACTGATGATTTATATCTTGGTTAATGCATTTTATTTTAGTAATTTCAACGTATGAAGATGTGGAGTTGATCGCTACAATGATTACTTTTCAAATTGTTCCAATTAGATGTTCAAAAAGTATGTCTTCTTCTTGCTACCTAGACATACCTCATTCCATGATTAGAAGTTTAAATTCATTGGCAACCATTAGTGTTCCTCCCTATAGAACTATTAAACTAACAAAACCGTGAACTATTGAGCTGTTTATAACTAGAAATGCCACTTCGGCTAAGTCATTGTACATTTTCAATCTTGCTGTTTCTGAATATATAAAGCTAATATCAAATAAAATTCATTGAATTATTTGGTCTTCAATTTTTATGTAGGTCTCTTTAGCATTTCATGTTTTGACAGATACGTTGGAAAACATCAAAGTATATTAGATAAGAGAAGCTTGCACATAGAAAACTTTGTTGACATAGTGTAATTCATGTTGAATATGAAAAAAATTAAAAAAAAAAAAGGCTAGCCACAAGGACATTGGGTATTGTTGCGAATTGTCCAGAGAAAATGATATATGACTTTATGTTTGAAATTGCAATGCTGATATTTTGTCCCAATTGCCTCTCCATAGTCAGTCGCTTCAAACCTATATGGTTTGTTATGTTGCTTGATCAAGTGACCTTAATATTTACAAGGAGATTGAGATGTTGTTTTCATTTATAGGCTGTTGTTTTTCTTCTTTTTTTTATGATGATGTCTTTCCAACCTTCCATACAGCTCTCTATCTCATTAAGATTTTCCTTTTCTATAAAAATTGGTGTTCTTTGTGTAAAACTGCCTGTGGATGAGTGTAGCCTTATTCCATGCCATCATTACTGGATATCCAGCAAGCACTTTGTGACTCCAGAAGGGATCATTTTTGGCTCAGATTTTTGCTTAATTTGTACATTTTATTTTTTAAATTTAATTACATTAGGCCTTAAAGGTGCTACTTAAATAAAACTTGTTTGGAGTGGCAAAAGGACGGGTTTTTAACTTTTCAATGGCACTAGAGATTTGAGAGAGATTCGTCTAACATGAATTATGGTTCAACCATGCTTATGGATTATTCTTTATGGGATTAACTTTCATATGATTTACACTAACCTCAGTCTGGGAGGCATCCAAACCATTCTGGGAAGTTCATGTTTACTTCTGAATTGTCATATTTGTGCTCTAAATCTTTCTGACCTGATTATGAGAGTATGAATATGTTGTCTAATTTCCTTTAATTGTTTCAATGAAACAGTGGAGATAAAGGAAGGGAAGATCATCGCTATTGTTGAAGGAGATGGTAAACGTTCTGTAAAGGAAAAAGTAATTGACTATGGAGAGGCAGTTGTCATGCCTGGTCTAATTGACATGTGAGACATGCGAATTTTCCTCTCATGATTTATTTAATTTTTATGTTTACAGTTCTAAGAGATGCATGTTTATACAATTTAAAAAACTGATTAATTATTAGTGTGATAGTTCCAAATCTGGAGGGAGGGGAAATGCAGTGGAAGATAGTTGAAAACTGTAGACATTGATGTTGAAATTCGCTAGTTTCTGAAAGCAATAGACCTTCTGGGGTCACATAGACAGTGGCCATAATAGAGCCTTATTATACTTTCAATTTTTTTTAATGTGTCTCTCATGTAGCACATACTACAGGCTTTACCAAAGTTACATGGAAATCATGCTTCTCATTGTTGTTTCCCAATTTGATATTAATTGGAAATAATTTGATCCAACCAAGTTCTGAATTAATAGCAAAAGTTATTTCTTGTAATTTTTTTCCCTACATATTCAAAAGACGTAACTTTTCCTGGTAACAAATTGTATGATCCAGTGACTCTAGAGAAGTTGTCTTGAAAACAGTGAAATAATAAGCACCTCTCTTTTTTATCTTTATATATTTCAAACTACTTCCTCAAGCTCCTAAAAGTCACAATAATTTCACCCCTCATTGTGTAAAATTTCTTCCTTTTGGCAGACATGTACATCTTGATGAGCCATGACGAACTAAATGGGAAGGATTTCCTATAGGGACTTGACCTGCAGCTGTTGGTATGCTAATATTCTTTCATTACTAATATAGAAATTATCTTCAAAAGAACTAGATAATGAAGCTTGATTGGATATTTATGTAAAAAGGTTAAATTTTTTTTTAAATAATTCTTAGGAACATTTAGATGAAAAATTAGCCCAACAATGAAATATTGAGATGACATACATGATATGATAATTTTTATAGGTCCTCACCTAATGTTAACTAATTGAATAAAAAATTTTCTTACTCATCTTAATCATGGGAGTCAAGCTGAATGTGACTATTATTGTTGTGTTTTTTCAACTGTTCATTTCTTTTATTCTATTATCATGCATAACTTAGATATATGCCAACACTTTGTTTTAACAGGTGGCATAACAACAGTGATTGACATGCCTTTAAATAATCACCTAACGACTGTGTCTGAAGAAACTTTCAAACTTAAGGTATAAGCAAGTATTTATTATGCAATGGTAATAGTATCATGTCAGTCATCTTGTGATGAATCCGTTCACATCAATGTCAGAAAAGAAGCATTTTTTTCCGAAATGTATTCATCTCTAGCAGAGGTTTAATATTAGTTTTCATCTGGTGAAGTTGTCTTCGTGGTATTAACTAAGGCCACCTTCTCGTGTATTCCACTTTTGGTTTTCAGGCTACGTTGATGTTGGTATGATCTGTAACAAACTCTAGCTTAGCTTATAACAGACATGGTGGATGCTGAGGCTAAGGACAAAATAACAGGCATGTCAAGATTTGGAAGCGATGCTAACTGGTCTATCTAACTGCTGATTGTGAGAAGGACACGATTAAACTTTCTAGTTTTACCTATTATGTATTCCATCATACAAACTTTGAGCTTAGCCGATGCTTCTGTGTCATCATATACTTGTTTACTTGGTCAATAGAGATATGGTTCCGGAGAACTAAATCAATTGCTTTTCAGCCAAGGGGAGGCCGATACTTTCTTGGCTCATAGCATGTAATGATATCATCTTTTGATTATTTTTTTTACTTTTCCTTTTTAAGACTTGGCCCAACCGTGACTAAACATGAGATGTTTGGTTGTATTTTTCTAAATATTTATCAATAAAGCATAGCTTCAATATATATCTTATCAGCTGCAGTGATTAATTTCATGTTACATTACTCAACCCAGGTCCGATTGAAATTAAAAGGAAGTAGACATCTTATGAAATTTGTCCATATCATTTGCCTTTCCATATCAACGTTTATATAGATTTGCTAAACTAAATTATTCCATTACGTACAGTAAAAACCAGATCATATAATTGACTGACTCAACTGATAGCTTCTACACTGCAAATGTTAACTGATAAAACTTTGCTATATGTACTCATTGAATTATATCTTTAGTATCCATTAATATTAGTGCCTGTAGGAGGAAAACATAATTTAATACATTACTTGCTTATTTCAATTTTATTCCTGATACATGTATTATGATTGCTTTAATTTGGATTGTTTAGTTATTAAAATTGGAACATTCCTTGCACTAATATTCACTGACTTAAGAAGGTCACAAACGATTGAATTATAAGACTATGAGATGTGTTCATATATTTGAAAGAAAATTTGGAACTTTCTTGCAATTTTAACGATGTGGAAAGTGAGCTCTTGAAGAGTTAAGTGACAAAAAGGGACCCTAAAATGCACATAATCATATCAGAGTTAATAATTATGTAATGTTTATAATAATAGTACAATATGAGAAGGAAAGTATAATACCATGATGATCGTCATTTGTTTCACGCGTAGTACCATTACACATAATTTCGTGTGCTTAAGTTAATTATCCAAGAAATGTTAACATTTACTAGCTGTCAAGTGAAGTATTTTGTTTAGCATTCACTAAACTTAAAAAAAGTTAGAATATATAGTGTTGTGGACATTTTTGAAATATGCTATTATCACGAGTACGAACAATTACAATTTTATATGTTATAAGAAGGGTATTAACAAGACAGAAAGAATTATTAAAAGAATTTAAATTCATAATCAAATGCAAAAATCCTTTTGCTATAATCACAATGAAAATTAAAAAATGAATTATTCTGCTCAAGTCATGTTCAAAATCATTTTTCATAATTGAATATCACAGATTTACAGAGATCCATGCAAAAATAAGAGCCAATGCTTATTATTTATAGAGTAATTTTTTTCAATTTTCGCGGACAATTCGACTTCTTTCAAGCCTTTTATGGAGTCAAGAGGCAGCCATGCTTAAAGCATCAGATGGCCCCTTGTACAAACCCACATTTCAAAATTTGCATGTTCACTACCTCGTAATAGGCATACACCGGAGTCATTTTGTCGGTCCATTATGTACAAGCCGTGTCACCTAATGTTTCAATATCACCAGGTACATCCAATTACAACTAAATGCTAATGAATAGTGGCGTCCACTAGAAATGGGATTATGGTTCCATCAACCAGTACAACTCTCGCCAATGCCATCTGCTATTAATCGGGGAAGGAAAGGACACAGCGACCATGCTGTCTCGGCATTTGTTCACTGATGGTAGGTGGCCAAAGCAAAGTAATCATTCTTAATTGTCTGGCTTCTCACATTGTATTAAATGTATGATTTAGACTTATGGCAGCATGATGTGTGCAAAGTGTTACAATGTTGCCATGGCCATTGTAAGCCGCAGTCAACTTGCCACTCCGAAGTCAATTTCACAAGTGTTAGGTCGTGGGTGGCTATCTCATAAAGCCACAATCCGAATTGCAACCCATAGTGTGCAAGCAGTCACTTTATCCCCCCTGTCAAGCCATGCATGCACAACTCGTAAATAAGCTGCAATACTTACATTATAGTAACAAGTTGGCTTTTGCTCTGACCAGCTTATAGGAGAAGCTATACCTGAATAAAAGGGCCATGGGAAACAACTTCACCATTGTCAATTACTCCACCTACCATTTCTTCGCAGTGGCTGTTGATCTCCATCTTCTTAGGAAGCTTCGAGTTTGCAATAATCCATACCAGGGAAAAGGCATGCGAAAAGCAATGTGCTAAATGAAACCACCCACATCATTTGTCCTTTATCCTTCTTTGACTCCGCACTCTTGTCAAATTGCTTCTCTTCCAAATTTTTGGTCTTCAAACAATAGTAGCTAACCGTCCTTGTCTTGTTAAAGGGCAAAGGGCAGAAGCAAAAATTTGTTTTACCTGGAAAGTGACTGGAAGGAACAAGTTGCTAAGTAAAGATGATTACTAGGTGATACAAGTAATCTTAAAATTAGCAAGATATTCATGACAAGCTGATTGCTGAGACCAAATTAATATTAGGAAGTTTTCTTCTCATTAAGCTTACCTGTAGAGAGCAACATTCTTCTATTCAAATTTATATTTGTACTTGAATGCTGTGAGTGGGTGTTTTATATATTTTATCAACCATCATTGAAGAAGAATGATAGAAAATGAAGTAGTGTTGTAGGATTTGTGACCCCAATAACGAGTTTTCTACTTAACTTGAATGCACTCTCTGTATGCTTAAAATTATATATTATCATTATGTACCAATAGGAACTTTAGTAACTGGACTAAGTTGTTATGTTATGGAGATAATGTTTCTGCTATATATAACATAGAATCTTCCATCTTATGATTATGTCTAAATTAAACAAGTTTCTTTGTTCCTATTTTCCAACAATGTTGTTTATGCTTTTTTTGGCATTCAGTTAAGTATGTCATTATATATTGATTAGAGGGACTCTGTTGTGTCCAATGGGAAAAAATCTTCAAAATATATATAAGGCTGGAGATGCTCATTACAAATGTGCAGCTTATTGCTCTTTCTCAATATTACAGTTAATGAAAATCTATTTAAAACCATTTTTTTAGATTTATTCTCTTGGTTTTGAATAAGGTTTTAACAAAGCCATACACAAAAGTTTTTTTTATTATGACTGAGTTTGTACTTATAATACATATTTAGTGATGAAATTATAGTTTATCATGGAATGTCCACATCTCTCTCCTTTTTAAAATACATATTTAAGAAGCCTAAACCTCGTGAAGTTAATAGTTACCCGTTACCCATATATACAATCCTGAGGAGGCATTCATTGGTTATCTTTACTCACTACAACCTATGCAATGCAATTGTAGAATAAGTTCATATTCTTTGAATTTCATGTCAGCACACTTCCTTTTTTAGCAGGTAAGGTTTGACTTTTGACACCATATTGAGTATTAGAATTATTTTAGTGGAACTAGCAACTAAGAATTTTCTTTGTAATCTTAGCTCAAGTTGTATAAATTATAGGTTAGTGTAGAAAGTAAGAGAAATAGCAAAAAATACTAAGAATTTCCAAATATCATGCTTCTTATGTTCATTTCACATATATTCCTTCCTTTATTGGGATAAGTTGAGCATCCATTGAAATTCATTATCATTATTTTTCTTCCAACAATAACTTCTTCAATTTTAGCATATAAATCTCTGTAATGTGATCCTAATATATTAAAATGGGATCAAGCATATAAAATCAAATGATGTTATGACTAGTTAAATCTTAGTTTCTTCAAAGGACTATGTTTATATGCATTAATAGGGTTAGTTGGTAGGTTAGACTGCCATAGGCATTCATTTAACATTGCTATTGATATTAAAGGGAGGAACTTTGGCTGCAGTTGGGAGCTTCAGAGGCCCTGTGACCTTGCCACAGATTAACTTTTATTATCAGTGATGATTTACATCTAGGTGGGTTTCTTTTCTATCTTATTGAGGCTTTCAATGCGGAGGATTATGTCAGTAGATACACATTGCTTTGATAAAGGAGAGGTAAATGTAGGAATTTGTTTCACATGAATTACAATAGTAGCAATAAGTTAACGTGTAACTTCAAGAGCCTTAATCTACAGAGGTCAAATGTAAATTTCCTCTTATGGTTTGCATTCCAATGCTGTCATGATTTGAGTCAGATAATAAAAATAATCTTCTATGTTTTCCTTGCTTTTTTTTTCTCCATTTAATGGATTGTGAATGATTTGTTTGTTACAAGTTCCATAGTTCCCAACAAATCTTTATCTACTTAACATGAATAGGAACAAAGTAATGAAGAAAACAATTAGTGTAAATGATCCTTTAAGATATAGTGGTATTACCATAAACCAGATCAATTGGGGTTTTCCAGCACTACAATTATTAGGATAATAAAGGATCTTATAACTTGGCTATGGCACCATTACAGATCAATAATGATAGTTCTACCTTATGGAACCTTTTTATCCATTGAGATATTAATTCTCCTAACATTAAGTGAATACTTGACATCATTTTGGGAATCTGAAATCTAGTTTTCTAAATAATTTGAATGTTTATGCAAAAATAAGTATAATTTTCATCTAATTTGTAAGGAAAGATATTTATTCTTCAAATAAGTCTATTCTTGGAATTTACAATTAGGAAGACTTGACTGTGGTCTCTGGCCACTCTAATATTCCAGTAACAATACTTAGTCATCCTTAAATTTAAAATGGTTTCAAAGATTTGCCCTGAAATGTACCTTTGTATAAATGCTACAATAATTTGTCTACCATCACTAGTAAATTTTCATAGTTTTGTTAGTATCATTTTCACACAATGGGGTTTGACTACACAAAACTCTGTTCTGTTACCTCATCCATTGCCAAGTACAAAATTAGCAACAATGCAGAATTTGAGTTTCCAAGGATCAGGGGTTGTCAAGTTTGTTTGTTTCCCTAATTCCCATCTTCTATCGCGCTAAACCTAAACCAATTCTATGGCATTGAACTTTATATTGTAGATTCAAACAAGGAATCAATCCTACATTTTCCCCTTTTCTTTTTTAAACAATGAAAAGTTGAATCTGCTAAATAACCGCAATAAAAATTACGAACATTTCCACAGCAATGGAAAAAACTACCAGATAGAAATTTTTACCTTGCACATTACACCAATCCACAATCTTGCCCCAGAAATAGTTGCTATAATCGCAAATGTTGCCATCGTCAATGACCTTTCACCACTATTACTTCAGAGTCCCTCATCGTTAGTGACCCATTTTTCATTTTGTTGAAAAGAAGTACGCAAATCTTGCAAAAGGTGTTCGAGCTCTTGCTTCCTCCCAAGGTTGACGAAACTGGCTTCCAAAAGAGTGGGTATTTCGATTAATGAACGCAGCCCCCTTTTCCCTTAAAAGACAAGGGCAAAGTTGTCCATTCAATCTTTAAGGGAGAAGGAAAATTTTAGTTGCTGTTTCGGTCTCGCACAAGGTGACCGGTTAAGGTGGATTTTTACTTACATGTGTAAATATCACATTGGTTCTTAGCTGTGAGTACGTACCACAAACATGAGTACCTAATAAACATGTTTAAGCATTTTTTTTTTCAGTTTTAAAAATTATTTTAAAAATATATAAGAAAATAAGAATAATTTTAATTTTTTTTATTTTCAAAATACACTTTATTAATAATATTTTTGTAATTCAAAATTATTTTTAAAATAACTTACCAAACATATTTTTTATTATTTTATAAAACGTTTTTAAAAATAAAAAACTGAAAACACAAACAAACACAAACTTACTTCGATCATTTTGTTTTCACTGCTGAGAAGGCTAATTAGAGTGACATTGGTAAATTCAAAAAATTATTAAGCATTTGTGGCTGCCAAATCCCATTTCCTTTGATTTGTTAGGAAGGAGGAAAATATTATTTACATATTTATAAAAAAATGTCATATCACTTATATTAATAATAAAAAAAGAGTAGACTCTTAAATTAGTTCCTAAAAGATACAAATTGCATCAAATTTTTCTTGAAAGTTTATTTTACATCATATAAATACAAAAATATTTAATTTTTACATCAAATTCATCCTTAAAAAATAGATATTATATCAAATTTCCTCCACAATTATAACTAATTGATATAAAATAAACTTTCGAAAAAAAAATTTAATGGAACTTGTATCTTTTAAAGATCAATTTGCTAGTTTACTCACTTAGATGGCATTTTGAGGAAATAGTATAGCAAATACAACTTTTTGAAAAAGTAAGAAATACTTTAATCCTTTGATTGTTCAATAATTATTAAATGAAAGAAATAAAAGTTTTTAAAAAATTTTAATTCTTACAAATTATGAAAAATTATTTGTTGATAATATCCTTAACATGAAATTTTTTCATATTTTTATAAATAAAAATATAAAATTAATATTACTTAATTTAACTAATAATTATTTTAATATTTTATTATCACAATTTAAAAAATATAGTGAATATAATTTTTAATGTCAAATATAATTATTAATTATAAAATATAAATATAATTATTTAATACAATTATTAATTATTATATCAAAAATATTAATTGCAAATATAATTATAAATATTATATATCTATTAAATTATATTATTTATTACTTTATATTTATTACATTTATTACTTTAATATTTAATTACAAAAATAAAAAAGTGTATTTTTTCACCTTTTTTATTAAATTTAATAGAATTAATTATTCAACTAATATTTTTTCATTTAAATTATAATTCATTTTAATTATACTAAGATAACATAAGATATATATAAGACATTTTAATTATTTTTATATAAATTAATTTTATTTTTATGGTAAACTAAAATTTTAAGCATTTTACTTTTTTTTTATAAAGACTAAAGAATGTGTTTGGATATGTTTTTATTTTTATGTTTTTAAAAGTTGTTCTCAAAAATTATTTTTAAAAACTATTTTCTTATTCTCAAAAATTATTTTTCTATTAAAGGAAACTAAAAAATAGAGGTTGCTAATATTGTAAATAAGGAAATATTTCATTAAATTATAAAATTGATATCCAAAATAAGAAAATAAATTTAGAAAATAACTAAAAAAATTTTTATTTTTTTATTTTTAGGTTATATATTTAAAAAAATAAATTTTAAAAATAAATTTTGAAACATGTTACTAAATAGATTTTTCTATTTTTAAAAATAAAAAAAAATTTATTTAAAAATAGAAAACAAGTAGGCTTAAGTTTCTCCTGTTGAGAACATTGGTGATGAGTCATTTACTATTTACCTTTTTCTTTTTATTAGCGGTAAAGGTCTAAATTGATTTTTTCCAATGGCTGACAATGTATCCGGTGAATGTTATATTAACCTAAAATGGACAGACTTCATTTCTCTGCATTTTATTGTCAAACCAAGTTAATGTGAACCATGCCTCATTCCATGAATCTCCCTCATTTATGGTTAGACTTAGTCTGTCCCCCTTGTGTGTTTATAGAACTCGTCTTCAACGCCAGCGGATCATTCTCTTTCTAATATCCATGTTCTTGCTATTCATATGATTTATTTCAATAATATAAAAAAATTTATTTTTTGATAAATTATTTAATTAGCTATTATATAATAAATTAGAAAAAATAAGACTTCCTAATTCCTACTTCCTACAAAACATCAAATATTACTTACTTATCTTTTTTTAAATAAGTTCTACTTCCTATACTATTTGGATACAATGATGAAATTATTATCATTAAATTTAATTAATAATAATTAAAATTTATTAATTTGTATCATAATAATATTAAAAATATTATAATCATTTTATTAATACTTTTAGAATATTTAAATTTTAATTAAATAAGATATAGAAAATTATTTTTTAGAAAGTATCATTTTTTATATGTAAACTAAATAATTTTAAATATTTTTTAAAAAATTTACATAAGAAATTATTTCTTAAAAAAATTTAATTCTTTTGTAAAAAAATACTTCATATGTAAATTAAATGACTACTTGAATTGTCACACGATACAGTTGGCCAATCACAATATCTATGAAATTCTTTGGAAAAGACAGATCTACATAGGAAAAAAAATTACACATATTTATATGCTAATTATAATATAATTATTGGTCCCATAATTTAAATGATATTACCTCTATAAATTTATTTTAGCAGTTAAAAGAAGAAGATTTTATATTAAATAAAAGTGAAAATATATAAAATTTGACTTATTTGTTACATTAACATATATAAAATAAAAAATTAAAATTAAAATAATATTATACTTTTATTTAAGTATTTAATTAATTTAGAATAGTTTAAATTTTTATTTATATATATTGTCTTTATAAATTAAATTTTCTGACTTCATCTTTCAATCATTTTAATAACTACCATTCTAAAATATACAACATTGATTTGTAATTTTATTTACCATCATCATTTATGTCTAGAGCTATTATTCTAGATAGAGTTGTTTTTGCATATATAACAGATTGAATTAAGAAAATTAAGGAGTTCTATTGTTGCTAGTTTTTATCTGTAGATATTAAACTACTACACATGCAAATTTTTTCTTTGTCATATTCATGATTTTGTTTTGCCTTGAACTTTGATTGAAACTCATATTCTAAAATTTGAGTTTTTCTATTAGCCTTTAAGTTTTAACATTTTAGTCACATGAGTTTGTTGAGCTTTTTTGCATTCTTTACATGTTCGGAAATATAATTCTTGTTAAAAAAATTTTAAGCTTTCACGAATCTATTAATTTTAATGTAGAATCCTGATCATTTTGAATCTTTAATATTTTTATTTTTTGAATGATTAGTGAATAGTATCAACTTAGATGTATTGTAATTACCATGTAAAACCCCATAATTTGAAATTGCGCTTTTTGACCGAACACAAATGTTAGTCAAATTATTAGTTATTAACCAAATTTGTCTCTTTCAAAAGTTCATTAATGAAATAAATCTTTTTTTTCCCTCTATCCCTCTTTAAAACTTTATTCCTTCCATTTGGGCCTATGAGCATGAATGTAAATCTTTAAGACTTCTTCCCTTGCAATAGATAAGAAGGAAGTTCATGCTTTTAGAATATTTTTTATACTACTAGGTATCTTATGCTTATTTCACCTTAGTGTAGGTTTATTTTTCTTCTTTTATGGAGTAATTTTATGCTTATTTCACTAAAGGTCCTTTCAAACTTCGCCATAGAAGTTTTTTCTAGTGCTATTGAAAGATTTTACTCCATTAAGTTTTTTTCTTTACTTCATTTATAATGTCTCAAGCTAATATAAGGGAAAAGAATAACTTCAACTAAGATATGTTCAACAACCAAAGACTTCTTTGATAATGCTTAAGTCGATTTACATTTGAACTTGATGTTTAGTATTTGATATTTTCTATTTTAATGTTTAGATAGTTATGTGCATGCACATGCTTTTTTTATCTTTGTATAAAACTTTTAATGTTTTCCATGTTATTGTCCTATTCAAAAAGATGTTCTAATCTCAAGTTATGATCTCCATTTGAAAAATTAAGTCTTTGCTTGTAATGTGTATCTGAAAAAACTTCTTAGTATTTATATGTAAATATGAAACTTTTTGCCTTCAACTATAAATGTACTTGAACAAACTTCTTAATGCTCCTTGCTAATGGTAGTTTAGAAGAAAAGGGGTTAAGCATTCATACATCTCTCTAGACTTCTTGTTAAATTCCACTCACTTTGAGAGCTTCTTGCATTTTGCCTTTAAAGGTTTCAATCCCTTTAAATTACTTTATACTTTCAAACTAAAGGCTTGTTTTCTTTTGTTATAAGAAGTGAATAAGACAGTCAAGGCTTAAATTCCTTTTTTGGTGCAATTATAAGGTTTTTCAACCATTAAGGATTTAACATTTGTAAAAAAAGAGATAACTTGACAATCTTAGCAACATTAATTTCCTCAAACATTTTAATGTTTAAATGAATATCGAGCAAATGAACAAACTTTATAAAAGATGATTTGAACTTGGTCATGTCATGGTAAGTGGTGTCATTAGACCACCACAAGACAGCATTCCAACCTATATTGTGAGAGGCCTCAATAAAACCTTGAAAGTAAAAGACACAATGGTACAAATCTTTAGTAAAAGACCTACTAGTATAAGGTATTTCAAACTTTGTTGAAGCTTGTTCAAATTGACCACAATTTAAACATGCTTTTATTATGTTTTCCCTTTTAAAACAAATTCAAAATAATATGTCCAACATCATTTGTAGAATTAATGCTCTAAACTATTTCTCCTAGCTTTAATAAGCTTAAGCCATTTGTAGTTCTTATTGTTTCAATAAACTTATTTGATTTTTCAATTCTAGCTCTTAAGTTTCCTACTATTTAATTTCTTAATTCAACTTCATACTATTATTATTCAAAAGCACATTCAATTTCTAATTCTAAAGTCTCACTTTCTTTCACTCATGCTATTGCAATTATGCCTTTATCATTTTGTGAATCACTAAGCATTTTCAAGTTAAAAAGTAATTAAACATATTCTATATATGAAGTTCAACCAAGTTCACCAAAACAACAATTTTTGAAGTTTTGTAATGGAGAAGCAAACTTGGCCTACACATATTCCCTCTCTAAACAATCTTTTAGCTTAACTTTATCACTACAAGGTTGTTTTAATTTCTTCTTTCTTAATAAATTATCCATTTTTTCATGCTTACATATAGCAATCTCACTAAACCCTAAACCCTAAAGAAAGTGCAAGCACTTTTCCTTCACAACTAGAAAGGCAAGGTTTCTTTCAAATTTATTTCTTTTAAAGTACTTGGCATCATCTATTAAGGAATACATTTTTTTGCTAAAAACCTTTTCCTTAAGTCTAAAATTTGATTTCCTTATATTATATTAAACATAGCTACATAATACCATAAAATCTTGCAAAAATGGTCTCATTAAACAACACTTATTCTTAAAGAACACTAATAACAAAACTAGTCATGTAGGAAAGTAAAAATCCTTTCTTTACTCTTGGTAACAATCATCTACTAAACTAATTGTAATATAGTTGGAGAACAAACAAAGTTACTAATTCATTGATAAAAAAATCTTAAATTTGATTTCATAATTTCCTACTAAACAAAATCTTTAAAGGGTTGGCTTTAATGATAATACGATTAACCTTTTGAATTTTGCTAGCAAAAAAATAGACTAAACAAACTATAACTACTCTATTTGCCTTATAATCACTTAAATATCATAGTTTAGGTGATGATTGGTTGCTACTATCATTATTCAATAATCTGTTTTGGGAGAAAGTTTCTATAAAGGTGGCACTATTTTGATTTTCAGCATTTTTTCATCATTTGTCTTCATAAAAAGATTTTATCTAATCTGAATTTAACTTGTATTGATCTTTTTAATTATGTGCACACTTTTATTTATCTATTTCTCTTACCAAGTTAATTAAAGGGCAAAATAATTTTTGTAACTTTATTTAAAGACATTGAGTTGTGGTGATTATATGAATTAAAGTTTTAATGTACATTTCATCATTATCCTTGAAATTTATAAACTTTAAGGTATTTTAACAAATATATAAAAGGTATCATTATTGATAGATTTGAAAATTTTTTTTTCTTTTTACTTAGATTTCACATTGATCTAGTGCATAATCTATCTTATTCTTTTTCTTTTCCTTTGAGTGATAAAATCTCATAAGTTATTTTCAAATAAAGTTGCTACATGTTAAATCCCACTTGACATTCTTATGAGAAGTATTTTAATGTTCTAATATAACACATACCTTCCATCCTATTTGATTAATAAAGGTTAATTATCAATTTTTATGATTTTTAATATTTTAAAAATTAAAAATTCATATTTTTAATGTGTATGAATTGTATAAGACTAACTAATGGACAATAAAATTGACAATCAACATTATTATATTAGGTGAGACTAGATATATGTCTAGCTAGAGTGTTTAAGAATTTCTTGTATTTTTACAATACATTAGAAGGAGATGAGTAAAATGAGAAATAATTTTATACTTTATTTATAACATATGGCTTTACTCATATTTAATGGAAAATAACTAGCTATTATTTTTCTTATCCATATGTCAATTTTCTAGAACTTACATGCCTTGAAAATTGTATTTCTCAACTTTCAAGGCATTGAAAAATTGTAATTATCTTATTCCTATTTATAGGATTTAGAACAAATGTTATGATTAAAGTATATAAGTAATTTTTTTTGGTAAAGCATTGTGGTAAAATACATATTAACTTCAATCATAACATATCTCCATAGGGATCATAATAGGGTAAGGTGAGAGTAAGGCAACTATTTCTTACCTGATCCTTGTAACTCAATCTTTTGCTCCATCTTCATGTATGGAGCAAATATGTGACATTTGGTAGTATTAAGGCTGGTACTCTCGTTAAATTTATTAATATATATTGGAATTTAGTCAAATTGTTAAGTGACTTATGAATATGCAAATCTCGATCAAACTATTAAAAATTACATAAATATCCAAAGATGGCATAATAATGTGAAACAATAGTAAAAGACATTCATTAAACTAATTTGAAATATATATATATATATTAAGATTTGATAAACTAATTGATAAAGTATGGAGAGGTTAGATTATCTTTTCCATTTTGCCTTTGATATAGTTGGCTTTTTTTTATAAAACCATTCACCCATTCTTTCACCTTTCATATTTTTTCTTTAAGCTAAGCCACACCCAAAAGAAGGAAGCTAGAGTTCACTCCCTCCTCATCTTTTTCATCATCATTCTTAAGTAAACAAGGTAAGGATTCCATGGCATTCTCAACCTTTATAGATTTCTTTATTGAATTCATTTCTTTTATACGGGAAAATGGTAAAGAATTGGTTAAAATTAAATCTAGAAAGTTTAATGCCCTAACTTGAGACTTTTCTCTTTTTAATGTGTAGTTGTACAATCTATTAGCAAATTCCACCCAAGCCTTCCTTTTCTAACTAGTGAATAAGATTTTAACCAAAATTTAAATTTCTATTATAGTTTTTTTACCATTTTGGTCAGTTAAGGTTTAAAGAAATTAGAAATGGATTTGCATTAGAAATGATTTTGATTCATGAATTTTTTTTATTAGATCTGAATGATATGATATGATTATAATGGGATATGGTGATTTAATTATAAGTTGTTATGATATAGATAAGAATTAAAGCCACAAGGTGATGGATGAATAGTAAAAATTTATGAAAAACCTCATCAAGTTCTAAAATTCTTTCAAATGTATGAATTGATTCGTAAATTAATTCATCAAGTGTAAAATGTTTATGTGTAACATGAATTGATTTACCTTACTAAAAAATATGGTAATTAATTCCCAAATTATTTTTATATGATTTAAATATACTCTTAAATCGATTTTCCTTATTTCTCATTATATTTTTACTAGTTTAAAAGCATTAATCAAAGTGTTTTAATTATATATTCTTTTTATAAATAAAAATGACTCTAATACAAATAATGAGAGGATAAATGAGCCTAATATAGGCATAAAAAAGTAATGAATGAAAATAAAGACTTTTAACTTGAAACTTAAATCAAAATGAATGTGTATTTTGAGTGGATTATATGCTATGTAAGTTTTAGTTGAGTAAATATATAGTGATTCACTTTGTGTTGAATAATGTAATTCTTGTGATAAATTACAAGTTAGCCTATAAAACCTGAATAATTGAATGATTTGAAAAGTTGGTAATGCAATTTAATTATTTAAAAATTTTTATGGATGCTTCTATTGTAAAACTAAAATTGAAGGGTTAGTTAAGGCACTCATTGTATTTTGATAAACTACACTTTGAATGAGATTTGACAATACTGAGAGCATTTGTAATTATCTTATAGATTATACACCAAATCCACATACTCATTTGTGAAGAAATAAAGCAAACCTTAAAGAAACAAAGTTAGGTTTGTGAAAAAATAAAGATAACCAAAAGTCATAATGAGGTTTATTTTAATTGCTATGTTTAGATATCTCACTAATTGCCTAAACCTCTTTATGTTTGACATTGAAATTGTGAATGCATTTTATAGTACTTTAGAATGTCTGCCTTGTTTTAGTAATTGAGCTTGAGAATTTTATGACATCTTAAAACAAATAATTATAGGATAATTAAGGATGACATTTATTATTATATTTTACATGTATATAGATATATGGAAATTGACTTAGGGTTGAGTAAAAATTAAGTTAAGGCTAAGCATGATTAAAGAAAAGTATGTGAAAGTAGAGAAGATTTAGGAAATTTTTTTTTCATTTTGCCCTTGGGCTCATATTTTTCCTATGTTAACTTTACTACCTCATTTCTTCATTGACAATATCATCATCTTCATCCTCTTCCTTCTCTTTGATCAAGCATTCACTAAATCTCTCATTTTATCCATTCTTCCTCATAATTCTAACAAGGTAATGATCCTTTTACTTTAATTCTATAACACTTATTACTTTTTTACTTTTCATTTTGGAAGATTGGATTTCAAGTTGGAGATAAACAACGTTTTTTTAAAAACCTTAACTCTAAATCATGTGATTTTTTATTATTAGAAATAAATTTCATCTTCAATCCTAGTGTTTACATCTCCTTTATGAATTTATAAGTCAACATTCTAGTAATCTTTCTTATTTCTAAATAGTTTGGATGGATTGAGTTAAATTTTACTTCAATGTTGAATAAGTTATGATAAATTGTTATATATAAATGTTTGGCATGGATGGAATGTTAAATCTAGTGTTTATGATGATGATTTTATGTTTAATGGTATTTAAATTAAGCTATATTACCTATATATTAAAATTTAAGGGACTTTTCTTGTGAATAAATAGTAAATTTCTTGAAAAAATGCAAAATTTCTATCTATGAATCAATTTTATAATAGATTCATTAGGCCTAGAATGCAAAAAAAAAAAAAAAACATGATAAACAGTCAATTTTAGAATAAATTTGATTTAATGGGTGGCAAAAAATAATTGCCCCTACATTAATCGACTCTAGAATGATTTAAGTTAAAATTTTTAATTTTGAAAGCCCTGAATTAATTTTAAAATTAATTTAATACAAGAGAATTGCTCTGTGCTACCCATTAAATCAATTTTGGAATTGATTCAGCTCCTATGTGTTTGCTTCTAGAAGGAGTGCATCTATTCTAAAATCAATTCTTGGCCATATTTCTACATTTTAATCTTGATAAATCGATCCTAGAATTGATTTACATGTGAAGATTTTGCATTTTTTTCTAGAAATTTACTGTTCATGAGCGAGGGCAATCCTTCAAATTTTAATATAGTCAATGTAGCTTAATCCAAACACCTTTAAATATAAAAACATCATCATAACCAATGGATTTAGCATTCAATCTATACTAAACATCCACATATAATAATTTATCATAACTTAGTTAACATTAAAGTAAAACTTAACCTAATCCATCCAAACTATTTAGAAATTAGAAAGATAATTAGAATGTTCACTCATAAAATTGTACAAGAGATAATAGACACTAGGATTGAAAATAAAATTTACTTTTAATTATAAAATCATAAGACTTTGATTAGGGTTTTAGGAAAAACTTGTTTATCTTAAACTTGAAATTCAAACTTTTAAAATGAAAAGTAAAAGAAGTAACAAAGTGCTATAGGATTAAAGTATAAGGATCATTACCCTGTTGGAATAGAAAGAAAGAAGAGATGAAGAAAGAGATTTGAGGAATAGTTAATTAGGGTGAAGAAGGAGCATAAAAATGATAACATTGGTACTGTAAAAATGACGTAGTAAAGTTGGTTTAGGAAAAATATAAGCTTAAGGGTAAATTGGAAAATTTTTCATAAATTTCTTCTACTTTCATATACTTGTCTTCAATCATACTTGGCCTTAATATAAATTTTACTTACCCCTAAGCCAATTTTTATATATCTATATACATGTAAAATACAATAATAAATTTCATCTTTACTTATTCTATAATTATTTATTTTAGGGTATTATAATATTCTCTTTCAAAAGAATTCATCCTCGAATTCTATGGTTACATTTAATAATGTTTAATTTGGACATTTTATTAACTTAAGGAATTTTTATATCATTTCATACTTAATTAGAGTCGTTGAAATAGATTGAAATATGTGAGTTGGCCCATTAGCCTATAAGTTCCGAAGAACTTGGGCCTTTTTTTAAGAAACCCTAAAAGATGCAGGCTACAATTAACTTGGCATGCAAAAACTTACAGTCTATACAAGTTAGCTTGCAATTTTTTTTTACATTTTTAAATTTTATATAAGTTAATATTTTTTATCCATACAAAATTATACTCTTATTTTTTATTTTTAATTATATAGGATTATGTTATGAATAATTTATAAATGGTATTTTTATTTTATAGGCATTTTATGACTTATATTTTATATATATAATATTTTTAAAATTATATATGAATTTAAATATATTATAATTAATTTATGAATGAATATATAATAATTTTAAATATTTATTATTTAAAAGTTAAATTTTTTTTAAATTAAAAATTAAAAAAATAACAGGCTAATTCGAGTCCATAAGGATTAAAGTAAAGCCTTTATATTGGAGGCCCGTGCAAAAAATGGATGAATCCAATTTAGCCTACTTAATAGCCAACCTATTTGTTCCATAGTTATATACGTAATCATTAAGTCCTAAAGCTTATATATATTTTGCTTATCGCTAATGATGCTTAGTTAGTACACTTTCAACTTTTTACATTATCCTAAGTCCTTTTACACACTTGTCATTAGTTTAACTTCAACACCATGAGTTTAACCTCATGTACAAAATAATTAATTTATCCATTTTTAAAGAATGGCTAAATCAACTATCTAAGCATGCATAAATAATTTTTTGTGACACTTTCTACTATGCTATTATGTAGGTTCTTTCAAAATTTGTCACTATGCCACCCTTATTTTCATTTTATAGATTTCAACATTGCATTATACTAGTAATTTTAGGTCTATGCTATAATCATGTGTAAGCATTTAATAAATTTCTAACAAGGAAAGTTATTCACTTTTCATTTTTTTCTCTTAATAAGGTCTAATTATAAGTTTAAGGTCAAATAAATCTAAAACAACTTATTTTAATAATTTTTAAAACTTATTTTTTATGTTTTCTTTCACTTCTTCTTCAATCATAACCATATGGCAAGGATATAATCATCATGCTCCCAATTCCTTGATAATGCTAATACCTAATTTCTACAATTCCAAGGCTCTATGCAAACATCTCTAGTCTCTTTACTAAGCCATTCTCATGAAAACTTATTTCTCTATGAATCATGAGATTAGGCTTATTTTGGCCAAATGAATATGTTTTACAAGTGACAATCATAATCTTAAATCTAGTCTACTAGGAAATTCTTCCTAGCAAGTGCTAGAAATGCCCCAAAATCTCATTAACATGCCCCAAAATCTAGTCTACTAAATGTTACATGAAGAAATATAATTTAGGAGATAAATGTCTCATTTCACTAAAGTAACTAGTCTGTTAGGTATCGAGTGATTCATAATTACATAAAATCATCAATTGGGGTTTGCACACAATAATTTAACACAACATTGCCTTTTGCATTTCATATTTCTATATATTAGTAAATCTCAATGAAATTATCCTATTTTACTCTCTCTTTTTTTTAGCTTTATGTGGATGAATCTCACGTCTTGAGAAAAGTGTTATATGAATCATTTTAGCAATAACCCACATGTTATTCCATGATTTTTATAACCATTAAATATGATTTTTTTATATTATCTTTATACATGCAATTTCTTGTGAGCTTAATTGTTAATATATTTTTTTATTATATTTAGAATAAGGTTACTCATGTTCTTATTATTATAACCATCACAAGCTAGATAAGTTTAAATAGTGCATTTCTTCTGCTTGCTGCCATGAGGTACTATTAATGCCACTCCTAGGCAATTTATACATATCATATACTATACTTTCTTGTAAGATAACTTGTGCCTAAAAAATTGAAATATTAAAATATCATTGACTTTTTATTTATTTAATGTATTATCTTCTTTTTTTTAATATTGGTTGCAAAAAGATTGAAATTTGAAATCTTTAAATTATTATTTTAACTTCTTAGTCATATCATGTTACAAATAACTTAGTTTAGTATATATCCATGATTGATTTTTTTATATAATTAGATCTTAACTTACACATTAGATATGTATAAGTTGCTCAATTCGATTAGCTCGATAATAAAAAATGTAAGGTTTAAGAACCTTTTCATGATTTAATTATATAAATTTATTTTTATTAATATAATTACATCTTATAAAAAAGTTATATTTAATTAATTTATCATAAAAATACTTAATTTAATATAATTAAATATTTTATATATTTAAATATCATATTATCCATTTAAATGCATATTTTTAATATAAAAATTATTTTTAATTAAAATAATAATAAAAATAAAAGTAATTAAACTTTTAAATTAGGCTTTGGACCATATATAATTTTAATCAGATTAATCTGAGCTAAACTATTTAAAAAATAAATGGGCCAAACTTGAACTCGTGCTATTATATTTTATATAATTATGTATGAAAAGTCTAACCTAAAACCCTATGACTTGGCCTACATACACCTTTATTACACATCTTTCTATTAAACATTTTCATACAAAATTTTAAATTTAAAAAAAAATAAAATTATATGGACACATAATGAACAAATATAGGTTTCCATGGTAAAACATTTATTTGTATATAAAAATTATAACTCTTTTTGAAATTTTTGCAAAAACAAATTCCAAGCATTCAAGAGAAAATTATATAATTTTTATTGATATTATATTTAATACACTAACCATGTATTTATAAAAATATTTTTATCAAATTATGAAAATAAGAACCCTTTTATAAAAGCTATTAACTTTTCATAAAATCGAAGAGAAATACTTACAAAAAATTTTTTATTAATATTTTAATCTAGATGGTTATATCACTTGATGATTCACTAAAAAGAAGAACACTTACAAATTTTAATTATATGCGAGAGAAAACCTTGGAATCTAGAAATAATATAAGGTTTACATGATGGATGATAAATATTAAAATTTTCGTGAAGCAAGTTTTGAAACTGTGCAATTGCATTAATATCCATATCGAGGCTCCATATATGCTTTAATTATAATAGGACAAATTACATTAGCCTTTTTTTTTTAGTTTTACCTAATTACACCTAATATATTTTTTTATCCTTTGAAGTATATTCTCTGTTATGAAATACAATGAAGACATTAAGTAGCCCCTCCTCTAATGTCATTCCTTATATCTAAAGGGTCATTTTCCTTATATTTTTATTTATAAATATACTCTTTCTTAAAAAAAATAAAATATTTTATCATTTTTATTTTGTTTTACTATAATATTTGTATATAAAGAAGCAAGAAAAACGATCTTCCAATTATGAAGAATAACATTAGAGAACATGTTATAGTTGAAAAGTAAACACCAATTGCATTACATAACAGTTTCAATGGGTGAAAATGTATAATTTTTTAAAAAATAAAAAATGTTAAGTATAATTAAGCTAAATTTAAAAATGCATTAATGTAATTTGGTCGGTTATTATATAGTGTTGCAACCTAAACTTTAGGCACACAATTGGTGTAGGAAACCACTTGTAAGTGACTTGCTACAAGCCTTATATATCAATCATCCAAACTTGAATTGAAATAAATGATATTATATTTATGTAATCAACACTTGTTACATGAATTGCATTTACCATTTTTAAAAGAAAAATAGATAAAGTTTTTCCTATCTTTAAGTACTTTTCGAGTGCTACATATCCTAAGGTTTTAAAACATGTAACTCAAACAAACAAGGAACCATAACACACATGTAAAAGTAGATTTGACATAATGACTATATAAACATAACCGTACTTATATTCTAATCCAATTGTCAAATTCTATAACAATTTCATCGTTGAACTCCATAAAGGTAGTAAAGTCATATTAAATTAACTTGAACCTGGAAAAAAGTTAACATAAAAGGAATGAATTTGGCACCTAGTGAATATATATCTACTAAAATCTATAAATAAAATTAATTAAGAGTAAACATATATAGAATTCAAATAATAAATAAATAATTTAACTAATGTCCTACTTTGTATATAAAGGAAATAGGTAAAATGCTCAAGATTTAGTAAAATCCTATATTGTTACATACAAAATGAGATAGTAAAACTTGTAGACAAGTTCATAGCTCCCCAAATATTATGAGTCTTTAATTGCCTTGGTATCTTAATAATTATAGTTATATGAGTATAGTTACATCATCATATAAATATATTTGAAATAAAATAATAGCACATAAATAATACAAATAGTAAAGATATAAAAATAGATAAATTCGTTTTTAACTCTAGGATCAACCTTATCCCTTCACAAATCTAACTTTATCCTTCCAGGATTAGTTTCATCCCTTCATAAATGGGCACACAATACTAGTGCATAGGATCACATCATAGTATAGTTCACTTCCTCAACTTATCATTCACAATTAATTTTCAATATCAAGGTAACTTATACATCACAATTCATCTTTAATCAACTAATAATGGTTAATAGCACTACTATACCTTTATTGTATGACCACAAATATCCATTCCCAAACAACTATCTAAATTATATAAATAAAGTATATATGCATTACAAGCTAAATAATATCAATGTCATGCTTTTGTTGCATGGCCTTAAAGAGCTATTCAATAACAATTTAAGCTAATCAAATCATCGTATTTATAGGGCTCAACTGAATCAAGATTAAAAAAAAATCATGTTTCTAAACCATGTATAAATACATATATATAGATATAGATATATGGAAAAGTAGAAATATGGAAAGATTATATATATATATATATATATATATATATATATATATATATATATATATATATATATATAGATATATGGATAAGCAGTTATATGGAAAGATTGAATCTAAAAATGTTAGATTAAGTAGAGTATATACTCACCTCTAGATGCAATTTCCCTTCAAGAATTCTGAAACATCCAAGCTTATTTTCTTTAGTACCTACTTATCAATCTACAATGAAAATTCATAAATATACTTAAACTAATTATTTTTCTTCTAAAAATCCTTTCTCCATGTTTTGAATATATAACTCCAATAGATCAAATCATAAGTTTTTTATTTTTTAAAATTATTTTTAGGAAAATTAAAATTTAGATTAATATTCTTGGATTAAGCTTTAAAACCCACAGAATATTAAATTTTATTCTTTAGAAGGCATTTAGTTCATGAAATCTTTCATTTCTGGAAAAGTGAACTTTCTTGAGAATATGATTAGTTGGAATATAACATTTCTATATTTGGTTCAATACAAGTATTCCTGAGAATATTTTCTTAAATTTTTAAATATTTTATATTCTTATGTTTGGTTTAATACTTTATATTTTTTGGAATCTTTTCAATTTGTCAAAAATACCCTTATCAATTTTTTAATTTTATTTTATAATGAATCATAATTTTACTTAAAAGCATATAATGAAAATAATCATGAATATCATGTCCTAGTTTATAACATAATTGAAAAGAACTAATGAAAACATACACAATGAGACAAACATATGTTCATATACAATCAGTGAATTTAACAATAACTAAAATACAAAAGGTTATTTATCTTGTGAAGAATAAAGTAAATGTTCTTCTGATTTGTTATATCATTGATGGAGGGAAGGGACTTATTAAATCCTTTCCTAAAGAGTTAAAATGCACTATTTGATTTAGGTTTCTTTAATAGTCAGATACATAAAAGGGTTTTCATGGTTACGAGAGGTAAATTCAGATTATTCTACAAGAAAAAGCTTTATTCTCTATTTGTTATATGTCAAGCATTTTTATTAGAAAGTTTTCCTTTTACCTGATTCTTTATTCTCATAAATTTTGATATTTTCACTCTTAAATAAGAGGAAATTTTATTACTACTCACCTAAGAGGGAAAAAAAGTGAAGAGCATATATATAATAGCAAGACATGACTTAATAAGGATTATTCTTTTATATCTAGTAAAAGAAAATACAAAACTCTGGTTGTAAATAAGAAAAATAATTTTGAAGCAAAATTAAATATTAGTGCAATAAAGCATCTGCTTTATCGTTAATGAATTTGTGTACAGCATATCTATGAACATAACATTCATACAACTAATCCATAATGCACATGAGCTAACCATTAAGTAATGGATGTTTATGTCTTTAATAATATATCCAAACCTAAAAAAGAAATTTCATTCGTGGCAACGAATGAAGTCAAGGATAGAGATTTTATATAATGCATAAGGCACTAAACATTTACGAAATATGCAAGTATTGAAATAATAAGAAGTTATGCAATTAAAAGTAGCATTCATCATCTTACCTTCTTGTCATTTGCTAATGGAGGATGTCAAGCTTTGGCAAACGATGTGGCAATAATGAACTCTAAAGATAAAGGTAGAATAGCAACAATTAGCAACAGTGAAAGAATTGTTGCATTTTAGAAATTGAGATAACATGAATCAAGGCTAAAGGTAGATTTATCTTTTTATTTTAGCACTAATATTCCCATAGGATGAGAATTTGAGATACCCACCTCCCCCTATGAGAATATTAAGGGGAAAGTTGGGCCTTAAAATATTCCTAGATAAGTTTTTTAAAATTTTGAACTAAATATGAAAATGTAATATTCCTATGAAATATTCCTTAAAATGTAACAAACATTTCGCGAATCAAATACCCTTTTAAATGAGCTTACCTCATCCAAAAAAGACTACCCCTAACTCAGCAGCGATTAGAGCGTGATGAATCTCTATTAAAAGAAGAAGGTCGAATAACCTTATTTTTAGCTATTTTCTTAGTTATAATTCACCATTCTCTTTCTCCTCCACACCAAAGGATAATAGCTAAACAAGGGCACCCAAGTGAAGTAGTGTGTGATAGTAGCTAGTAGATGGGGAGGTTATTAGAAGAAAAGTTGTGAGAAAAAGCAAGAAAAATGGATGAAGTTAAGTGAAAGATTAGAGAAAAAGAAACAGGACAAAAGAAATAAAGAAGATAGGTGGGATTTTATTCCATGCAACAAGTGTAACTTAAGTTTAGGTAAGGCCAATCTTAGCTATTGATCATGTTGAAGTCAAAGGAAGATGGAGTAAAGAGAAAGTTATGGTATGTTTGGAATACTGCCAAACATAAAACTTAATCCTACTAATTCTTTTAACATACATATCATCCTTATTCCTATCAAATCGTAGCCCTTTAATGTTAATTTTCATGATTTCATTTTTCCTCCTCTTTTTTAATAGTTTCTATAATAAATCAAGAACCTTAGGATCCTAAAGTGAGTTTCCTAAAATTTTATAAATTTTAAATAAAATTATTTACTAAAACTTGTACAAATACTTTTATAAATCACCTAATTCATAAGTCTTTAAATATTTCCAATTTTGTAAGGGATACATAATAGCAAAAAATTATTCAAGGCAACTTTGACTAGCATATTAGTAAACAAATGAAATTTATAAATTGATTAAATAAAATTTAATACTTTGGATTCTATCATGTGATAAAATGAATAGTAATTGAACAATTAAATACGTAAATAATTAATTTATTTTAAAAAATGACTAAAATGAAATAATTTAATACTACAACTATTTTTAAAATAAATACTTTGCTACTTTTAAATTTAAAAAATTACTAAAATAAATTTTGGTGTTACATATGGAGAGGTTACTTCTTGCACTAAAGGGAAATTTGGTATGAGAATTCTTAAAGCATGAACGTTAAATACTCATATTTGATTTAAAAGTAAAAAAATTATTTAAAAATATTTACATCTTTTAAAATATTTTTCATCCATTATTTTTTAAAAATACTTGTTTATAAAGGTGGTGAATGTTCTACAATCATATAACATTATTTTGTTCACTCTTATGTTAGAACATTTTTATTACTATTACTTCAGTCCACCACTATTAATTATGGTAGATCATGGCAAAACTACTATTTACAGTTGTTGACTATGATCTATCCTTTCCTATTATTATAAATCACTATCTATTATTGTCAATCATTGATTAATATCTAATCGCGGCTGTTGAACCGATCAAATTAATTTTTCTGATTCCTAAAAATATTTGTAGCAAAAATAGTGGGAACCAGGTCGAACCTTTGATGATCCTTTTCAATAAGTCTTTGTGATTATTTACTAATTATGTTCTTAAACACAGAATGCTAAACAGAATGCTATGCAAATTATCAAACACAAAATGTGCAGATTATAAAGGCTATAATGAAACAAAATTAGAGATAGTGTTGTAGCTATATGTAAATAAAAACTATACAAAACAGAATGCAAAATTGGGGGGGGGTTAGTTGCATGAATTAAATGAATAACAAGCACAAATTTAAGCTTGAAAAATAGAAGTAAAACAGAGGGAAATCAATGAAATCAAATAGCCAATTCAAAGAATTTAAGGTTTCTTCGAAGAATTAATCACAGATCATTCTAAATTGAATTTTACAATTAATTATTTAGTTTTGAATTATCCGAAATCCCTGCAACAATTCATGAATTCTACGCAAGACAATCTCCTAGGATTTGATTAATTAAGATTAGCTAAGTTAACAATTACTATAACCCTTAAGCTAGATCAAAACTAATTTAAAAATAGAATTCAACCAAATTAAATGAATTAATTCAGAATCCTAAATTAATCATTCATCCTCTTTTCTCTCATGAAAAATTCTAATTAATTAACTAAAATTTACTACCAATTCAGATTAAAAATATAACTTACAAAATTGAACAAAGATTATATCAGATCAATATCCAAGTCAATAGATCATGCAAATAAAAAAAGATAGATGAGAAAAAAGGAAAATCAATTACAGTTACCACCATACAAATCAAGATCTCATGATCCCAAAGAAGAAGAACCTTAAACTTCCTTGAATCAACTCAGAGAATTAGCCTTCCATTAGAGAAAAACTCAAGAACAATAGAAAAATATTAATAGGAAACTGTCTAGCTCTCTCTCCCTTTTTCACGTTCTGATTCTGTAACCTCTTTGTTTATAACCCTAGAGGCATAATTAGGACTGGACCTGAACTAAAAACTTGTAGCCTAATATCTTAGAAATCTACCCACAAAATTTTAGCCCAATCAGACATTCCTAACTTAAGTTATAACTAAAATACTGAAAGTAGTTCAATCTAGTCCGAGATGAAATAATGAGCCACAATCCGTCTTCCTTGACCTTCAAAATGATTCAATTTCTTCAAAAAGGCTTCAGGAATGTTTATATATAGATTTCATGGAGTAATTGGACTTGGCCTTGCATCAATTAGGCACTTGGAGCTCAAGATATGAATTAATCATTGCAACTGGTCGGGTCTGGGCCTGGACAGCAATTATGCTTCGGCTTTGAGCTAATCTTTGACCTCCAAGATGGCAGAACTGGATTTTATGATCAACATAAAAATTGTAACTCTTTTTCTTAGCTTTCCAATGGTGTATAAATTGTCCAAATCCGACATCCGACGCTTAAGTTATGATTAAAATATTGAAATAGCATAAAAAATCTAGCATTAAGCCTGAAATTCAATTAAACTCAAATTAATGCAATTAATATCAAATTAATGCAAAATAGATCCAATTAAGTATCATCACCTCCTAAGGGACCTAAATATAAGGGAAAATATTAATATAATACTGTTCACATCAATATCACTTACCTAATATTTTCAAACCTAAACTAGATTAGTCAATTTAACTAATTCAATTGAAAATCAAACCGTAGTTCAGTTCGAATATGACTTTAAACTTGTCCAATTAGTTAACACACTTTGATTTAGTGTGACCAATTAATTATCCAAGTAATCCACTAGATTAGTTACACTGGCTAGAACAGGTCATTGGATTGCTTTAGTAATGCAACTTCAATAAAATGGTAAAATAATACTACAATAAAGCTTTAAGTATAAAATCTTTTGATTACTATTTAAGGCACTACCACTGAAGCTAACTTTGCTTATGTTTAAATATACTTTTCTTTATATGTAACATTATATCATGTTTTTCGATCTTTATTTAATTTTTTTAAATAATTTGTATTAAATAGTTATATTTTATGTATCAAATTATTTGAATTAATATTATTTAATAATTTTTTTGGTATTTATAATGATGAATCTAAAATTTATAGTATATTAAAATGAAGTAAATTTTTAATATTATAAAATATATTAAAATTATGTTTTATGATTGTAATTGTAATAAGATCAATATTTACTTGTGTTTTAAAAATACATTCTTACAAGTATATTTATTTTTTTATGAATATATATAATATATAATTGTATATATGTGAGAAATATGTTAATCAATTCAAACATCCAATCTGTTTGATTAAACTGGTCCAACTTTAACCTAGTTATCTTATCAAATTAATAGTCAAACTAGATTTCAAAACATTATACTTACCGTAGTTAATCATTGTTCAAATAACTTATTTTTGTTACTCATCACCATCATTAATCATACTTATTATTATTAACTGCTACTTATCACTCTCATTGTTGTTAAAAATTGTCTAACATTATTACTTATTACAACCTATTATTATTAATTATTATATATTATTATATACTATTATTAATCATTATTTATTATCAGTTATTATTGCTCACTATCACCATCATCGTTAATCATACTTACTATTATTAACTACTGCTTATCACTCTTATTGTTGTTAACAATTGTCTACCATTATGACTTACTACAATTTGTTATTATTAATTATTATATACTATTATATACTACTATTGATTATTAGTTGTTATCAATTATTATTGCTAATTATTGTTCGCTATCACTCATCTAATAGTCGAGTGGCTATCTACTATTTGTTAACCACCAACTCGCTCATTAGAATTGGTTCTTACCCATCACTAACAACAACTGTTGGTCAAATAATTTCATAATGTTGAGCATATTGGCTACTTAATTTTTTTTATTAAAGCATTTTTATAATTTAGCAATATTTTTAAAATATATAAATTTATTAAAATATAATATTATATTTTTAATCATTTTAATTGAATCAAATATAACAATATAGTATTATTCAAAGTTACATTTTTGAGAATGTTAAAATGCTTTAAAAAATGATTTTGCGAATAAAAAATTTGCCAAGTAATTGGATAATGTGCGCATTGAAAAAAAATGATTTATTCTTCTTTTTATTGATTTAATACATTAAGATGCAATATAACATGTGTCTTTATTTCATTCAATAATTAAATTTAATAGTAGCTTTTTATAATTAAAAAGTTTAAGAAATTAAAATGTTAATATATATGTATTTCATAAACTAAGGCTGGGAAAATAAAGATTTAAATTTGATTTATTATTAGTACTTTTATACTATTACATAATTAAATATTGTTATATCGAAAAATTACTAAAATTTTTTATTGATAACAAAAAATTCAAATTTTTTTGTTATTGTTAATTTTAATGATGTGTTTATATAATATAATATAATATAATATAATCTAAAATATTTTTCAATCAAATTTAAACTTGTGAAAAATAAAACATTTAAATTGCGACCATAACCCTTTTTTTTTCACGTCTCATTAATTAACGACGGTGAGCTCTCATCTTCTTCGGTGTATTTGGATGTCTTTTTTTCTTTTGATTTTTAAAAATTATTTTTAATAGTTATTTTAAAAAATTATTTATAAATTCAAGAAAAATAATGAATAAATGATATTGAGTGAAGTAAATAAACAAAAATTTTATTTAATTATAAAATTGTTATTAAGAATTAAAAAAATTTTAAAAAATATTTAAAACTTATTTTTATTTTTATTTTTATTTTTAAAACAAAATTTTCAAAAATAATTTTTAAAAATAAATTTTGAAAATAATTTATCAAATAAAATTTTTATTTTAAAAAATAAATTATTGTTTTTAAATACAATAAACAAACTAACTCTTAATTTCAAGATACTTCGTGATATCAAAATAGCCGAAGTCGAAAATTGGAGGGAGGCAAAAGAGTATCTTGGGCGATGCCGTTATCAATGAAAACAAATCCTTAGTAAGACTTTTCATGCTTGGCGTCACTCCAAGAGAGAGATCACTGTTGACCTCATCGAGGGCCGGAGGAGGAGCTTACTTACCGTTGTGTCGAAACAGTACAATTCCATTTCCTTGTTCGCTCACCCAAATTTTTTGCCGACGTCCTTCTTTAATTTCTCCTTTAAGAAAAATTTTGGAAAAAGAAAACGTTGAATAATTTATTACTCTTATCATAATTCTCACCAGATTTCAAGATTTTAATTAGGTTTCTAACTTCTAATCTTGTATAATGTACATTAATTAGATATTCAGCTCATTTTTTTTTTTTTACAAAATTAAGAGGGGGAGAGAATAGTAGCTTACAAGATAAGGTAACAAGTTTAAAGATGATTAGGTTGGATAGTGGGATGATTTCTGAGAAGTGATACTGAGAAACACAATATGGCCCAAAAATTGGTCTTTGATGTGAATGACGTTGGTGATGTGAATTGCAATTTGTCCTTGTTCTTATGCTTCAGAAATTAACCTTTGTCAATTAATCTGTTTAAGCTTTGTTCAATTCAACTAAAGGCCGATATAAATAATTAGGTTTGTAGGTTTCAAGCAAGCCTTAATCTGTTGGAGAGGTAAATCCAAGTTCTTCAGCCTTAAATCAAGTAAAACATATATTTTGTACAGCAACTCTAAATGCTTGGCTTACAATGTTGGGGTTTGGTTAGATTAGATACCATACTACAAAGAAGTAGTTTATGGGCTTGTGCCGTGCAAAGAAGTTGCAATTTCATAAGCTGAGTCCTCCTAAAGACGAGAGCAGCCAGCCCAATGCCAATACTACAGCGCAAAATCACTCTCCTGTCTCCGTGCAAACTAGTTACTATATTTTTCTTCATCTTAGCTTCCTTTCTTTATAGTTCTTGATGCTGTCTTTGACTTTGATTTCGTTTATTATTTTACGAATAGAGTTTGCCCTGTTCCTGAATTCTAGTAAATTTACCTATGTAGGATGCATTACTTTAGGAAGGTTTTATTGCCGGAAGAAGTAATACTAAATGCATTTCCTTCACGATACCTGCATCCCCCACATGTGGGTATTATCCCTACTCTTACTCTACTTCCTACTAATATTATTAACATTTTCATACCAAGGGCATGTTTCTGATGCTCAATTTCAAGCTTGATTGGTATAATCATGAGATAATTGATTTTTAGCAAAACTGATTTTGAAATAATTGTCTATATATTATTAATCCATTTTTTGTTTGATATCATTATTTCAAATTGATGGAAAAATCACTTTTTATGTTAAAGTACTAAGAGGGAAAATACAAAGTTACATTAAAATCACTTGTACTATAGGAGTGTATGTATGCATATGTATGTGTGTGTGCACATGCATGCTTACATGCATGCATGCATATATGTATTTATGTATATATGGGATAATTTAGGTAAAAAAAATGGGTAACCTGCAAAATCCTAATTAATTGAAAAGCCAATTTAGACAAAAATAGATTATGAAATACTTGTGAACGGACAACTAAACACACTTGAAAAGAGTTTATAATCAATTATTAGCTACATAATTGATTTTGAAAGGTTCCATAGGGATACCAAACAAAAACTTTGGCTCTGTTTGTTTTGGCGGAAAATATATTCCACATGAATATAGTTGTAAGATATCAAGATGATGGAAAATGATTTACATATTCAATGTTAAATATAAATAATTTAATCTAAGACAAGTTTTTCTTTTTTAAAGAGAAAATTGTTTTCCTCTTCTATCATAGCTTTAGGCTTTAGGTATCATTTTTTCTAATTTTAGGGTATAAATACATATAGTATTGTCGTATCTATATACAAGGAAATGAAATTTTCTTGCAGAAAACATTTTCTGAAAAACAAATAGAAACTTCATCAAGCAACCTAGTAATTAATGAATCATTTACATGTGCAGGAAGCTGACAATTGCTGATAATCCTGAGAACTTGAAGTATTTCATAAAGCTATTAATGGATTTACCCGTTATAACAGACTTGCACCCCAACTCCCAGCTACAAGAGAAGGCAAGGCTATTTTCTTCCATATTTTTTTCCAATTCAACCAAAACTCTTTTCACTACTTGAAACCTTAACCAAAAGGCGTCTGATTCGGTTTTGACCTTTATGTTTCCCTTCACCCATTACTTGATTTCAAGTTTTGCTATGTTTTATAAATATAAATTGTTATTTCCTGATTTCGGATGTCTTTTACCGACCAACCCCCTTATTCATGCAGCTTGTAGAATTTTCAATCATATCCTGGCGCACAGTTGAGTCAGATCCCGATATGCCCTTTGCCCTTTCTGTGTTTCTTTGCTTTGGGAAATGTTATGCAGCTTACGAGAAATTATCCAAGGTTCTGAATCAGATGACTTATGATGCCAAAATAAATTAATTTATCACCGTATGACTATAATCCTGTTCAAGACTATGTTAGGAAGAGGATATTGCAAGGTATGCCTCTTGCAATTATTGATGTTTATGTAGATTTTGTTTGAGACCTTGTCTCAAATTTCCTGTGTTCTTTTCCAGATGTATTTACAGAACTTATGCAAAGAATGCAAGCAAAAGAAGTGTAGGTAAGGTCACAGACAGATACACGTGTTTCATTTGGACATCAGTTACTTTCTTACGATTTTAGGTGGCAGGTCAACTTTTTTTTCACCTTTTAGACTTGTTGCTTTCTTAATGTTAGGTAAGGTGATATATATAAGGGGAAAAAAGTTTTAACATGGACTTCAAACTTCATGGGGATATGAAACCCAGCGTAAGGCTTCACAATCTTAGTTGAAAGGACAAAAAGAGAATATTTTGTGAGGAAAAAATGGAGAGTAGAACTCGGAATGACCGCTGCAGGAACTATTGTTGCTTAATAAAAGGCCTAACAAGTAGTTTTGTCTAAACTAAAGCATATGGCCTGGAGTATCTGAAATTTTTTTCCATCATTCTGTGCGTGCTTATCTTGGATTTTGTTTGGATCGCGTGAAAAATGATGTGCAAAAATGTTCCTTGACAGGTTGAGGATATTCATTTACAGACGTTGATTGGTGCACTATCTTAGCTACTCTTTAATATATAATGACATTTGCAATCTATGATAAAAGATTTGTGAACATTTACCTTATTTTTCTTGGGTCCCATTCTGAATTACAGGCATGTGTATGGGTTGATTTTTCCTTTCAAATGGTGTCCAGGGGAAAGGCATGACCTTGTCGTAATCAAAGATCCGAACCCTATTTGTTTTAGGGAAGTCAGGTTGATTTCTTGTTTTAAATTTTACCTGGCAATTTGTTTTGAAATTTTAATGATCATAATGGCAAATTTGTAGGTAAATAGTACTGCTTGTGCAACCCAAGAAATCTTGTCTATCCTTATGAGTCCACCAGATAATTGACATTGGTCCAGTGTTGACTCGAGGGTTTGGCTGTCGCTAATAGCGAAGGATAATAGTCTGCTTTTCTAGACTTGAACCGTTTGTCCCCAAGAGCAGGAGATTGCTGGCAAAGATGATGATGCCCACCATTTTATTAGCTACGGTGGATGGAGTGCTGCATGAGCTCGACTGATTAAAGGAGATTCCCATCAGCGTTGGTCAATGCTTTGGTGTACGGCTGAAGATGTTGCAATCTGTGATCCGGGAACGCAATGACAGGCATTCTCATGGCAATAATATTTTTTTTATTAAATAAATAAATAATCAAGAATAGGAAGGAGATGTATACTGCTGAGCTCGAGGAGCTCCAGAGGAGCATGGAACACATCTTGCAGCATTGAAATCGATGAGAGTGGTCAACAGAATTTTGAGGCACTGAAAATTTATCCCTCTGAAGTGAATGCTGGGATTGAAGTGGCTACAGAAGATCTTGATGGAGGAGGAAATTTTCAAAGAAAATGGAGAACAGAAAATATCCATAGAAAACCCAACTACATACCTTTTCTGTTTAACTTTCCGAAGATCCTTGTTGAGAATGCGGAGCAGAGACAAGCAACAATGGTTGTTGTGAATTGATTTAAATAATTTAAGATTAAACCATAGGTTATGTTCTCTTTGTTGTCACCATTCTAGTCTTTTAGCTGTGCAATGAGATGTAAAGTAATTAACCGAGCCACAAATTTCTTCTAACTCGCATCCAATGTTACTCTTGGTTGTCAAGTTATAAACTTGAATTGCCCGAGGAGTGATTTGCGCTCCTGTATGCCATACAATATTTGTTGGCGGATAAATTAAGGTCCAAGTATTCTTGGTCCAGAGTGTTCCCATGAATTTCATGTGAGTGGAAAAATATCCATGCATGAATATGAAGTGATTCACTTTAGATTTTAAACAGATGAATTGAATTTTTATCTTTTTTATTATTATTATTATTATTATTATTATTTTTGGGGTTTCAAGGGAGGGGTTATACGTTTGATGGAACGAAATCTTATAGTAGTATCTACTCATTTTAACATTCTGACAATAAACTCTGGAAGCCGTTTGACCCGTCTTATTATACTGTTCCATTCCAGTTGCGTTAACTATCAGCTCAAATAGAATTGTCGCGTGGCGTGCTGCAGCATACCAATTACAAATAGGTGTTTTTCTACAAATATTCACCAATAAAATTGCACAAAATAAGTCATTCGTGCCTCTTAGCACAGTGAAACTTAGTTGTCAGATCAAAACGACCATGTTCACATCCTCAAAACAAAATGCGGTAGATGAACCTACATAATGTAACATGACGTAAGAATCAAATGGGGATGGGAAACAATTTTAAACACAACTCCCTTGATTACAAACTTGAACAAACAAACATCTTAGATTACCAGCAAAAGTACATACGAACTGCTCGTAAACAGAAATAACAAATTAAAACATTCAACTCAGGCTTTCATTTGCAAAACGCTCAGTAGATCTATTAGTAGGCATAAAGGCCGCAGGTTGCTTTGTTACAGCCACCAAAATATCAGAATATCCCATCACACCAACTAAAACATCATCGTCCTCATCCTCCGTCACCCACACGTGGGTTGCCCTGTGGGATAGCATCTGAGCCATGACTGCAGCCAATGAACTTGTGATTTTACAAGTCAAAGGCGCACTTCTACCCCTATACATGCTTGGGCTTGCAGGATTACTGAAGAACCCAATACTTCTGCTACTGAATTTCCTTGGCCTTCTTGAACCACCTCCATTCATTGAATTGTTATCACCAACTCTTGAATTCACAGAGAATTCAGGCAGTGACCTTGAGCTAACATTATCCTCAACTCCCATAACAAACTGTCCAGCTGAGAGATTGGCCAAAGCCCATGCTGCACCTAAGTAATCACATTTCCATAGTTTACACGCAGAAATTTCTCCTATGATCTTATACTGACCTTCTGGTGACATTTCTACAACTGCAGTTGCACTTGGGTCTTCATTATGCTTTTGAGTTGCTTCAATGGCCGCACTAGATGATTCAATATAATTGTAGTTTGGATTAATAGCTTCAAGTGCAGAAATAGAGGTAAGAGGGAGCGGAGCAAGAGCTCCAAGGCAACCAATGATAAAACGGAGGACATCTTCTCTTGAGAGACAACAGAACTTATCACGGATAGCAGTGTTGGAAGATGAAGGACCCCGATTCATGTTTGCAGATAGAATGTTGTTACTACTGCTAGAAGTTTCAATATTCTTGAGCCACCTGCCATTGTAGAGAATCGAGAACCGCTTACTCATGCCTTTCCATACTACACTTTTTGGCACAAGAAGGCGTCTCACACCTTGCTTCATCATCTCCAGTGCATCTATCAACCTTCAGAGAAGGGAGGAATTGTTCATTTTTTAATCTTTTCTTTGTCCTTTCGGGTTGGGGTATTATAAATACAGAGGGATTAAAGGCACTTAAGAAGGGAAAAAAAATTTCTAGAGCACTTTAAGAAGTTCAATTCTTTCATTTCAGTGGTTGATAGATACATTCATACGATTTAAATATTGGAAGTTTCACCCGTCTTAGTTATCAACAAAGGACCGACAGTAGCGATAAATCATAAGGAAATCATATATTTAGGATGATATCTTAAACACCAGATTCTGTTAAGCCACACCTGAATAATATAAATCTCCAGAGAAGTAGAACCAATGTGCATCAGTTATGATCGGTAACAAAAAAAGGAAGCTATTTTCCTAGGGCTAAGAAACTGCACATGCAGAAAAGTTAAGATATGCTGTTCCTAAGGAACTTACCAAAAGATAAGAGCCCAAAAACAAAGTTACCGGGATGACTATATATCTAAAATGTATTGGGGTACTGACCTTGTTCCAGGATCAACCTGCCTCAGTAGAGAATTATTAGGGATTACAACCTCGGAAACCGGGGTCTTCATGGCATTATCTTGATCCTCCAAGCAGCGGCTTCTAGCCAAAAATGCAACAATATCCAAGGAATTAAGGATGCCCACGAATCTCTGTTGCCTCATATCAACATTCTCAAATATACCCACACTCGATCTCCTCTTCCAGATGGGTATGCTCCCCTCTGCTGATTCTCCAATTGCCCGAATTGCCGATTCAACCGTTTCGGTTTCATGAAATTCCACCAGTTCCGGCTTTCCCACCGTCAGGTCCCCGACAACATGGTATAGAAACACCGATGCCATCTAAATCCTTCGATAACCAAAGGAGATGCAAAATTAATATTGGTTACTGTTTGCTTCCGCTAATATTGATACACTATACGAAGTGATCATAACCTCCAGGGAATCCAAGATTCAAAGCTCAACCTTTTTCTATGTTCCCCTCCTTTTCAGGAAAGGAAGAGTTGATAATGAAGGGGAAAACCCGCTTTTTTAGCGACTGAAAAATAAACCAATTAAATAAGACTAAATCTCACCTTTTCTACTAGACAAAGTTTTCAGGAAGACAAATTAAGTATACAAATATTTGGTTTAGCTGCTAGATTTAACTACTGAAATTGGTTAGGGAGCTTTCGGGCCAGGAAGCAGGGCAGAAAGGAAGGATACCGGAAAAACCGGGGGGAATTGAGAGTTATAAGAGCGTATGGAGGAAGATGAGAAGAAGATGAAAGGGAGTAATGGGTAATCTGTGAAGAGTCAAACGGAAGAAGAGAGGGAAAGAGATGACGATGGAGTTAGCCATGGACAGAGAATTGGAAGAACAGGAAGGTTAAGGCCCATCAAAAATAAATCTGAGACGGCCTCTCCGGGTTAGTCACTAAGCACGAAAATCGGTGGAATTAACGGGAAAGAAGGAGCGAGAGACAGAGAAACTGGCTTTGTTTGTGGATGATCCGAGACTCGGAGAGATTAAGAACAGACTTTGGCGAATTATTGGTCCTTCATAGGACATAAGAAATCGGAAATAAGAACAACTTACGGGGTTGATAGATGGTGACAGAAGAAAAAATATGATATAAACTAATAAATAAGACAAATTACATACACCTCATTTAAAATTTAATATAATCATACATATACATCCTCTATTATTTTCAAAAATATATATTAATCTTTCTTTTTATATATACTTATCTCTTTTTTAATTTTTTTAATAGATAACTATGACTAAAACGCAAGAGAAAAAGCTACACTAATTACTTATGGGATAAAGATCCCAATTACGTTGCTAAGTAACAAATATTTTAATTCTTAAAAGAGATTATCCAAAATAGCTAATCTTGGATTATGTTACAAATAAAAGGGAGTAAGTCAATCCGCACATATATTCCTGTCCTAGCAAGTGTGGAGAATTCTGACTTGCATAATCCGTTTTTAATAAGACTTAACTAAGCTTGAAAATAGCAAAGGGGGCTTTTTTTAATGACTTGAAAATGTCAGCATATCCACCAATGCTTTAAAGTCTGATTCAAGAATAATATTTTGGAATCCTAAATGCCAAGCCAAATTAAAACCATGAAATGCACCCCCAAAAATTCGTTGTGAGAGACAAGCAACTACCCAAGTCACAATAAAAATTACTAGTTTAATTTTCAACACAATCTCAAATAAAACAGTTGCATCCAACAACATTTGCATTAGACTTTGATGCATCATCACAATTAATATAGGACCACCCTTGAAGAGGTATTAACCATCTAATATTCTAATATGTATGGATATTAGGGTGTCATCTTGCTACATAACACACATTACTATCGTAAGTTGCAAACATTTTAACAATTGAATTTTGTATATGTGACATGGGTTTCCAACACCCTTAAAAGTTGAATTAAAAATATTTTTGTTTCTCCATTTTTATAGCAGCTAAATTCCAAATAGTAGTTTATTAAGACTCCAATTGTTTACTCAGTTGATTTGTTAAATTAAATTGGAATTACTCTTTACCTTCCATTCCAAAGAAGACACTTCCATGTCTATCATCTAGCAAACCCAACCATACTTCCTTTATTTTTTTGCAATTTCTCAACACATGCATAATATCTTTAGCTTATTCATGGCAAATAGCACAAGTTTGAGGGCCCAACCTTTTTTTTATAATATTTAACATTGAAAGGAGTCTATTATGACAACATTTCCATAAAAAAAGTTTGATTCTTTCTAATCCCTTTGATTCTACAAAATCTTCTAGAAAGTTTTTTTTATGAGTTGGAAGTTATTGGTTTTACCTTGGTAAGCGTATTTGATGTTGAACTCGCTAATATTCAAATTTGCCATTTAAGGTTATCCAGACCCAATAATGGATTAAGCAAAGGAGTTGTAGCAATTTTGAGAATAATATCTCTCGCAATCACCTTGAGAGATGAGCTAAATCCCACCCATCTTCAATTACAACATCTTTCACTTTTAATTCGACTAAATCAAAAGAGATATCTCAAACAGTAAAGTTTTTTAGAGTAAGGTTTACTAACTAGTAATCCTCCTAAAATGAAATTGAATGGCTATCATTGAGATTTTTTCTAACATCATCTTATCCATAACATATTGCCATACTTTCTCCTAAGGTTTTTTCAAAAAATTGAATTTAATTTACAAACTACCACTTACTTAGTTCAATCACTATCCTTTAAATACTTACCTTTAAAACACTAGCCTATAGCTTAGGGTTGTTCAACACAAGCTCCACACTATCTTCATTAAGCAAGCTTCATTGAAATTTATTAAGTTACAAAACCCTAGACCTCCCACATCTTTGGGACAAAAGAAAACTTCTTATGCAATTGTGTGTAATATTTTTTCCTTAACATTATAGCTTTAAAAAAGGATTTTTAATGTATTTAAATCTCATTTAAAGTAACTACCAGAATTGCATACACTTGCACCAAATAAGTTAGTAAAGCTTCAGTAATAAATTTAACTAACACCATCTTATTAGCCAAAGATAGGTATTTAGTCTTCTACCTTACAAGTCTCTTTCTAACCTTTTACATAATATGTTAAAATGTTTGGTTTTTAACTTTTTTATAGATTACCAAGATACCTAGATACATTCCAAGGTTAGAGGACAAAATGAAATCATATTTATTCAAAATCTAATGTCTCATATCTACTTTAATGTTTATAAAGAAAAATATAATTATTTTGGATTAGTTAACTTTCTATCTAGACATGCATGAAAAATAATCAAAACACATCATAACATTATCAATTTCCTTGATTGAAGCTTTTCCAAATAGAAGCATATGTCTACAAACTTATATGAGAAATGCTTGGACCATTTTGACCTACCTTCAAAGGGATCCATTTTTTTATTTTCCATAACTTCATAAATAATATAGGAAAGTTTATCCCTACATAGAACAAATAAATAAGGTGAGAAAGGATCACCTTACCAACTTCCTCTGATAGAAGTGAGATACCTAGTAGTGTTATCATTCCATAACACATTAAGTGAGGAATATTAAATATAGTTCATTATTAAATTCAAGGTACCACTATCTATGTTCACTTGAGAGAGTACCTCTTCGATAAATTCCCAATTTAGACGATCATATACCTTCTCTATGTTCACTTTAATAAAGAAAAAATCTTTTTTTCCTCTCATTCTTTTTATGGAATAGATCATACCTTAAGTAATAATATTGTTCTAGATGTATCTTCTTAAGTGAAAACTTGCTTGGAAAGAAAAGATTAATTTTTATAGGAATGACTTGATTCATTAATAATTATCTTAGTGACATACTTGTAAATAACATTACAAAGAGAGATGGGACGAAATTGATTTGCAAGCTTTACTTTTTTTGTCTCTAGTATAAAGCATATTAATGTTTTTATTAATATCACGGATACCTCTTCCGTGAAAAATCTTTATTATTAGACTAAACTTTTCTACTTACCATATACCAAGTTTTTTTAAAAAAATATTGCTGAGAACCTAACTAACTCAAGAGCTTTAGTCGCTCCTATTAAAAGCATTATTTTCTTGATCTTTTACACAAACACATCCATTTAAAGGGCATGATTTTGATCTTCAGTAATGATAGGATAAGTAATTCATGTATTTGTAGACATTTTATTTTGTAAATCCTCACTAAATAACTTTTGATAAAAATTGCAAATTAAATTTGACAATTACCTTTTTATCTTCAACCTAATAGTTATTTCCATCTCATAACATATTAACTCTACCATGATTTTTTATTATTATCATTTTCATGTGATAGTACCTAGTATTTTTGTTACTTTGCACTAACTAGGCTACTTTGGATTTTTTATGCCATAAAATCTCCTCTTAACTTAATTCTTTCTAAAGTCAACTTTCCAAATCTTGTAAGAAAGGATTTGACTTTCATTCTTGAGATCTCTAGATTCCAACAATTCTAGCTAGTGATTTTTTCTTTTCTTAACATGTCAAAACACATTTTTATTTTAGTCTTCTAAGATTGGTTTAATATTCTAAAGATTTTGAGTGACATTAAGATTATCATACCATTCTTAAATTAGAAAGGAATGAAATTGTTCATAAGTTAAACAAGTCATTTCAAATTTAAAAGGTCTGGCTTCTTTATCTTCGCTTAAGCTAAATAAGTTAATCAAGATAAAGAAGTGGTCTGAGAAATCCTTATGCAAAACTCTAATATAAGTTTTAATGAATTTAATCCATTAATTTATAGTGCATAAGGTTCTTTCCGATTTCCTAAAAAGTCTTTCATAGAACCTTTTTCCTTACATTTCTATTTCAATTAGATTACAATTATTAATTCTTTCATTGAACAAATTAGTCCTATGCCAATTAAAAGGGGCACTTCTCTACATGGATCCCCAATATCATTAAAATTTCCTACTATAAGCCATGGCTTAGTAATACATCCACTTATATTATAAAGATATTCCCATAACATTCTTTTTATTTCCAAGCTTGGACTAGCATGGCAAACTATTAAAAACTAACTTTTTCTATGTTCCTTAATTGACACTAAATAAGATTTTCAAGCTACCTAAATACCTCTAGACCTGATGTCTATATCAATGAGCTCTCAGTGGTCATAACTTACTGATTTGAATATAGTTTCAACTTATTTTAAATAAATTATTGTCTTTAATAATGCTAGCTCTGCTAGTTTATAGGAACCATAAAGGTATTAACTTGATTTGTAAAGTCTTTGTTACATGCTCATATGTAGTTCTAAGTTAAAACTTTTTAATTATAACTAAATAATTTTAAAGAGAGTAGAACCTCTAGAACCTTAAACAAGGTCCATCTAATCTTCTCATCCATTTTTAACACTTCTTTTCAACGATGCATTTGCCCTAATGAGATTGACCATGACTTTATTAATTAATAGTCTTACATTTGAAGGTTTAGCCTCTTTACAATACTTGTGATTGTTACTAATAATCAGAGCTTGATTTTATGATAGTTCCAAGGCCATATAGTTATATGTTTCCACCACATGAGGAATTAAAGTCTACCTTTAGTTCAATCCCTAAAACATTATAGATGGGCTCTAATATTGCATCTTTAGCTTTTGCACGTATGTTAGGCCTTTTTTTTTGCTTACAACTTTTGCCAGCAAGGCTTATACAAGCTACACCTTTTTTTCATTTAGTGTACCTTTTTATTCACATGGTTTCTTAAGTTTTGTTACAAACATCCTTTATTAGCACATGATTTAATGTTTGAACTGCTTGATTGCACGATCTACATTATTTACTTTCCTTGCATAATTTATATTGTTATTTTCTTTAGAATTAATCATGAGATAATTTCCAATTACATTATCCCCCTCTTCCTCTTCAAAATTTGTAGTATTAAGGATAGTAAATCTTGATCCCATGTTTCTTGTATTAAATTTTGCTCCAACTATTTCTAGTTTCTTTCTTATTTGTTAGGATTGTTGTGCCACCGTCCATCCTCCATAACATTTTCCAATTTTAGATTTTTTTAGTTCCATATTTGATACTTTTATATTTTAGATCTTTTATAAATTATTTGAATTTTCCAATATATATTTTGGATATCCTTCATTTAGTGGTCATACTTTCCACACTTAGAGCATATAATATGAAGAATTTCATATTAGATGCAATAATTTTTCCTTAAACAACAAATTCTGAGAACAATTCTTTAGTCAAGTTAACTTCTACATAAATATAAGCATACTTTTCTTTAACTTGATAAATAGTAATGGTATCTAACTTTAAAATCTTCCCCACTTGATTCCTTAAACACCTTAAGAACTTTTAATCAAAGAAACAAATAGAGAGATCTAGAATACAAACCTAAATAGGCATTTTATCAATGTTATCCTTTAAAAGGATCAAATTTTGGATCCCATGAATGAACCATTAAGTAATGATCGAACAAAAGCCAAAGCCTTCCTATGAGTGCAAAGTTATATAGCTTGAAGTTACATTAAATTTCACCAAATAATATTTTTCTATGAAGTAAAAAATGTTTAGAATATTATTCTTTGCCCATAGTTAATACAGTTTGGTGTTAATCATATGAAATCTTATTTTCGTGCACAATAATTTTATAATGAGCATTTTCTTCTAAGGCCTATTCATTCTCTCCTTCTTAGCTTGAGAGTTAATTATGGTTAGGCATAATCAATCCTCATTTATACCTTCTTCCATTGAGAAGACATTAAAATCATTATCCTTATTCATGTCTACACTATCTTCATTTTCTTTTTCCTGTTCCTTGAGCTTAAAACCTTCCTCACTTACTAATGTTTCTTTATAGGACTTTTAAGGCTTTCTTACTCCTCTTGTAGAATTTCATCATTATAAATCACTAAATAAAATGCTTCCCTATTGAAACTAGTTTCTCCTTATTCAAATTTACGTGTATTTCATTGAAGATTATTAGTTTCTCATTGTAAATCTAGTGTTGTAATATCTTCCTTCATAATAAGCAGTCAAGTTAGAATTTTTTCCCTTTTTTTATTTTAAATATACACTTATCTCCCTTATTTTTTTAAAAAAATAATGAAGATAACTGTATGTTTTTAAAAATATAAGGAATATAAGTGTAATTAAATTAAATATCAAAAGAGATAAATATAATTATCTCTAATAAATAAAATGTCCTAAACCCTAAAATTAGCTATTCTTCACATTATTGCATTTCCTCCAAATTAATCTTATTCTTAATTTAATATTGATTAATTAATTTTCATGTTCAAGTCAAGGTCAAACTATTTCTCTTTTCATGTATCTAACTTTATAAACAATTAAATGAGAAATCTTTTATATAATTTACTTAGAAATTTACTTGCATTAACCTATGGTATGCACTAACATTATATGAATAATAATTTAATTAAATTGAATGTATTATAAAATTTTTGAAAATTATGAAATTATAAAAAATTGGATAATTTTTACTAATGAAATAAAGATAATATATGAATAATAATTTAATTAAATTAAATGTATTACAAAGTTTTGTAAATTTTGAAATTCATAAAAATTTGAATTTAGATAATGTTTACTAGGTGAAATCAAACAAATTTTGCAAAATCCTATGTCATCGCATGTGACAATTCTAATTTGTAATCTCATTCCTCAGATAAAATTGAGAGAAAAAATTTTAAATATTGAAAGAAATGATCACTATTTAAATAAAATGATATATCACTATAAATATCTACTTTAAAGTATAACATTATTGATTTATTTATGAGTTTAAAGTGTAATATTATCAATTTATAAAAAAATATAAATTTTCCATTAACTTTTGATAATTACTTTTAACCCTACTAATTATAGAAACAAGTAAATAAAACTCTATTTGATTATTATTTCTAAAAGTAATTCTTTATTTTTATATTTTTAAAAACAAATACCTTTATAGGGAAGAGTTCTTATAATATTTTTTTTAAATAAAGTAAGTTTTATGTATTTTCTTAACTTGTTTTTATTCTTCATAACAATTTTATAATTAAATAAAAAAATTTCTTATTTTCTCCATTAACCACATTTTATTCTTCGTAAAATCCATAATTTAACTATTTTCGTATGTATGCCATATATGACCTTTGAATCCATAACATTAATCTTTAAGGGCTTTAAACTAAGAATTTCCAAATAAAATAAATGATTTAATAAGATTTGTAGAGCGAGTTAGCAATGTAGCAAAATCGTTATACCTTAAAAAAATCTAGTTTATGGAGTGATGAAATCAGTAGGTAAAGATACATATGCACCCAATCTAAGATATTTTTATGAGTTAAAGAACTTATGAATAGAATGAAAAAAAGAATGTGGGGGATTAAGTCAAATTACTCAAATATTTGAAAATATTAGAAAATAACAAAGTAAGATTAGTTCTTTTATTTGTGAATAGAAAAAAGAATAATATGTTTTGAGGTATACATAGTAATAAATAAAAGAAGTGAAATATGAGGCTCACATGTCTTAGTTAGAGGTAAAGATAAGAGTTATTAATTTCAAAATCAATTTAGGATTTTTGAACAAATCTACTGACATGGCTTTAATTAATTTGACATGGAATTAGTGGAACAAGTTAAGTGATGATGATATGAAATTAGTTTTTTTTTTGGTAAAATAATTTCAATATTGAGATAAAATGAAAGATTGGTTAAGAAATTTCAACTAAAAAAGATAATCATGTGTAAAAAAAGTCACACATGCTAGATATGATTGATGAAAATTACTAAATAATAGATGTTGGAGGTAGTTTCAAAGTTTTATATAGTTTCTAAGTTTTATTTACTTATTTCTATAGTTTGTTAGAGTAAAATGCAACCACTTTAATCTTGGTGGGAGTAATTGGTACTTTTCCATTTTAAAAATATTTATTCCTGTCTTTTATGTCATTTAACATTGAGTAGTGATTATTACCTAAAAAAAAGGTAATGAGTTCCATTTCATCCATTGAAAATTGAAATATTTACAATACAACTAAATTAGAAGAGCATTACTTTCGATTGGTTATAATATGTTACATTGGGCGATAATTTGCCAGAAAATGGAACAACATATTTAAAACACAAATAGCACATTTGTGAAAGAGTGAGAGAAAGATTAGAAAAATTTTAATGAAATAGTTGAAGTATTTTACATCTAAAATTATACAATAAGAATACATTTGAATTAAATTCAAAATGCAAAGATAAAACCAAAAGATAAACTAAAAGCAACTACTAACTAAGGCAATAATGGACTTGAAAAACTTGAATCTTCATATTATGAAACAATTTAAGCGCATAGACGTAAAGGGAAAAAGATGATGCAAGATTAGGGAAATTAAAATCATAAAGATTTTTATTATGGATCAAGTCAATCACTTTGGAGCAAAGAAGTAGGCAAAAATGTGTCATCTAGATTAAAATGGAGAACTACTAGATAATTTTAGGGATATAAATGAAAACAAGAAAGCAGGTAGCAAGAAAAAAGTATGACTGGGTGATAAGTAATTGGGAGAAAGGGTTTATGGTAATTAGTAAATAGAGAGATGAAAGACAAAAAGAAGACAAAGTAAATCCTAAGTGAAGTGATAAAAAGATAATAAATGATAAAGCAAAGAAAAAGTGAAACTATAAAACAAGAAATTAATATATTGAAGAAACCAATAATAAACACATAAGAATGTATACAAGTAGGTTAGTTTTAACTAAAGTTGGGTGTAGAAATATACATCTGATTTTGACCATAAAACTAATGTTTTTATTAAAAAAATCAATTAAAAAACAATTGTTTTAATATTTAAAACTAATTAAAGTTAGTATTTTTTATTTGATTTAGTTTGCTTAGCTTTGGTTAGTTAAATAATGCACTCTTTTAAGTTGCATATTTTGTAAAAGGCTAATATTTACTAAATTATGAGACATATCATGCACATATTGCATACAATCATGCATCATTTTGTTACATGCTATACCAAGATGTGAACATAAAAGTTTTAAGGATGAAATTCACCTAATTCATATGTTTTTATGGTCATATGTTCATTTTCATCATGCATATCTTTCGAATGATCGCATTTCGTGCCCCATCTACCTTAATTGTTGTAGTATCCCTATTAAACATCCAAACATCATAAGAAATAACTATTACATAGATGGCCTAAAGAAACTTTTGTATTAAAAAAATTTCCTTACCATAAGTTGTTTATCTATAGTACGCCGTTAGTCCATAAAGTATTGTGGCAAGGAATACATGGTATTCTACACAAGGGATGTAATCGGTAAGCTTTGACTACCCTTAAAGACATTGTTGATGCATTTTGTAACGTTGATTGTCATGTATCCTTATCAGTTGATGTTATCATATGCACACATCCATTTCTAGAACGAAATTTAGCAAATCCGTTAAAATTATTCCTTATCTTAGATGGTGTTAATAAATTCCATATGCTACAAAGTTTTATGAAAAGATAGCTAATGAAAAGTATAAATTGTTAAAAAAACAAAATACATAAGTATAAATAAAATGCAACATGTTAAAGAATATAAACTATAGTCTATGTGTCTTATCAATGCTATGTATCATGTTTTTTATGTTGACATTGTTACTTGAGATACAGGGCATGTAGTAAACATATCTTGCATATAGTGGTTACAAGTTGAGTTATGAGTCTTTCATGGCCTCCATCACACCTTCTCTTCAATTAAAAATGAAACAAATGCCTAAGTTATGATAAATATGGCAATGAAAGTTGTCCAAGAAGAACTTATACACTTTTTTGGACTCCTCTTTCCTTATTAAAAAGGTCAACAACATTGGGATTTGGTCTTTATCATGGGTGGAAGTGATTTATAGCTTATACTTATACTTTTGGTACAATTGCATGCCATCCGTCTGTACCATTGACTTGCAATGTTTGAATGCATCAATGTAGGGCTTGAAAGTCTAAAACACCTAGTAGAAAATACTCTCTTGGTTAGTGGAAACCTTTGGTTCATATTACTATATTACAATTATTTCAAGATTCAAAATTTGCATGGCTACATACAATAGGGAAGCATAGTGTGCTAGTGTTCCCAATCTCTAAAAACTTAAGTGATAGTAATCTTTTTTGCCTTCCACACCTTCTTGTATAATATGGTATAGTTGAAGTGATTTTTAGAAAAATAAAAAAATATTTTATTTAATTATAAAACTGACATTTAAAACAAGAAAATAAGTTCAAAAATAAATAAAAATTATTTCTATTTTGTTTTAAATTTACATATTTATAGAATAATTTTTAAAAATAAATTCTAAAAATAGATTAACAAATAGGTTTTTCTACTTTTTATAAATAAAAAATAGAAAATTATTTTTAAAAAACGATCTAGGTACTTGGAATCTTATGTATAGAGACATAAAAACAAATAAATCCTTAGTATTTTTCTATTGAGAAAAAGGAGAAGAAAATTTATCTTATTTGATATTCAAATATTGCTTTTTAGGGGAATCAAGGAGCTTTCTATACCCTCTAGCTACTTGCACCACACCACATGGATGAAAGTGGTTGGAAGAATAAGAAATTGTGACATGACAAAAATTGAAAATGTTTAGAAAATAATTTTAAAATAGTGTAAAATGAGAATATATTTTGTTAACATGAATAATTTGATAAAAAAACTTTCATTTAAAGACAAGAGATATTTTAGGTCCATTTGTCTACTTTTTTTTAAAGATAAATTTTTATCTCTTTATTTTTAAAAATAGTAGAATATCTATTTGAAAACTTAATTTTAAAATTTATTTTTTAAAATTATAACTTTAAATGTATATTTTAAAAATAAAAAAAAGGAAATAACTTTTAAATATTTTCAAAAGTATTTTCTTATTTTTTTATGTTAATTTTATAATTAAATAAAATATTCTGTTATTTACAATAATGACTATCTTCTATTCTTTATTTTTTAATTTAAACATGATTTTTAAATTTTTTAAAAATAATTTTTAAAAATACAAAAATAAAAACATGTTTAAATGCACTTTTAAGTTTTCTTCCTTTTATTCTTCTTGTTTCCTTGACGTTTCAAGTATTATGTTTGTATTTTTTTTCACTTATTAATGTATTATTATTTATTGACTCTTAATTTATATTTATATTTTGAATAAATTATATTTATTTTTTTTTAAATTTAATATAATTACTTTTATATTCATTTATTTTTAGAGACACGTATCAAATTTTTTTCATAAACACCTGCCTCCTTTATTTTCTTCTATTTTGAACACATCGATACCCACTTTCTAAGAGATGAGTGTAGTTCTGGAAATAAAAGAAATATGGGTGTACTTCTGGAAATAAAAGAAATACGTCCTCATGGTTTTACATTTTGGGTGAGAAGCTTGGGCTTTGAGAATTCAGGGGGCTTCCCTCCCAGCCTTCTATTGTAAGCGTGGGATCCTAATTCTGCATTAAAACTGAAATGACTGTAAGGCTATAACGGTCCGACGGAGAGCATTACTTGGTGAAACACCCAATTAGATCGAGCTGATTCCGGTTCTTATACATCTGCCTAGAACTGGAAGACGAAAATGTTCAAATTCTTGGAAGAGGTGGTGGGTGGATCTGGAATTGGACTCAAAGATCTCCCATACAAAATCGGCAAAACCGACCCTTCCACTTGGGGATCCTGGACTCACTGCCGTGCCACTTCCAAGGTACCTCCGCTATCTTCCTCTTGCATATGAGACGCAAGTTCATATTAATGTGCTTTAAATTAAAATTCTTTTAAAGGAAATTTGATCGACAAAATTTGAAATTATGGTGGATCTAGTGGTTTAATGTTAGGAAAATTTTATTTTTCACTGATTGATTATATGTTTCAGTGTCATTATGCCTTGGTAGCATGCGGACACATTGAGTGGCTTACGATTGAACAAATTTTTTAGGTGAAATTGTTGAAATTTTGTTCGATTGTGTCAATTATATACTGCTTTATTGAACAGATAGGTAGTAGCTTTAGTATCAATTTCTATGAGGAAATCACATGAAGGGTAGCTGATAATGCTTTGATCTGATGAAAGTTAGAGTTTCTTTACCAGAGGTTGCAGAAGGGATGGAATATAATGGCTTATTGTCTTGGCATCCAAGTATTGATATTTTAATTTGAACAGTGACAACTTAATATAAATAGAGCAGCCAGGGTCAGAGTTTGGTAATAGAAGGGGAATGTAGTGTGAATGAGAGCTGTTATAGATTCCCTTTTTATCATTCAAATCTTTAAATTGTAGGACTTTTTAATAATAAGATGGAAAGAATTGTTTGGTTTGTGTCATGGATAACTGAAACATATTTCTGTATTGAAGTTTTATTGAAGCCAACACTCTTTATTGATCAATAATTTCTTTAATTTAAATATGTAATGTAACCAGTTGATTTCATTTTTGTACATGTAGAGTTTCGTATGTAATAGTTGTATTTTGTAATATATCTACAATTATCCAATCATTGACTCAGTATGGTTTATGACGTGTAGGCCATGGCCAAGCTTGTGAACTTAGATGATTTTATAACTTAAAACACTGAATAAATTATTACCTTAGGCATGTGAAATTAGTATTGGTTTTTCCTTGTCATTTCATATCCATCATAGTCAATTTGATGTATTTGTGCTTGTTGGTACAATATTCAGGATGATGGGTCTCCTGTATCCATCTTTTCTCTTTCTAGGGGTAATGCTCAGGATGCACATCTAGCTGGTGGTCGTACTGGTTTCAAGCGTCTCTGGACTGTAGGCTATGAATGAAATGTGTTAGATTTTAATGAATACTGTTATTTCATTAGTTTACCAACAACAGGTGTCTTTATGTTTCAAGACAAATTACTTCGGCATTCCTTTCCCTTTGAATGGGGTATAGTTTCATATTTAGACACTTTCTAGGATAATGCATTGAATAAAAAGGCATACACACTATGTATCCCAATTACTTTTGTTTCTTATCATTGTCCTCTAAAAATTTCTATTTGGCTACACATTTGGGGATCAGAATCAGAATCACATAATAGTTGTTTAGGAAGATTTTGCTTTATTCATTTGAACTATCCTCTTCTCCCTCTTTTCATGAAAAAAGGCCCTTTTTTTGTGCGTGAAGCACCCATATGACATCTTGTGCTTCATCCATCCTTGAACTGTAGGACTATGTGTAGAACCTGATTTGAGTTTTTGGATTTTCCTTTTGAATTTTAAATGGTGCTTATGTCTAAGTCAGGCACCCAAATATTTTGTCATTTCTTCACAGTACTGAGGTTGGAACTTCTGATAGTGGTTCTTCCAGGGTTACAATCTATATTGTAACAGAGCCTGTAATGCCACTATCTGAAAAGATTAAGGAGTTAGGACTAGAAGGCACACAAAGGTATGAATTAATTTATTTGCTTGATTTATAAATTTGGACTTGGATGCAAATGTTGTGACAGCTCTAATTGCAGATTGGCTGAATTATGTAAAACTATATGCATAATATTTAAAGACTGCACACTGTGTTTTGTATCAAGTGATAATTAAGTTTGTTGTCACTTTTATTCTTAACTGGTGTTATAGGGATGAATATTATGCTTGAGGGCTGACTCAAATTGCTAAAGCTGTGAGCTTCTTAAATAATGAGTGTAAACTTGTGAGCATTCATAAACCAAATAAGGTTTTCTTTACTCATGTATATTGTAAAGTATGTACTGGAAATTCCTTTTAACATGCTTAGAGATTTCACCTTCCTAATTCTCTTCTATTTTTTTAGTCAATTTACATTTACAAGCTTTGTCTGATTTCAGGTTCATGGTAATGTTTGCTTGGCTAGTGTTGTTGTTACTCATAATTTGGATTGGAAACTCTATGCATTTGATGTCTTATCAGAGTTTGATGGGAAGAATGAAACTTCCAATGGTCAAAGGATGGTAATGCATTTGTTTATTTGTAATACCTTTTTTTCCCTGTTATGTGTGGTGTTTGTGATATGAATTTCACATAAGGTGAGAAGTTTAGCCATGAATCTTTTAATTCTTTAAAAGATTGCAGTATCTTATTTTAAACTTGATCTCAAGTTTTATTCCATACCATGCTTCACTTTGCTTGTATTTCTTCGTTTCTTTTGAACATCTTCCTTCTTAAGTCATCTACAATACTTAATACAAGAGTGATTGACATTTTGGTACTCTCTTTCAAGATTAGATCTTGTCAAATTGTTTCCAAAGAAGAATTATAGAATAGCAATGATTCCTCACATGTTTCAATGTATCCATCCAGCAATATGCATGGCTTGTTGAATCACAATACAAACCAATAGAGTTGGTGAAATCTGACTGGGCTGCAATTAAGAAGTCTCTTCCATGGGCCATTGATTCTTGGGGGATGGGTAAGTTGCTTTGTGCTTCTTCTGCTGAGATTGCATTGTGATAGCAATTTAGCATGTAAGGTGGAATGGAACAAGGGACACTTTTTGGTACTTCATTTTCACATCATTGAAGATGGTTTTACACGATTTCCTTATGTTGTTATGCTAATGATTAGGAGAAGTTTTTGCGGGGACCATATGACCACATAGACACTAATAATAAATAGTCATGTTTTGTTAGTGGATCTCGTAAATAGTGTTTGTTTCTCACTCCACGGTAAACCATATAGACAATAATTTCCCAATATTAGGGTTCATCACTTAGCCACGATGTATTTTTTTTTTAATTTGTATCAGTGACAACTGGCTCTTTCATTGAGTGGAATAGTTAATTTGGATTTTGGGATTTGTAAGTGTTGTCAATGGTGAATGACAACAAATGGTAGCAAGCCAAAAGTCTGCGATGAATCCATGATAGATGGTGGGGTGGGTGCCATCTTGATTAATGACAACCATGTTGTAAAATACGTAATTATAATGACAACACTATTAAGGAAATAATTAGGGTTTTAGAAATGGGAAAAGATAGAGAGAGGCTAGAAATACTTGGAGATAAAATATTATTGAATGTAATAAAATGGATGAATTACATCAAGACTTGACTTTACTCCTTTATTCATATAGAGTGATGCAGGACAAAAAGGGTTCAATCAATGTCATGTATTGAATTTCAATATAATTTTTGTTGGGTATATATTTAGTTATTTTAGGCTGTTTTTAGTGTTTTAAGGTAAAACTAAAATTTTAAAAGGGTTATTATAATGTCTAGCAGTATTTTGAAAGGTTTCTTAGCCTTGAAGTTGTTTAAGCAACTTAAGTTTCCTAAGGATTAAGGCTTTGGCCATGTCTAGGTTTCTTGAAGATTAAGTATTTTTGCTGTATATAAAGGAGATACACAACTATAACAAAGGATTTTAGTTTTATTATAATGCAAGAAGATAATTCTGTTTCCTTAGTTCTAGCCATCAAACCAGCCCACCTCTTTAGTTGTGTATGTTCCTCCATTCAATCACCCATGCCTCAATCCTTCACTATCTTGCCACTGCCTCTGTCTCTACGTTAATTGGTATTAAAGTAAAGCTTGGACCAAAAATTAGATCTATGGCAAGAGTTAGGGAAGAGTTGCTTTTGCTATGGTGGTAGATTGAAGAGTTATTGCAAGTTATATATGCTTTGAAGTGATGGGAACAAGTGAGAGCCTATATGGAGATTTTAGAAGGCAAACACAATCTTGTGGGCACTTTGGAAGTTAGTCTAGAAGATGAAAGTTAGGATACTAATGTAGATTGGAATTCTCCACCAATTTATGATATCTTGGTGATATTTAAGAAATAGGAAAAGGAAATCAAGAGACTTGGATCAAGTAAGATGTATTAAGAATGAAGAAGGATAAGTTTTGCTCACAGATGAAGATATCAAAGAGAGATGGGAGAAGTACTTTTATAATCTTTTTAATGACGAGCAAGGACTGACTGGGGATATGGAAGGATTAGAAACCCAAGAAGACGAACAAAATTTAGCTTATTATCATAGGATTCGAGTTGGGAAGGTAAAAGAAGCTTTAAACAGGATGGATAATGGTAAAGCTATTGGTCCTAATGATATTTCTATTAAAGTTTGGAAATGTGTAGAAGAGCAGGGTATCTTTTAGCTTATTAAGTTATTTAATGAAATCTTGAGGTATAAGAAAATGCCAAATAAGTGAAGGAGAAATATTTTAGTGTCTGTATATAAGAACAAAAGAGATATCTAGAACTATGCAAATTATAGAAGGATAAAACTTATGAGCCATATTATAAAATTATAAAAAAAGTGATTGAGCACAGTTTAAGAGACGAGACTAGGATTGCAGAGAATCAATTTGAATTTATGCCAAGAAGGTCTATAACAGAGGCTATTTATATTTTATGAGGGTTGATGGAAAGGTATCGAAGTAAAGAAAGAGACTTATATATGGTTTTCATTAATCTAGAAAAAGTCTATGATCGAGTATTAAAAGAAGTGTTGTGAAAGGTTTTAGAAAAGAAAAGAGTTCATATCGCATATATCCGGGCTATACAGGATATGCATGATAGAGTAACTATAAGTGTAAGAACTTCTGGAGGAGAGACAAAAGATTTTACTATAAGAATAGGTCTACATCAAGGTTTAGCTTTGAGTCCTTACTTGTTTAATTTAGTTTTGGATATTCTTATCAGAGATATACAAGAGACTATCCCCAAATGTATGTTATTTGCGGATGATATAGTTCTAATTGAGGAATCGTGGGAAAAAGTTAACTATAAATTAGAGCTTTGGAGACAGGCATTGGAATCAAAAGGTTTCCGCTTGAGTAGAAGTAAGACAGAGTACATGCATTGCAATTTTGATAAGAAGCAAGATAGAAATGATTTGGAGATAAGAATTGGAGAGCATGTCATACAGCAAGTATTTAAATTTAAGTATCTGAGATTTATATTACAAAACAATGGGAAAATTGATGGAGATGTCACACACATGATATAAGTTGGATGGTTAAAATGGAAAAAGGCATCAAGAGTTATTTGTGACTATAAAGTATTTATTAAGTTAAAAGGGAAGTTTTATTAGGCTGCTATACGATTAACTATACTTTATAGTAGTGAATGTTGGGCTCTTAAGGGATAATAAGAGCAAACATAGGGATAACAGAAATGAAAATGTTAAGATGAATGTGTGATCATGCAAGATAGGATAAGATATGAAATAAATGCTTACAAGGGCATATTGGCATAACACCTATTGAGGAAAAGATGACAAAAAATTGGTTAAGGTGATTTAATCATTTGTAAAGAAGGCTATTGGAGGCACTAGGGAGAAGAGTTGATCACAAAATTTTTAGTCCTGTAAAAAAGTGTAGAAGGAGGTTAGGGGAAGTTATAAAAAGGGATCTTTTGGTGAATAATATCACTGAAAATCTAATTTTTGATAAAGCTCAATGGCATCATGCGATATATGTAGCCAACCTTCATTTAGTGGAATAAGGCGGCGTTGTTATTGTTTTGTTGGTGATATTCAAGAAATAGCGATGAGAAAATTGATGGAGATGTCACATATAAGATACAAGCTGGATAGTTAAAATAAAGAAAGGTATCAGGAGTTATTTGCGATCGCAAAATACCTACTAAGCTTAAAGGAAAGTTTTATTAGACTGCTATACGATCAACTATGCTTTATGATAGTGAATGTTGGGCTTTGAAGGGATAACAAGAGCAAAAGATTGGGGTTGCAGAAATGAGAATGTTAAAATGGATGTGTGGTCATAAAAGAAAGGATAAGATACAAAATGAATACATATGAGGGCAAATTGGTGTGACACCTATTGAGGAGAAGATGACAGAAAATCGGTCAAGGTGATTTAGTCATATGCAAAGAAGGCCATTGGAAGTACTGTGAGAAGAACCAATCATGTGGTCTTTAGCCCTGTGAAAAGGAGCAGAAGGAGGTCAAAAAGGACATTGGAGAAGTTATAAAAAGGGAGCTCTTGGTGAATAATATTATTGAAAAATTGGTTACTGATAAAGTCGAATGGCATCGTGCAATTCATGTAACCCACTTCACTTAGTTGGATAAGGCTTTGTTATTATTGTTAGTGGTAGTGATATTCAAGAAATCAACCAAACTGAGGAAGAAGAAACTACTGATTTTCCAATGGAACTAGTATCCATGTTTGAGGAGCTTAAGAAAGAAATTTGAGAAATTTGATTTTATTGGATTTAGTTTGTTATGTACATTTTATGCTCAATATGCTAGTGATGATGCAACTCAGCTCAAGGCATCTAAACCGCACACCATGATGGCTTAGAATTGGAGAAACAAGTCATCTATGGAAGATTCTATATTCTACTTGCAAATTTGAGGATAAGTTTTCTTTTCAAGTGGGAGGGAATTGATGCAAGACAGAAAGAGGGTCAATCAATGTCATGTATTGAATTTTAATAGAATTTCTGTAGGGTATATATGTTTAGTTTTTCTAGGCTGTTTTAGGCTTTTTGAGTTAAAACTAGAATTTTAAAAAGGCTATTATAGTGTTTAGCAGTATTCTGAAAGGTTTTTTAACCTTGAAGTAGTTGAAGCAATATAAGTTCCTTAAGAGTAAGGCTTTAGTCACATTCAGTTTTCATAAGTGTTGAGAAACATGGTTAGGGTTTAGAAGAGGAAGAGTAGAGAGAGACTAGAGAGATTTAGAGAAAAGACTTGGATAAATTATTAAATGACATCTAAATTGTTACATTAAACTTAAACTTAACCCTAATACTTTATTGATATAGAACTACTAAAAAACATAAAGATGCTAATACCCTTAACTTTAGGTTTAGGTGGTTTAGGTGCAAGACAAGTAAGCACATAACCTAAGCCCATAACCTAGACCTAAGTATTAATATTATTCTCTAGCATTCTCTCTCAAGCTAAAGCTTGCAAAGCTTAAGCTTGTTACATAAACTTGAACTCCCAAAATTAAAATGCAATCAAACATCATAAAGAAAACATAATAAACTTAAAACCTCACGATAGATTTGTGAACACTCCCTTTAATGGAAACATTCACAAACTTTAAAACCTTGGTAGAAATACAACTTCCAGAAGTCTTCTACTCCTTCAACTTCCAAGTGAAAAACACCACTACCCATGGTTAGACATAACTTCTAGAAGTGTTCTCAACTTCCAAGCCAAACCCACCAACACTTATGGTTGGACATGGCTTCTAGAAGTTTCCTTAAGTTTAAGCCAAAAACCACCAACACCTTGTACCATTAGCTCCTCAACCGTATCTGATGGGCACAAACTATTGACAAGTAAAACAAGTGGTCTAAACCACCTTAAATAGAGGATAACCTCACCAAATTAGACATGTGCAAACACAAGTCACCAAACAATGTCACAAATCACATAAAGACACCAAAGTCAAATATGCATAGCACCAAAGAATACAATTCTGTCCACAACACAATCGAAAGAATTGAAGTTGCGCTCAACGCCTTTCCATTATCGAAACCATTTCCATCAGACATTGCCAAAAAAGCTACTTATCATGGCATCTCACCAAATCATGTCTCAATGAGCCCAAAAAATGACCTCTAGTGGACTACATAGCAAACTCCAATGTCAATACACTGGAAATCATGAAAGCACAACACCTCTTCATGGCAAAGAGCCATGACGTATCCAAAAAACCCATGAAAACATAAATTCTTAGCTTTCAAGCCAGATATCACACAAAACTATGCAGACCCATTGCCAAACAAACTACAATATTTCAATCTTCATGAAAATATGCCAAACACACCTTATAACAAGTCCTAATCTCCACGTACAGCTCCCATAACCAGAAACCATGCATCAGTACACCTGATTCATACACAAAATGTGCTCCAAACCACTTTGGATTAATCAAATACTAGCAAACTAAGTGAGAACAGTATTAAACAATCATAAAGTAGACATCCAGATGTGAGCCTCACCCAACCATGTTCCAAACTTGGTCAAATTAGCCAACCATCTAAAGGATCCACAAAACTTACCTCAGACAATGAGAAAATACATCCCAAGTATTTCCAAACAGCTTGAAGCCAACCAACAGAGCAATAATGAGCTTAATCACATCAAATTCACCATCTCACAACCTACCTTCAACTTGGGCAAAACAATTATGGCACCATAATGGAGCAAAACATTCGACAGAGTCAACACCCAACCTAAATATTCACTGAAACAGCACCGCTTCACTACTTTCTTTGAACAAATAAATTCACAAAACATCACCTTGAGTAACACCAAATTGTCCTTTTAGACAACAAATGCAAGTTACCCAGATTCAAGTTGTACTGGATCAGCATAATCATGCTTGGGGGGTGAGGGAGGAAAAAAACTAAAACTAGATGCATTTCGCTAGAGCTCTAACCAAAACTACCACTGCAAACCACCCAGATGTTATCACTGGATATTTAAAGGTGACCTCTAGCCAGTCACAGTATTGCTCAGAACAAAAGTTGAAAAATGCCAAACAAAAAGACCTCAAACAATGAACAAAACCAAGCTTCTAAAACCACCTTCAACTGGAAAACTATTGCTGCAAGCCATAAAATTCATTGGAAAGCCTATTACTGGTCATATCCTACGTGCACAGCACAAATTGATGTCGAAAAAGTCTCCACCATGTCAAAAATCTCTTAATCTGAGGTTACCTAGAGGTTTGGAAACTGCAATGGCTAGCTGTCACTAGTTGTTTGCCTGGGTGGGTTCTATTAGACTTGTAGTTACCTACGTCGATCAGTTATAAAGGCTTTGTGCATTGCTGGATAGTAACATGTAGCTGCCTTCTTGCTTTACACAGTCGTTCTTAGTATTAAAATTTCAGTCTTCCTTTTTTTTTTCTCTTCGCACATCTTTTGACTTCTCCCGCCCCTCTTCCTTTTACCAAAACTTAAAAAACTAAATGAACAATTGCTAGAAAAATAAATAAACTGAGAAACATTTACTAGAATTACAACTCAACTAATTATTATTATTTTTTATCCTAACTCTCAAATACTAAACAGCCTAAAAAATTGGAATTGAAAAAGATAAAATCTAAAATAATTTACAGCAACAATGCAACCTTCTTTTTAGGTTACCTAACAGGTTAAGGTGAATGGTACCATTTTGATAACCCTAAGCCCCAATCCTTCGCTATCCTGTCACTGCATCTCTATTATAGAGGCTATACAAGAGTTAGTACGATAGTCTAACTAAATAACCTTGATAACTTATCTATAGTGTCAAAGTTTAACTAAACAACCTATTGATGTATCTATCATATACTCTATCTATCTCTATCTGCTAACACTCGTCCCAAGCTAAAGGTTACAAAGCATATGCTTGTTACCTAATTCTTAACTCTAAAAAATAAAATGCAATAAAAATAACTACAAATAAAACTTGACAAACTTCAAACTCCATGAACGGGTTGCAAACAGCTCTCTCAAAGTGCTGTTATGGCAGTTGAATGATCATCAGTGCATGAAAGATAATATCAGATTGACATGGGACAAAAATTGTGATAGCTACAATGATACTTCAACTGTCGGAATGATACATTGATAATGTTAAAGATGAAATGAAACATTGGTTGGGAAAATGTCACCTACACATAGTTGAAATGTAAAAATGCCAGAATCGAGACATGACAACATGGTGGCAGCTGGAATGATCATCAATGCCAAAAATACAACTGGAATGACATTTAAGCTAAGAAAACATAAAGGTGTTAGGGAAACATAAAGGTTCTGTGCCGCTTAGCTTTGGCTTCCAAGCTACATTTCTCTTTTCTTCAGAGCTTGGAATTATTTTTGTTCAATTTCAGAGTGCTAAAAAATTCTCTTGCTGCCTGTGTCTTGGGCTGGGCTTTGGTGCTTATCGAGAATCTCTTGTTTTGTAAGATCCATCTATGATTTCTTTAGGGTTTCTACTGCTTTAGCATTTTTTTTTCCAACAAAGTGCATTAAATGGTGAACCAATGAAAAGGTATAAACCTAAAATTATCTACCACAAGGGAAAAGTTGGGCTTTTTTTTTGTTTTCCTTTTTTTGGAACACATTAAGAGTGGGGGAAAAAATCAATAAACCTCAACACATCAAATATGGCTTTCAAATTAAGTTCCAAGTTAGTGGATGCTGCCAAAGGGGGTGGCGATGCCATTCGCCAAAAAGAAAAGACTCATAGAATGGCAGAGGCAAATAGAGCTTTTGCACATTTTTGTTAATCCATGAATAGGATCTATATAGACACACAAACCCATGGATCCCATACATCTCGATCGGAAAAGAATCAATAGAAAAAGAATTGGAATTGATTGATATATCTCTCGAAACAAACGAAAGACAAAACATAAATCATGGATCAACTAAGTGGGGGAAAAAATTAATAAACCTCAACACATCTACTATAACCTTGACTCTTTTCTTGTTGTCGCCAGTAATGTGATATCAACAAACCTCAAGGTTGATGATACTACCTTAATACCATGTTGAGAAAATAATTAGGCTTTAGGCCAAGGAAAAGATAGAAAGGCTAATGTGAATTGGAGAGAAAAGATTATTGGGTGATATAAAATGGATGAATTACATTAACCTGTTTTTTCTATTTTGTACGGAGGCTATGCAATAGGTAGTATCATAGTCTAACTAAATAACCTATTGACTTATCATGTACTCAATCTCTATCTCCTAATGAGTACAATCGTAAAAGTGAACAAAAAAGATTTCAAGCATAATAAAGTTACAAAAATCATATGAAATAACAGATGTACAGCATAATAAAGTTACAAAAATCATATGAAATAACAGATGTACAAAGTCATAAAAAGAGACAACAACAACAATAACAACAACAAAGCCTTATGCCACTATGTAAGGTCGGCTATATGAATTGCACGACGCCATTGGGCTTTATTAGAAACCAGATTTTCAATGATATTATTCACCAAACGATCCCTTTTTGTAACTTCTTCCAATGTCCTTTTTGTCCTCTCTCTATACTTTTTCACTAGGCTGAAGACCATGTGATTAACTTTTCTTACTGATGTCTCAAATGGCCTTCTTTGCACATGACCAAACCACCTTAATCGATTTTCTATCATCTTCTCCTTAATAGATGCCACGCCAATATGCCCTCGTATGCATTCATTTCGTATCTTGTTCTTTCTTGTATGATTACATATCCATCTTAATATTTTCATTTTTGCTATCCTTATTTTTTACTCTTGTTATCCCTTTAGAGCCCAATATATTCATTAATTACTGATGCCTCAAATGGCCTTCTTTGCACATGACCAAACCACCTTAATCGATTTTCTATCATCTTCTCCTTAATAGATGCCACGCCAATATGTCCTCGTATGCAATCATTTCGTATCTTATCCTTTCTTGTATGATTACATATCCATCTTAATATTTTCATTTTTGCTATCCCTATTTTTTACTCTTATTATCCCTTTAGAGCCCAACATTACTATCATAAAGTATAATTAGTCATATAGCGGTTTGATAAAATTACTCTTTAAGCTTAGTAGATACTTTACGGTCACAAATAACTCTAAATATCTTTCTCTATTTTAACCATCTAGCTTGTATATTGTGTGTGACATTTCCATCAATTTCTCCATCGCTTTGTAAAATAGATCTCAAGTACTTAAATTTAAATATTTACAGTATGATATGCTCTCCAATTCTTATCTCCAAATTATTTCTATCTTACTTCTTGTTAAATTTGCAATGTATATACTCCATCTTACTCCTATTCAAGCGAAAACTCTTTGATTCCAAAGCCTGTCTTTAAAGCTCTAATTTATAATTAATATTTTCTCGCAATTCCTCAATCAAGACTATATCATCTGCAAATAGCATATATTGAGGGATAGTTTCTTGTATATTCCTAGTAAGAACATCCAAGACTAGATTAAATAAGTAAGGACTCAAGGCTGAATCCTGATGTAAACCTATCCTTATAGTAAAATCCTTTGTCTCTCCTTCAAGAGTTTTTACACTTGTAGTTACTCTATCATACATGTCCTATATAACTTGGATATATGTGACATGAATTTTTTTCTCTTCCAAAGTCTTCCACAACACTTTTCTTGGTACTCGATCATAGGTTTTTTTTAGGTTAATGAAAACTATATGTAAGTTTCTTTCTTTACTTCGATATCTTTCCATCGACCTTCGAAGAAGATAAATAGTCTTTGTTGTAGATCTTCTTAGCATAAATCCAAATTAGTTCTCTGCAATCCTAGTCTTGTCTCTTAATCTGTGTTTAATTACCTTTTTCCATAGTTTTATAGCATGACTCATAAGTCTTATCCCTTAATAGTTTACACAATTTTGGATATCTCCTTTGTTCTTATATATAGGCACCAAAATGCTCCTCCTTCACTCATTTAGCATTTTCTTAGATCTCAAAATCTCATTAAATAACTTGGTGAGTCAAAAGATACCTTGTTCCATCCAAAGTCACAAAAAGAGAATATCATCAGGACCAATGGCTTTACCTTTATCCATCCAAAGTCACAAAAAGAGAAATGTTCTAAAAAAAGAGTTGGTGAACAATTCATCAACACAAAATAGTCTCAAACTTTCAGAAACTAGAAACATGTATTGTCTTGAATTGGAAAGAAATGTGGCATGAAGTAGTGAAGAAAAACTAAAAAGAAAAAGCAAATAAAGAAGAATGCAAATTACTTGTTTGCTATTGAACAATGAATAGAAACATAGAAGAATCAATGACATTGAAGGGGGAAGAGGCAACTGAGTTAGAAGATGTACAGAACAAGCCCTATCATGCATCAGGATTGAGGTAACTTAATTTTTGTGATAATTGTAATTTTAGGGGTGAAGATTGTTTAAACACCTATTTACCTGTAATTGAGATGCAGCCCATTGATTTTAATTTCAAGAATGAAACTTTAGGATGCTAGGAATTCAATGGTGCCCTCCATCCATCATTCTTGATAGATTTATAGCACTTGCCATTTTGCAGCCATTGAGTTCCTGCTAGGCAATGCTGTTTTGATGTATTTTGGTTGATTTACACCCTCTATTCTGCCATGGCAGTCATGGCAACTGCCATTTACAACTATAGGTGTGTTGTTATATTAATTTTCTGGTTGAAATTTAGTGGAATCCTCCCTTGGGGTCTGTACTTAAGATGGAAAGAGTGGAAAAAGCATTTAATGAATTGTTGCTGTTAACACTTTATCTTATTCTTCTTAAACTTGATAAATATTAAGTTGGGTGTTTAACAACATTTAATATAAACCTTGTATCTTCTAAAACTTACATAAGAATGTGTTAATATATTAGGAAATTAGCTATCTTCGGTGAAGGACAGTTCCCACTTCACAGATAATTATTTAAGTCCGAGTTTCATTTTCTTTATTGCCTTTCCAAGTTGGTTTCTGTGAGTGACTTAAATATTCTAATTTTATAGGGTGTCTAATTTATGAGCTATTCTATGGTGTGAGGTTGGGTAAAATAGAGTTATGCAACACGATGCATTATACTCTAGTCATGCTTGACGTAAAGATATCTATTAGGATTAACTATCTGGACCGGTACCTTTACAAGCCTTTAGTGTGTATGTCTTTTCTAGAAATGACGGATTAGGTAACAACATTATGCGAATAGCTTTATATTTACTAAAATAAATATACATATATATGTATATAGATGAGAAAGTATAGTAGTTATACAGTTTAAACAAAATTCTGTAATAACATCAAAGTTTAAAACAACCTATTTGACTCTTCCTCCTTCGGATTAAATTTAGGAGGAGTGGAATTGGAGTCATTGCTCTCGTGTCCCTCCGGAAGGGTAACTCTAGATAGTATAAAAATAATAAAGGCATTAGGTTCTGAATTCACGGGTTCAAAATCCACCCTATATCGAAAACCTATTTTTGTGGCATGGGATTTCTAAATTTTACTAAATTTTTTGGAGTTCATCATTGTCCTATAATAAGTTATATAACATCAAGAATTAATTTTTTTGAGGATTATATGTTTAAGGTTTTCATGGGTAAAGTTCAGTCATTTTCTAACAGCATTTTGGAGTTTTGTTTCAACTATTTTTTTTGTCAACCATCAATTTTTTTCTCTTCAACATGGTCAATATCTACTTATTCCACACTAACACCATTTCAATTCTCATTACAACAACATTATATCATGGGTGACCTTAATCCAAATCAGATTACAAAAATTCTCATAGGGTATACTTTTATAACAACATCATCAAAACAATAATTTCAACATAAACTCGTATAAAATTTATTCAACAAATCATCACTCACCTTGTCTCCTTCACTCTCTCTCTTTTTTTTTTTGATGATATTTAAGATGATGATGAGTAGCTTCAAGAATCAAATTCAGATTTTAGAAGTTTAGATAAACTAAATTTACAAGGTTTAAAGGAGATTGAAAGAAATTGATAGTCACCTTGTAAAATTTTGAATTTTTTCTCTTGATTGGTTGCCCTAATTTGAATTAATTTTCCTTTTCTTCTCTTATGTATGTTGGTCACATTTTGGGGATGGTTTGGGGTTGGAGGCCAGAAATTTACTAGTCTAAAAGTCTCTCAATTGTTTAAATAAAAACCTAACTAAAATTCTACAATTTTTCATCTTTTTTTCACCTTTTCTCTTTGATTTTTGTGACAATTAATTTGGGGACATGTTTCTCCCATACAACCTTATATCATGCGCAACCTAATGCCTTTAATGGTGTCCCAATGTCCTTAAATTAATTGTCATAAAAATCAAAGAGAAAAGGTGAAAAAAAGATGAAAAATTATAGAATTTTGGTTAGGTTTTTATTTAAACAATTGAGGGACTTGTAGACTAGCAAATTTTTTGTCCCTCTAGCCCCAAACTAGCTCCAAAATGTGACTAACATACACAAGAAAGGAAGAAGAAAATTGATTCAAATTAGGGTAACCAACCAAGAGAAAAAAATTCAAGATTTTACAAGGTAACTACTAATTTATTTCAATCTCCTTTAAACTTTGTAAATTTAATTTCTCTAAACTCCTAAAATCTGAATTTGATTCTTGAAGTTACTCCTCATCACCGTAGGGATCAAAAAAAAAAAAGAGAGAGAGTGAAGGAGATAAGGTTTGTGATGATTTGTTGAAGAAATTTTATGAGTTATGTTAAAATTATTATTTTAATGATGTTATAAATGTATACCCTATGAGAATTTTTGTAATCTAATTTGGATTAAGGTTGCTCATGATATAATGTTGTAATGAGGATTAAAATGGTGTGAGTGTAGAATAAGTAGATATTGACCATGGTGAAGAGAAAAATTGATGGTTGGCAAAGAAAATGGTTGAAACAAAATTCCAAAATGCTATTAGGAAATGACTGAATATTACCCATAAAAATCTTAGGTGTATGATCCTAAAAAAAAATAATTCTTGATATTCTATGACTTAACATAGGGTAGTGATGAACTCCAAAAAATTTGATAAAATTTAGAAACCCTTAGGTATTTTTAAATTAACTTCCTATGGCAAGTGATTAAAGCTGTCCAGAACAGAATCTCTATGCCATAGTCTCGGGTTTGAAATTTTTTGAAGTACCAAATGGCCTTAAAAATTTCTAATAAAATTAATGATGGTCAATTCAGATGTAATTATGATTGTGTAAAATTTTTGTGACCAACAGAGCTCATTTGTTTACCTGTCAAAATTGTGAACCGAAGCTATCCAGAATGGTATAAAAAAATTGTTAGTGCTGTTGACAAAATTTTTGGGAGTATCAAATAGTGAAGAAAAATTTTGAAAAAATTCGTGGAAATCATTTAAGGTGTTAGGAAGTTTAGCACAAAATATCATGATTTTTAAAATTTAGTTGATCCTTTAAGGAAATTATTCCCCATTATTGCTATAATAGGGTCCAGAACAAGGCAAAAACATGGATTATCTTTGAAATTGTATTATAAATTTAATAATGACTTTGATTAATATAAGACAACTTAGTGTATAAGTGAGATATTATTACTATACAAATACCATTAAAATAGAAAAAGAACATAAGATATTTATAGTAAAGTCAGTATTTGTATGGGCCCCGCTTGAGGATTCGTGAGAATATATAATTGATTTGCCCTACTTGAGGATTCGTGGGAAGATGGGTTTTGAATTGCTTCACTTGAGGATTTGTAGGTCCCGTTTGAGGATTTTCAGGAACGTAGTTGATGCAATAGTATCTCACTGTTATTCATTATACATGCAAATCAATTGGTGATGGGGGAGTAAGGTTGAACCGAAGATACAAGGTGGAACTTATATACTTACTGTTGCCATTTCAAAAAAAAAAGACTAGTTATATAGAAAACAAAATTTCAATTTTGGTTTGTTAATCCTAAATTATAAGGAACACCCTTAGGGATGAATTGGACATTTTGATAAATTATCACTCATTGAGTATATTTTGTACTCACCTCTTTATTTAACTGCAATTATAGGTAGCGAGCATTTATCTGGAATACTACACTGATACTTATAACTGATACGTCTCACCCCCTTGACACCTGTGAAATTATATTTTTGTTTGAAGTTTGGATTACTGCAATAGAAATAGGTTTTCGATATAGAGTGGATTTTGAACTTGTGAATTCAGAACCTGATGCCTTTATTGTTTTTACACTACATAGAGTTACTTTTCTAGAGGGACATAGGAGTAATGGCTCCAATTCCACTCCTTCTGAGTCTGATCCGGAGGAGGAAGAGTTGAATAGGTTGTTTTAGATTTTGATGTTATTACGGTATTTTATTTAAATTGTATAATTACTATACTTTCTCATCTATGTACATATATATGTATATCTATTTTAGTAAATTTAAAGTTATTTGCATAATGTTGTTATCAAATTCGTTATTTCCGAAGAGGACACACACACACACACACACACACTAAAGGCTTGTATAGGTACCCGTCTAGGTAATTAGTTCTGATAGATATCTTTACGTCGAGCACGACTAGAGTATAGTGGGTCGTGTCAGAGTTAGTATCAGAGCATGATCTTGAATACCTGTAACTCTGTAGTAAAGTCTGTGGTGATCCAAAGTAATCGTGAGGGGGATTTCAAAGGACAATGAAGGAATAAGTATTAGTAGGTGCGGATTCATGAAAGTTTCAGGTAAATCCTTATATTTTAAAAAAAGTTATGCTACTTATTGATTAAAGTTTATTTTAGATAATTATGCCTAACAGAAAACAAGCTCAGCCCCCAGTTCCCCATTGACTTATTAGAGCACACCTGCAGATGTTGAAAAATGACACATCCGTAAATGTGCTAGCTGAAAATCTTGGAAGGGCAGAACAAAACCCACCTGTCGCCTCGGGTTGGGCTGTAAGATTATAGCAAACACTAGATAGATTCTTCGTACAAAATTAGAACCCTTCTATTCCACCTCTAGTGTCACCACCTAGATAGTAGATCCCGCCATTGCCCCCAAAGGAAAGATTACAATTGGTTCATGAATTCCAGAAACTGAACCCTCCTAAATACGACGACATAGATTCAACGGTTGATCTGTATTTGTTTATGGATCAGGTTGAGAGAACTTGTAAACTCTTGGGATGCAGTGAGTATATGATGGTAGAGCTAGTAGGTTACTAGTTGGAGGACGTTGCGCACTTCTGGTATGTACACAACATCAAACCTATTATTGTAGCACATGAACTGATTACTTGGAAATAGTTTCAGGAGGAGTTCATTGATCGACTTTTGCCACCAAGTATCAGAGAAGTGAAGGCTCGTGAGTTTGAGAGATTGACTCAATGGTCAATGATAGTAGCTTAATACGATGCGCAATTCACCCGGTTATCACGATATGCAGAATATTTAACGCCTTT